>JBBGZY010000917.1:2390000-2859019 GCA_037952925.1 Lithobates clamitans
TCCACTTCATTTCATAAAATCTGCCTTTTAGATAGAAAAATGTAGCCTGGAACTGTACTTGCCCTGTAATGCCACTGTGGCCATTTAAAGTGTGGGTAGCGGAATCCATCGCCCTTTCGCTTCCTGGTAATTCTGCTGCATCCCCTCCCTTAGTAAAGGCAGATCGTGTGCATGCACAATACAGCAGCACAGGGCACGTATGCACAGCATAGCAGCGAGGAGCCGCACTTGCATTGTACAGCAGCAGGGACCTTGCACATGAACGGTGCAGTCACACAGTACTGGTCTCTAATCTCCTCCACCCACCCTCCATCCATATTCCATCCCTCCTCCAGGTCTTCCCTCACAGCAATTAAACATATCTAAATATAAAAAAATATCCAGGGATTAGGAGGATCGTACATCATTCACCTAGGCGAATGACATTGAAGAGCAGACCTAATTAAAGACATTGACACATGTTAGGTTTCATTCCTATTAAAGATGGAGGAGACCTTTTAAACAGAGCCAACATGACAGACAGACTGAAGGTTCACTTTAAATTGCAATGACTAATTCACCTACATGTAATGTTTGGTGAATGTTACATTTACCACTTTATAAATATTCATATATCAAACAGAAACTCACCCGCATTGCTGGAGCTTTATGGGTACTAATTGTACGCCTGGTCTTTGTTCTCTTAGCTTCATGTCTGTGGACCCAGCCACGGAGTTCTTGGTTTAACCTGTTTAATAATACAGTATTTAGGCAGAACCTATATATTTTTTTTTATTCCGTAAAAGTTTTTATCTTGAAAACAAAGAGCAGGAAAAAGCACAGTACAATACAAAACTTTCAGGTACCGTATATCACACAGGGTATTAAAATATGAGACAATAGCCTATTTAATCCATGAACCACATAAAAAATAGGTAGCATGAGTAGCAAGATGAAGACATTCCAGTCCATACAAAATATATAGGGTTCAGCTACACTGTTATATACTAGTTCAGACAGCGATTTAACACTATAGTGTCTTAAAAGATGCCCAAAAAGAAAGAAAATGGGCAGAAGGATTTGCAGAGGTAGAAAAAGCAGGAGAGAGGAAGGGAAATTTATAAGAACAGATAGAGTGGGTGTGTACACATCTTATCGCAAAATAAAGTTTAATTAGAACAGGGACCCATTTTGTAGCTAGGGCTTAAAGTGTTACTAAACCCATAACAGTAAAATCAGTCTGTATATGCTGTAAAGTATGCTTGTTATACTCAATGCAGAGGATTAACCCCTTAGGTTCCAGTGTGTGTAAAAAAGGCAGTTTGATCCTGCCTTCTCTGATCCTTCCCTTCTCCCACACTCCCCAATCTATCGCCTGATTGACGCCAAGGCTATGTACTGTCTGCACATGCTCAGTTTGGTGTTTATTGATAGAGTTTGTTTTTTTTTTCCTTGGGATGGTGCCTGTGATCAGCACAGAGCCAATCAGCACTGTCCAGACAGAGGGTCAGGGGTCCTGCAGCCTCATAGGATAGTCAGAGGAGAATGAAAAAAAAACTCCTACAAGCTCTAACCAGTGCTTGGCCAGACACTGAGAGAAGTCACAAGACTGCTCTAACTGCTGATGAGAAAAAGGTATTTAGCAGTTTATATTTACTAAAATAATTATATTTCCATGTTCTGTGTACTGTGGGAGACCATGCAGGGTCCTGGGTTTAGTAACACTTTAAAGTTGGCTGATGCATTAAGCACATCTTCCTGCAAAGCCTAATACGCACGATAAAAAAAATCGGACGAAAAATAACGCTTTTGAAGAGATCGTTCGATAATCTGATCGTTCGTACACAGCTTTCGGGAGCCGATCACGACAATTCATCCAAAATTATCCAAAGGGGCAAACACGCAAATTTTTCTTGTACAATAACCGATCGTACGATTTTCTTTAATCAGTACAATATTCATCCAAAAAAAAAAAAAAAAACCCCAAACAAACCGGAAGAGCAAGACCACGCATCCTCGGAAATGAGAGAATACATTGCATTACTTCTGTTGTATTCTGTCTTATGAGAATTTTCCTAAGTTGGAGTAACATCTTCGTTTTCAATAAGAGACTAAGCAAGTGGATGTAATCCCAATTTTTTTTTAATAATTTTTTTATTAAGGCTTACACCTTGTATTAAAAATTCGAAGGCATGTGGCGCCAACTAAACTAAAATAAAATAAAATATATATACACACACACACACACACACACACAAACATACAACACACAAGCTGTCAGCAACTGACAGGAATGTGTTGCAACAGTGAAAATAGACTCACTGTGTATGGAAAATCTTCAATAAAACATAAATGCTAACAATATAAAAGGTGCTAAACAATATAAAGTGCAATGAAGTTTCATATAGTGCAAATATGCTTGCGTCACTGCACACGTGACTTCAACAAATGTTGACCCTTTGATGGAGTCACGTGTGCAGTGACGCAACGCGTCAGAGAGGAGCCAGGTATCGGCACTTCCGGTCACGGCCGAGACCGGAAGTACTCCTATTATAGTCGGATTGCTGAGATTTTAAAAGTTGCTACGTTTGTTAAATGAATACATTTGTTACAAATCACTACACGATGGAGCCATTCCTCTTTATTGCATGCCCTCACTGCATTTGATGAGCTTGGAATCTGAAGCCATCTTCCAAAAATACAGATATTGCTGTGGCGATCGCTGGAGGTCGATTGATTTCAGGGATCCTGCTTCTACTTCAAATTTAAAGCTCGATTTGACCCGTAGGGGTCTTCATTAGAGGTGAGAGGCTGGGGGAAACGAGTGGCGCACTTCGGATGTTGATAGCTATTGGATGAAGTGGACACCGATCGATTTTGTTGCACATGCACTTTTTATATAGGAACTGCTATATGGAGATTTGTTTTTCTTCCTACTGGAGTTGGATTGCACTTTATCTTGTTTTATGCACTTTATGAGCTATTTGGACGGTATTAGAGAGTTTGTTAATACATCTGTGTTATTCATTTGCACTATATGATACTTTATTGCACTTTACATTGTTAAGCACATTTTATTATTAGCACTTATGTCTTAAGGATTTGATACACACGGTGAGTTCATTTTCACTGTTGCAACACATTCTTGTCAGTTGCTGACAGCTTATAGACATTTGTGTAATTTGCAGCATATGAAACTTCATTGCACTTTATATTGTTTAGCACCTTTGTTTCTTTATTTTGTTTAGCACACACACATATACACACTTTATTTTAGTTTAGTTAGCGCCACATACCTTTGTATTTTTATTACTTATTTCTGTGTGGGAACACTTACATTTGTTGGCGGCTTCTCCCATCCTTTATAGTTATTTGTAGTGTATTTTGGTTTTGCACATTTGTTCACCCCCCTCTTTTGCACCTTGTATTAGTATAGGATTTCATGTCATCTGTGCTCTGTCTTGCCATAAAGAGTTAATCCAGCTCTGAGCAGTTCTCTTATCTTTTTTCAGTACAACCCCCTTACTGTGAGTGACAGGTAAATTTTCCTCATCTCATGCACAAGCAAGCAGGAGAGAGGCATCCTGTATACTTTTCCAGTGTCATCATCCCCCTCTCTCACTGTCTCATAGCTATTACCACAGCTCTCCACTACAGTCTGTGTTGTGTAGCACATGCGCAGGAGTCACAGGGGGGGCTGTGAGCACGTTCTGCTTATGCCCAGAATGCGCTCTGTCTCTCCTGTGTGCGCACTTTACACATACCAAGCGCGAGGTTTGTCCTCGCAAAGCTGCCTGGCCAAAGGGGAGTGTAGAGGTGGGTGGGGAGTCTAGTGACACCATGACTCCACCCACCGAGCTCCAGAACATAGCACCGCCCATGGATTTTGGAGATTTGCGGGGCTTGGTGTGCAGAAGGGGGTGATTTTTAAAAGGTAGGGATACATGCAGGAGGCATATATACAGATATACTTTTGAAAGATGGCAATAGTTGATTATCATGAGTAGTGATTTTAAGTCTTTTAGGGCGGGGGATCGCTCCGTCGACAGGTCTGTCTCTGCACACTGTCAGAGCGCCGCTCTGGGGGATTGGATGAAGACGGACCATAGAGTCCGTCGTCACCCAATCCGATGACGGATGGAATTTTCCTCCGTCTCACTTTTTCGGATCGGAGCGGGATGGATGTCAGCGGACGTGTCACCGCTGACATCCGTCCCTCCATAGGACTCCATGGAGTGTCCATTCAGGTCTGCCTAAAAAACCAAGAGGCGGACCTGAACGGTCTGCCTGTGTGAAAGGGGCCTAAGTCTGCCAAACATAGCTTCCTCAACTGGAGTATTTTCAGAATAGATGCCAGTGATAGCAACTAAATCCCCTAAGTAAACCAAAGAGGCTACACGTTTTGCACATATTTATTGGTTCTTGGCATATCAAGATTAAGCAATTGCAGTGGTATTAATTCCTGAACAATCAGTCCTTATTTCCAGTAACACTGGTGGGCTTACTCAAAAGTACTATAAGGTTATTGTACTAGAAACAGAGTTCATCCAAACAATAATAAAAAGAAAAAGGCAACAACAAATAAGGTTTCAATCTTTTTGAGGCTTCATGGTTGTTTTGGTAATTACACAAGGGATTTTTCTATGAAGAATAAGTGTTTTACCTCAAATATATCACTTATTCCTGTTCATTCAGATTACATGCTAAAGATATTTAAAAAGGTGAAAACTTTACTATCCCCTAGTTAAAATAAAACAGATTTAAGAGATCATTAGAGCCAGACAACTGAACATAGCCAGGCTTGATTGACTGCAGCCAAGGCAGCTGAAAATAATCCGCACCATCGGCCATCTGAATGAAAGCTACCCGGGCAGCAAGCTCATAAACATCTGTTGATAGCTATCAGTCTGAAAAGAACTACAAAGTCATTTTTAAGACTTTGGGACTCCAAAAACCCACCAAAAAAACAAAAAAACACACACATTCTTTAGGATAGGAACACACTTTTAAAAAAAGGTAGCCAGTCCTCCCAGGAGGTGCCAAGCCTGCCAATATTTCTCTCTAATGCCACGTACACACGGTCTGACTTTTCGGCTACAAAAGTCCGACAGACTTTCCACTGACTTTTGGCGGAATTGCGGCAGACTTTCTAACGAACGGACTTGCCTACATACGATCACACAAAAGTCCGACGGATTCGTACGTCATGACGTACACCGGACTAAAATAAGGAAGTTGATAGCCAGTAGCCAATAGCTGCCCTAGCGTGGGTTTTTGTCCGTCGGACTAGCATACAGACGAGCGGATTTCTGGGTCCGGCATAGTTACGACGTAAAGATTTGAAGCATGTTTCAAATCTAAAGTCCGTCAGATTTGCGGCTGGAAAAGTCCGCTGAAAGTCCGGGGAAGCCCACACACGATCGAATGGTCAGCCGTATTTTGTCCGTCGGCGTCCGTCAGACTTTTGTAGACGAAAAGTCCGACCGTGTTCACGCGGCATAAGGGACAGTAATAAAGTCACAGCATACCAAAATCATCTCAGAAACGGCAGGATTCTATTAATGTAGCAGAGGCCAATGTTACCCACTGAAGGAAAATAAGCTTCGCTGGAAACCCATTGCTAAACAAAGAGTAAATAAACATATACATACATACATACATACATACACATATATATATAGTTATAGTAAATAAAGCCTCCCATTTCCTAGGAAGCAACAGGATGATCTGAAAGTCTTTTGGGAGAATGTTTTAAAAGCAATTGAGACAAATATGGACCTTTCTACTCTGCATGGGCAAAGCAAAGGCTTGTTTTTAGCTAACCGTGAGCCCAAGTAGATGGTCTAATTACTAAGACAAAATGATTCAACACAAAAAAGCAAGTCCACATTAGAATTGTCAAAAATTGACTTGATTTTGGAATGACACTGCCAAATGCTGGGCCATACAACGACGTGCCATACACTAACATAAGATGACCAGAACTGAATTAAAACAGTCTGCAAGGAATAGTGGGTGAAAAAGACTTATACTGTTATATAGACATAAATATATACTGTTATATTGAGAAGTAAAATATTTGCTGTTATATTAAATGGGTCAGGTACAGTCAGTTAAGCCAGAAGTGACAATTACCGGTACTTTTTTTTTATTCACACAATGCCAGATGCAGTCAGTGTGCTTTATTGAATAAATAAAGTTCCCTAAGTAAAAATGTGCTAGTTGTTTTTCAGGTATACTCATTTAATTTTAAAATACTAAAGATACAAAAGTACCTGTATATGTCAACATGTTTCAATAAAAAAAAAAAGAGAAATTAGGTAAAGAGCATTTAAAGTAGCACTGAAGGCAATTGTTTTTCCATTTTGGATAGAGCAATGGAGGGTTTTCTTTTTGTCAGGTTTTTGTGCCATCAGTGTCCCGCCGGGGAGATTGGTCTTCCCTTCCAATGCCATAGCTGCAACAAAAGTGAGAGGAAACCTTTCCAAAGTGAGGGAAACCCCTAATAGTCACCATAACTAATGTCCTCATAACTAGTGTCCTCATTGGACAATTCCCCCCTCTAATACATTTTCCGAAGGCTTGCAGCCTTCCGCCTACCGGGAGATAGTCATTGCTTTTTTGAAGTTTGCTCGGGGGCTCTAAAAAAGCACCCCTCCTCTGCCTCTCCCCCTTTGGGGGTTCCGGGGTCTTTTTTGGGTCTGATATTTTCCTTTATGGGCTTGCTGTGAAAGGGATGAAAATTATTCCTTTGCTGCACCACTTTTTTTCTGCAGAAGTGGTTTCTTTTTATCCGCCGTTCTATCGAGGACGGTCTCTAACTCTGGCCCAAACATCAGATCTCCAGGGAATTCCACACAACTTCACTTTTGATGCTAAGTCCCCTGACCAGGTTTTAAGCCAGAGAGCCCTGGCTGAATTAACAAGGGATGAAGATCTGGCCAACATCATGATGGATTCTGCCGAGGTGTCGGCCATGTACATGACCGTTCTTAAAAAGGTAGGGAAGGACAATGGCTGCTATTACTGTAGCAGCCATTGCCAGCTTTAGATTCGATAAGGACGAGTCCCAAGCATTGCTTAATAGCGCGTCTGCTCTTTTGTCCATGGCGTCGTTAAATACATCCATGTCCTCAAATGCCAGATCGGTCCGTCTAGACACTTGGGAAAAGGCGGCATAAATTTTTGGTCTTTTATTCCAAACCAACGCTTCGTCTTCCTCAAAAGGAAGGGCTCTAGAAAAAAAAAAAACTGTCCCTTTTCTGGATCCTTCCACTCCTCCTTGTTGTATCAGTCAGAATTGTATCGGTCAGAACTTTAGGCCCCTTTCACACGATCGAACCGTTTAGGTCCGCCTGTCAGTTTTGACGGCGGACCTGAACGGGCGCTCCATGTTAGCCTATGGAGCGATGGATGTCAGCGGAGACATGTCCGCTGACATCAGACCCCGTCGGATCCGCTAAGAGCAGACGGATGGCCCTACGTCCAGGTCCGTCGCTGGCGGACCGGATGAGATCTGATGAAAACGGACATGCTGTCCGTTTTCATCCGATCCCTCAATAGGCGGCAGCGGCGCCTGACAAGCCCCTCCCCGCTCAGTGAGCAGAGAGGGACCTGTCATCCGCCAGCTCAGCGGAGCCGCCTCGTGTGAATGAGGGCTTATGGACAGAAAAAAAAAAAAAAAAAAAACTCTACGTTTAGTCTCCTCTAGCCCCCAATACATTCTGTCATGCAACGATATCTGGGCTTTTCCTTCTTGAATTTCCAAGGTGGTATAGACCGCTTTTAGTAAGTCATCCACCTCTTCTAGGGTTAGTTTGTATCTAGACGTTCTCGTCTCCTCTTCCTCCTCATCTTCCTCAGAGTCAATTGTTGAGGTGGGGGGGGGCGGGTATTCACTTTCAATTGGTCTAGAAGTGGTAGGAGAAAGACTGGGCTGGAAAGCTTTGTTCTTGGCTGGAACTCTGGCCCTGTTTCTTTATAAGGGAACACACTGTCCCTAGGGTCTCTGCCAATGCCTTTTTTTACTGAAGAAAAGAGCTCTTTACCCTTGTGTGGACTCTTCCCTTACTAAACCTGCGATCCAAGATCTGCAAAGCGGTTTGGCCCATGAGTCCCTTAATGGGTTCTTGCATGAAGGGCATTTTCTTCCCATAGATCTCTCCGATTTGGCGGTGGCTTTCTAGAAGACAGAAAAACCACCTGAACCCCCTATTAGGGTGAGTTTTGGAACAGAGAGAGAGAGAGAGAAGAAAAAAGGTGCCCAAAGCAGACTCCACCAACGTGCCTCAGTCTCTACTCCGTGCTGAGCTGCTAACAGAACATGTCCCCATAGACAGCTGCAGGCTTTAACCATACACATACACACACACACACACACACACACACACACACACACACCCCAGTGAAGAAAAGGAAGGAGGTGCCTCTGCACCTCTCCTACCTGGGCCTGGCCAGTAACCTGGGTACCTGCCGTCGCTGCTGGCAACTCTGCCTCCTCCATTGCGAGTGCCACAGCAGCCTGTGCACCTTTTAATGATGCTCCTTCTGGCATCCCCCTCGAGGAGTGGAAGGGAAGCCCCGGCCAGATAACCCACCCCTTCCTCCTGCGTAACAGCAGCCGGAACCACGTGCTGCTACGCCCCACCGGAAGTCTCCGCCCTCCGGAAATGACGTCACCCGCCATCTGGGGGGACTCGGAGCCTACATGCAGAGAACTAGCATGGACGTTCAGCCTGAGCACACCCGCGGCCTCCCGAGCACCTGGGGCGGACGACAGCCGACGGAACAATTCCTTCTATGAGCCAGAGGAGGAACGGACACCGGAGCATCCCCCCTCATGCGGGGGGGGGGGGGGGGGGGGGTTGTGAGGTGCTGCTAGTCTGGAAATCAAGCATCAAGCTACTACCACTGACCCCCACCTTGGAGAAAGCGCAGCCCCTCTGGTTCCCCAGCAGTGCTTCCACCATGGTGGAGGAAACGCTAAAGCTGATGGCATGGTGGAAGCACCTTTCCAAGGTGCTGTCCTAAAAGGCGAAGAAAGAAAATAAGTTTGGTCTTCAGTTGAACTTTAACTGTAAATACCATTTCTTAAGTATAATACAGGTCACAGAACTTGCATTTATAGGCTTGTCTTTGTGTATTATGCTGCTACATTAAGGCGACTGGACACCGGCAAAAGGTTTTCTGGGAACGTCCCCAGTGCACCCTCATAATTCTCCCACTCCGTCAGACTACAGTTTTGTAGCAAGCAATATGAAGAAACAGAGGACAGAGGGGTGAGACCTGTGTCCTAAACTGTACTCTAAGCTATAGAATATACAGGCAGGTCAAAATTGCCCATTATCTGAATCATAAGGTACAGGACTTATATTGAAAGACCATGGGTCATCCCCAAGCAAAACATGAGGGGTGGATGAAAAAACATTGCAAAAAATAGCAAACAGGCCCCCAAAAGACTTAACCAAAAAACACAAATGACAGCTTCAAGCATCTTGCGGCCAAAGCTCACATCAGGAGAGGCCTGGGGAGCCACCAGGTAAAGCTCCTGCACACCTGCAAAAGAGATGTTTGATGCTGAAATGAAACACCAACAGATCTGGTGATGTGCCCTGATAGGGAAGGAAGGAACCTCTTCCTTGAGGACATAAGCCCTGGAGATGAATGGCCTGAGCCACCTAGTATTGGTAATATCTAGATTTTGCAAAAGCATGAGACACAGTTGCCCATAAACATTTACTGTACAAAATAAGGTCTGTTGGCATAGACTATAGAGTCTAGAAAACGAGCTACAAGGGCGAGCTCAGAGGGTGGTGATAAATGGGGAATACTCAAAATGGTCAGGGGTGGGTAGTGGGGTCCCACAGGGTTCTGTGCTGGGACCAATCCTATTAAATGTATTCATAAACGACCAGGAGGATGGGGTAAACAGTTCAATCTCTGTATCTGAAGTTCACTCCCTATATAACCCCCTCCTCCTACTAGGAGTACCTCAGTTTTGTAGCAAAGCAATATACCTAAACCCCAGAAAGAGGGGACGGACCTCTGTGTCCCGTGATGTAAGAAAAGGATTTTACAGGAAAGGTTTTATAAAAAGCCTATTTTCTTTATTGTACAACACGGGACACAGAGCACCATAGTAATCACTATGTGGGACGTCCCATAGCAATGCTATTTGAGGGGAAGGAGACACAACACGTAAGGCACCCCCAGACTTGAGGAACTATACTGCTGTCTGCAGCACACTGCGCCCAAAGGAGGTATCCTCATGCCTTTTTACGTTCACCTGATAAAACTTTGTGAATGTATGTACTGAAGACCAAGTTGCGACCTTACAGATCTGAGCCATGGAGGCCTGGTGACGCACTGCCCAAGAAGCACTAAGCGCCCTGGTAGAGTGCACTTTGACTTGAAAAGGTGGAATCTTACCCCTTAAATCATAAGCCTGAATTATAACTTGCTGAATGTACATAGCGACAGTGGATTTTGACGCGGTCTGTCCTTTCTTAGGACCTTCTGGCAGTATAAATAAGACATCAGTGTTCCGGAACTGAGCAGTCGTCTTTAAATAGACCTTGACCGCTCTCACCACATCAAGACAATGTAGTGACTTCCTCTTCCCCGGAACATGGTTTTGGAGAAAATGATGGCAGGACAATATCTTGGTTCAGGTGAAAACCTCAGACCACTTTTGGCAGGAAACCTGGATGAGGGCGCATCACCACTCTGTCCTTGTGAATAATCAAGTATGGCTCTTTACAAGAAAGAGCAGCCAATTCCAAAACCCTCCTTGCTGAGGATATAGCAACCAAGAACACTAACTTCCTTGTCAGAAGGACTAAGGGAATATGCTCTATCGGTTCAAATGGCTGTTTTTGTAACACTGACAAAACAAAGTTCAAGTCCCAAGGGTTCAAAGGTGATCTAACTGGCGGACATACTGCCCAGCAAGGCAAGGACAACATAGCTCAGGGTGCAAGACTGGGCCCTAAATATTCATGAACTGGTTGCTGGCAACAGGAGAGGCTCAGATGGTCGGAGGTGACTGGGTCACTGTACGCAGGCAGTAAACACCAACCAAGGAAGACCCTCATGTCACTTTGGAGGAGCAGCAGTGACAGGTATTAGTTACTTTCAAACACAGCCTACTTACAAACTGAGTCTTCAGAGACTGGGTCACACCAAGGCTGTTCCCTGCCTCTGGACCTAAAGAACCACTAACCATACACTCAGGTCTGGAAAACACCACAATGCAGAGCGCAGTGCCCATAGGGCACATGCAAGGCGGGTCCCACAACTGTCCAGTTCAGCAGGGCCCAGATATGGCCTCTAAAATTACTTCTGAGGATACGCTGATCCAATAAGCAGTGCATAGAGACCTGCTCACGAAGCATACAGGAAAAGCTAAAAAACAAAAGAAAAGAAAAAAACAAAAAAAAAAACAAAACAAAACAAACCACAACATAGGTGAACAATTCTCAGTAGAGAAAAGGTAATAAGGCATCCATCCTCCTAGGATACTAGCAGAAAACAGACATGCTGGGAGTAGGAGGGGTTATACAGAGGTCTTTTTTTATAAAATTCTTCTGTAAGCAGTAGTATACTCCAATCTCTGAATCCTGTGTTCCTCAACGAACAAAAAAGGAATATTTTTTTGCCCAGTGACTACTGCTGTCCACAGCACTCTGAAGAAACCAATAGTAGTCAACTAGTACATATTCTGGATTGGATTGAAATAAGCAAAATCAGCAGTAAAAAAAAAAAATACAGAGTGGGCAACAGAGAGAACTACTTTACATCTTTCTTATACCCCAGTACCATTTCTTTGCCATAACCTGCCTTTGCTAAAAGAGAGATTTTGTAGAGGAAAAACACTGAAGGCAGAGGAGTGAGTAGATCACTGCAGTAGAGATATTTAAACTCCTAGGACCCGGGAGGAGTTTAGAAGGCCCACATGTGGCTCATGAGATAAAAGTGAATACCACTGCTATGAACCCTGAAAAGATTTTAGAAAACCTTTTTACTGGTTCTATGACGTTGTGGTAAAAAACAAGAAAAGATGCTGATGTCACAAAAAGAGCCTAATTGATGGTGGTTACAAATTGGAAACATTTCTGTTTCTCACACTTCTAAGAAATTATATAAACAAAACAACTAAAATTGGATTCAAAATCTTGATTGTGGGTGAGCGAAAACTCTTCTTCTGCGTGCTTGAAGTTCATGTTTTGCTTTTCCCATGCAAACAGAAGAAGATCAGGATAATGTGAACACTCAATGAATCACATTGATTCTTCATAAATGGCACTAAAGAACTCTAAAATAAAAACAAAGGCTTTGAAAAAGGATTTTCCAGCTTCAACACACAGGCAATGTGATGATCAGCCCACCCTACCTACTGATTGATGCTCAGCACCGCTGCTCAGGTCTCCCTATGCAGACCTCATTAGTGAACTTTAAATTGAGACAACAAATGGAAGCCCATGTCACATTAGCAGTTATGTGAAAAACAGCAAGAAGCGCCAATCTAAGTGCAGTATTATGTAACTTTAATAAAATGATGAACGGACAAACAGCCAAATGGCTACTCACAAAATTAAAATGGTTTAAGGCAAGGATAGGTGGTGAGTCCAGGGACGTCCTCCTAAGATGTGGGCAAAGTGCCTGATGCAGGTTCTCCTGGAAGCGCGTGTCCACATGAAGATGTAAAAGTGGTCACCGGGGTCACCGCTGGGCGTTGGACTACAAACGATGGAAGTGTCCGCAAAAAACAGCCGGCATCTGAGGGGACATGAAGAGCCAGAGCCATCGCGGTGGACGGAAACCGGAAGACCTGTGTGGAACGCAGAGCACTGGTCCAGAAACCAACGAAAGCGGATGTGACGTATGGACGTGTCGGATGACGCGTTTCAATGCTTCCGCATTTTCTTCAGATCCGATTGGCCAAAAACAACAGGTGTGTCCTCTGTGATGCAAAGAGTCTTTGCATCACAGAGGACACACCTGTTGATTCACCTGCCTAGACTTACCAGACTCACCTACTTCCACCAATTCCAGCTGTTGCCTAGTTACTGATTTCCCAGCTCCCATATAAGGACACTTGTTGTTTTTGGCCAATCGGATCTGAAGAAAATGCGGAAGCATTGAAACGCGTCATCCGACACGTCCATACGTCACATCCGCTTTCGTTGGTTTCTGGACCAGTGCTCTGCGTTCCACACAGGTCTTCCGGTTTCCGTCCACCGCGACGGCTCTGGCTCTTCATGTCCCCTCAGATGCCGGCTGTTTTTTGCGGACACTTCCATCGTTTGTAGTCCAACGCCCAGCGGTGACCCCGGTGACCACTTTTACATCTTCATGTGGACACGCGCTTCCAGGAGAACCTGCATCAGGCACTTTGCCCACATCTTAGGAGGACGTCCCTGGACTCACCACCTATCCTTGCCTTAAACCATTTTAATTTTGTGAGTAGCCATTTGGCTGTTTGTCCGTTCATCATTTTATTAAAGTTACATAATACTGCACTTAGATTGGCGCTTCTTGCTGTTTTTCACATTGTTGTTTCAGAGTTGCCTGCTTCTACTCTCAAGTGAGCTGCCGCTGGTGTTTTTTATCAGACTTTTAATTTCAGTGACTGTTTACATTTATTTTTATATATATACACATATATATGTATGTGTATAGTTTATATAATCTCTATAGACCATCACACCCTGGACAAAATTTTTTTATATTCACTTTGGACTCTTTACATGCATGATTGTATGCTCTAGCGCCATTTCTCCTTTTTGTATACATTAGCAGTTATACAGTCTGCTCATGCCCGGAACAGAGGTCTGTCAGACTCAGACTTCTGCTGGAATGTTACATACATAGTTACAGGAAATCCCGGAGTTACGAACACAATAGGGACTGTAGGTTTGTTCGTAAGTCGCAACACTGCATTTGTAATGCCGCGTACACACGATCGGACTTTGCGGCAGACTTTGTCCGGCGGACTTTGACAGACTTTCCAACGGACTTGCCTACACACGATCAACCAAAGTCTGACGGATTCGTACGTGATGACGTATGACCGGACTAAAACAAGGAAGTTCATAGCCAGTAGCCAATAGCTGCCCTAGCGTCGGTTTTTGTCCGTCGGACTAGCATACAGACGAGCGGACTTTTCGACCGGACTAGAGTCCGTCGGACAGATTTGAAACATGTTTCAAATCGAAGTCCGTCAAACTTTTGAGAAAAAAAAAAAGTCAGCTGGAGCCCACACACGATCGAATTGTCCGAGGGGCTCCAGTATGCCGGACCAAGTATGCCGGAAAGTCCGCTCGTGTGTACGCGGCATAAGTGTAACTTCCGGTCGGAACACTGCATTTGTTAGTGTAACGTCCGCCTGTGCATGGATGTGGGATGTTCCGGGCACTTGTTATGTTATCTTCGGCTCTTCTGGCCATGCAGTACATGTAGTACTGCAGTATGGGATGTGTCCAGAGGTATCCAGGACCAGTGTGGAGCACAAGTGGCTGGCATTTGAGGGCGTTCGTAAGTAGGAGTCGTTCGTAACTCGGGTGTTCCTAACTCGTGGACTGCCTGTACATAGTAGGGGAGGTTGAAAAAAAAAAAAAAAAAGACAAATCCATCAAGTCCAACCTATGCATGTGATTATTTGTCAGTATTACATTGTATACCCCTGAATGTTGCGGTCGTTCAGGTGCTTATCTAATAGTTTTTTTATACTATCAATGCCCCCCACTGAAACCACCGCCTTTGGAAGGGAATGCCACATCCTTGCCACTCTTACAGTAAAGACCCCTCTATGTAGTTTAAGGTTAAACCTCTTTTCTTCTAATTTTAGTAAGTGGCCACGTGTCTTATTAAACTCCCATCCGCGAAAACATTTTATACCTATTGTGGGGTCACCAGTATGGTATTTGTAAATTGAAATCATATCCTCCAGACCCTTTATTAGCTTTGTTGCCCTTCTTTGTACACGCTCCATTTCCATTACATCCTTCTGGAGGACTGGTAACCAGAACTGGACAGCATACTCCAGGTGAGGCCGGACCAAAGTCTTGTAGAGCGAGAGAATTATCGCTTTATCTCTGGAGTTAATCCCTTTTTAATGCATGCCAATATTCTGTTTGCTTTGTTAGGCTCAGCAATGGCATGCAATGCCAAGTTGCTGCTGTCATCTACTAGGACCCCCAGGTCCTTTTCCATCCTACATTTCCCCAGAGGTTCACCCCCTTGGGAGTAGATCGCATTCATATTTTTGCCACCTAAATGCATAAGCTTACATTTTTCTACATTAAACCTCATTTGCCATGTAGTTGCCCACCCCATTAATTTGTTAAGATCTTCTTGCAAGGTTTCCACATCCTGCGGAGAAGTTATTGCCCTGTTCACAAATACAGAGATTGAACCGTTTACCCCATCCTCCAGGTCGTTTACGAACAAATTAAACAGGATTGGTCCCCAGCACAGAACCCTGGGGGACCCCACTTCCCACCCCTGACCATTCCAAGTATTCCTCATTTATCACCACCCTATGAACTCGCCCTTGTAGCCAGTTTTAAATCCATGCACTCACCCTATGGTCCATGCCAACATCTTTTATATAGTCCCTTGTCATCCCCTTCAAGAGCTTGCATACTATTGATGTTAGGCTAACTGGTCTGTAATTCCCAGGGATGTATTTTGGCCCTTTAAGTATTGGTGCTACATTGGCTTTTCTCCAATCAGCTGGTACCATTCCAGTCGGTAGACTGTCAGTAAAAATTAGGAACAATGGTCTGGCAATTATTTGACTGAGTTCCCCAAGTACCCTCGGGATGTTCATGCTTTAGATTATTCGCAAACTGTTTAAAAGGCCAAGTTAACCTTTTAAAAATAAATAATACACATTTTTATTTTTTCTAAGGTAAAAAAATGTGCGTTCATTATCTGTCATGAGCGATCGCGGGTGCCCGGCGGTCAACGCGCCTGCCGGGCACTCGCATTGGCGCTGAGCACACGCTGCGGGCCCATAGTGGCCAAAAGACCAAAGCAACGTAAGGCAACGTCGTTTCGCCCAATTATGCCATTCTGCTGCAGTAAAATGCGGCGGCTGGTCGGCAAGCAGTTAAACCGCATGTTTACTTGATCCTATGCTCATCATTAGCCTATTACTCTGCTTTTGTCAGTCATCAATGTCTACCCATCTGGAACCTGGACTCAGATCAGGCACGATCAAAACAATTCTAAACAAATCATTAGCCTGCACACTGGGTCTACTGACATCTGTGATGAGAAAATAAAAAAAATAAATAAATGGAAAAGAAAAAATAGTCTCCCTACACTGCAGTCCAATATAAAGAACATAAAAATAACACAAATAATTGGGTGATACGTTGCTTGGGGGAACAATCTTACCTCTCTCTCACTAGTTCGCTCGAGTTGCCATAACCTCCGGATAACCTGGCTTGAGTACACACAATTACATTACCTTAATCAGTTCTCCTCCTTGGACCTACTGACATGGGATCCCACAGAGTTTGAGTCACTGCTGTCTGTGGTCATGGGGGATTTCCCTCCCACCTTTTTTTTTTTCCTACCTCAATATGCTCATAGGAACATTTGGCTCCCTACAAGATATTTCTGGGAACCCTGCTTTTGTCTGCTTGGTTCATATGCATTTACATCCCTAGTGTGATTTTATGTTGTTCCTCCTTTTTTCAACATGTATCCTACCCATGCTGTTGTCAGTTGCCCGGTTGTACACTATTCACATGCGTTGGTATGTCTGTTAACTATACATGGACCTTATGTCTCGAAGGTCTATCATGTGAGATGTTCTTTTTGTACTTTATGTTGAAAACTTAAGAAAAAGATTAAAAACAGAAAAATAACCACAACAAACAAACAAAACCATAACAGCAAATTACTGCAAACAATAGTTGGCTTTTCCTTTAGGGTCGGTTCACACTACAATGACTTGGGATCCGACTTGTCAGCCCCAAGTCGCTTGACTTTGGGAAATGCATTATAGTCAATGAGAGAGTCTTAATGTACACTACGCTCCGACTTCAGAAAAGGTTCCTGTACTACTTCAATCCGACTTCTAGGCGACCTGTACCCATAGAATTCGAAGGAAGTCGCCTCCAAGTCGGATCTCCATCTATATTGAAGCGACTTTACAGGAAAAGAAATTAGTTTACCCAGGCAAACCCCTCCCTCCCAGAGAGCTGATTATTCTGTGATTGGGCACAGCCAAAGTCGCCTGTCCTGGAGGCAACTTGAAGCCGCTTGTAAATTGCTTAAAGTCGCGCTGAAGTTGCGTTAATGCCGCGTTGAAGTCGCCTTGCAAAGTCGCGCTGAAGTCGTGTTGCCCCTGTGTGAATCGAGCCTTAGACTAGATTATGAAAAAAATAATAAAACAAAACCATGCTACATACAATGGGGGAAATTACTAATGCTGGAGCAGCTGTAATGAGCAATCTAGCTTCTAATTTCCAATTTTTCAGTTAAAAGGGACACTAAACCATATCATTTTCCAAAAATAATTTTTTTCTGTCTCCTTATAATATATTCTGCGAGTTCCAAATACTCTTTTCCCCCTTTGTTTGGAACCAGCAGTGTATGTTTGTTCAGTCATATGTACTACCTCTACGTATACTACAAATCGCATAGCCGCTTCGGCCCTGGAAGATTTGACCCCCTTCCTGACCAGAGCACTTTTTGCGATTCGGCACTGCGTCACTTTAACTGACAATTGTGCAGTTGTGCAACGTTGGACCCAAACAAAATTGACGTCCTTTTTTTCCCCCACAAAGAGAGCTTTCTTTTGGTGGTATTTGATCACCTCTGCGGGAAAAAAAAAAAAAAAATCGCAATAAGCATATAAAATTGATTGGTTTGCGAAAAGTTATAGCGTCTACAAAATAGGGGATAGTTTTATGGCATTTTTATTATTTCTTTCTTTTTTATTAGTAATGGCGGCGATCTGTGATTTTTATCGTGACTGTGACATTATGGCGGACACTTTTTACACTATTTTGGGACCATTGTCATTTATACATTGATCAGTGCTATAAAAATGCACTGATTACTGTGTAAATGACACTGGCAGGGAAGGGGTTAAACACTGGGGGGGCGATCAAGGGGTTGTGTGTCCTAGGGAGTGATTCTAACTGTGGGGGGGATGGGCTTCCACTCACATGACAGCGATCACTGCTCTCGATGACAGGGAGCAGTGATCTCTGTCATGTCATAAGGCAGAACGGGGAAATGCCATCTCCCCGTTCTGCGGCTCCATGACACGATCGCCGGGACACCAGCAGAGTCTGCGGGTCCCGCAGGCTCGGTAACGCTGTACACGGCGCATGCCCGCTAGCCCCGCCAATTAAAAAAGGGGACATACAGGTACGCCCATTTGCCCACCACTGCCATTGTGCCAACGTATATCGGCATGCAGCGGTCGGCAAGTGGTTAATCTATAGTCTCTAGTCCATTTTGGGAGTAAGTGACATATAGCAACATAGCCATCCTCTAACAGAAGCCAGATCACAGCAGTGAAAGAAAGGAATTTGGATTTTTCAAACTAGAGTTTAGTGTCACTTTAAGCATTGAAAACTAAATATGGAAGCTTACTGGTTTCCATGCACAGCAAGTCCAGTTTCTTTCCACTCCAATCACAGTAAATTTCCCTCACTGCATTTTTATATACAGTAATTCTTACTTACCGAAGGGTTTCAGTTTGGTTGATATGGGGTCGACAAGGAGGAGGAGCCGGAATGTAAAGTAATGGCTCCTCTTTCACAACCATCAATGCCTTTTCAGTTGACATGAAATGTCGAGAGCTAAAAGCCAGAAGAAAAAAAAAGGAGCAAGAAATTAATCATATGATGCCCAATATGGATAACAACCACCGCCTGGCAGCCATTCTGCTATAGGCCAGGCGGGAAGTGATAAAAAAGTCTTTAAAAATTAAACCATGGCTTAGGTATAACAGAGCTCAGCACTTTGAGGACCCTTGAATGTAAGCCAATGTCCACCATGGGTGCATTGCCACACTCCTGCAAACTGTTCCTCCAGCTTCCTGCCTGTACTGAAGTACAGGACTTTCAGTTAGAGAACTGGAGGAAGCGTCAATGGACTTCAAATACATTGATTACTGTAGTCATGTTTTATTGAGAACTACAAGTCTATCTGCTGCGGCGGTCAGGATTTGTAGTTCGTTCATTCTCAGATCTCTGAATGACTGAGGCAGATGTGCAGGCAGAGCAAATTTCAAGAGTGACAGCAGAGAGAAGTTGGAAACTTCTTCACATTGGAAATGTGGTGGGGTTCATTTGTACCATGTTTAACCCTAAATATGGGTGTAACACCGCAAACAGTGAAGTTAACCTTTAATGAACTGTGAACCCTGCACTTGCTGGCTCACTGGGAAGAATTTAAGGATTTGCAATATCCTAGCCTGACCCAAATTGACCAGTAGCTGTTAAAAGTAAAAATCTTCCAATTCAAGTGAAAAATATAGCAGAAATGAATAAAACAAAACTTCTCCTTAGGACACCAAACTAAACTGGGCAGCTATGAGGTTGGAGGAATTATCGCCTCAAGGAGCCTTGCCTTCAGTTTTCTATGTGTCTAGTGTCCATTTCAGTTGTAGAAAGCAATATAATTTCTTATTTTCAAGTGGTGTCGCTCAATGGACAATAAAGAAAAAAAAAATGTGGCTTGGTGCCACTAAACTAGACTAGTGGGAACGCACAAAGAAAGAAAAAAAAATGCACACTTGGTAAACAGAGCCTAAAGCCTCGCAAACACGGGGCGAATGTCGGGCGGCATCAACCGGTTCAATAGAAATGGGCAGACATTCGGCTGTCCCCCTGTCAGAACACAGTAGCACAGCAGGGAAGGTCGCGGTAATATTGGATTGTTAGTACAGCGACTCCGACCTGAGCTGTCAGTTTTTTTCCCGTTTAGCCCGCTGGGTTGAATATAATAAAAAAAACAAAAAAAAATGCAGTGTGTACTAGGGGTGTTGAATATAATCGTAGCATCGATGCATCGGGATTTGGGTGTCCACGATGCGGCATCGATGCTACGGCCGGCATAATCGATTGGCGGGTGACATCAACCCGACTTGCCCCTCCCCTCCTGGGAGAGCACCTCCATCATACTCTGCAAGTTTTAAAATAAATGTGTCTTAACGAATCCCCTCTTATAATATATTAAGAGCCCGACTGTTCAAGTGTACATGCCTTTTAAAAAATATGTAGCGATATAAAGCATATTTCAGACTGTTCCTCGGCGCTCATGTGACTGCCCGGCGCACAGCTCTCCTCTCTCCATCTAACAGCTACAGCGGGCGGGGCTGAGAATCCTCCGCTGATGTCAGCTGAGAGGAGAGCAGCAAGTGGCCAGCCACGTCTGAGTTACATGTGAGCTGAGGAACAGTCTGAAATATGCCGTATTTAAATATCTACATACAGTATTTTTTTAAAGGCATTTACAGTCGGGCACTTAATGTACAATAAGAGGGGATTTGATAAGGCACAGCTAGTTTAACAGGAGTAAGCAGAGTACATATAAGTGTACTCTGCTTACAACTTGTACTGACTGTGTGGGAGAGTTCAGCTTCTGTCTTCCCGTTCACACATTCCACTATGTTAACTCCTAGAGTGCTGGAATGTGCAACAGGGAAGAGCTGAAATATCAGCACTGAGAGATATGTGAAGTTCACTGTATTCTGTTTGTCAGCAGAAGATTCCATCACTTCTGTCCTCCCGGCAGCAGTGTGTTTTTCTACTGTGTGAATGTCTGTACCCTGAGTGCCAGTGTCACTGATCCCACCATCCCTCTGCCTCTGATCCCACCATCCCTCTGCCTCCGATCCCATCCATCCATCTGCCTCTGATCCCACTACCCCTCTGCCTGATCCCACTACCCGTCTGCCTCCGATCCCCCCCACCATCCCTCCGCCTCCGATCCCCCCACCATCCCTCCGCCTCCGATCCCCCCACCATCCCTCCGCCTCCGATCCCCCCACCATCCCTCCGCCTCCGATCCCCCCACCATCCCTCCGCCTCCGATCCCCCCACTATCCCTCCGCCTCCGATCCCCCCACCATCCCTCCGCCTCCGATCCCCCCACCATCCCTCCGCCACTGCTCCCACCACCATCCCTCCGCCACTGCTCCCACCACCATACTTCTGCCACTGCTCCCACCACCATCCCCCTGCCACGGATCCCAACATCCCCCTGCCACTGAACCCAACATCCCCCTGCCACTGATCCCAACATCCCCCTGCCACTGATCCCAACATCCCCCTGCCACTGATCCCAACATCCCCCTGCCACTGATCCCAACATCCCCCTGCCACTGATCCCAACATCCCCCTGCCACTGATCCCAACCATCCCCCTGCCTCTGATCCCAACATCCCTCTGCCTCTGATCGCAACATCCCTCTGCCTCTGATCGCAACATCCCTCTGCCTCTGATCGCAACATCCCTCTGCCTCTGATCGCAACATCCCTCTGCCTCTGATCGCAACATCCCTCTGCCACTGGAGAAAAATGTTGTTTTTCTGACTGCTTGAAATTTTCGGATAAAAAGTTTTTAACCATGCACTGTGCATCACGGAATCGAATCAAATCGAATTGTAGTCAGGATAATCGTAAGACCAGTGAAGATGCGCACCCCTAGTGTGTACTAGGCTTTAGCATTACTCCAGACCTTACATTTAATCAGCCTCAGAACCTGTGTACTTAACATGTCTCATGTTTTAAAAGGAGACAGACAATCCTAGATTTACTAATTCTTCAGTGATAACTGCATTCACTTCACAGCACTAGGCTAGAAGTGCAACAAAACAAATTATATTACTTCTGCAAAATACGCATATGCAAGGTAATGTTAAGCTTTGCAAAATACAATATAAAAGGTTGATAAAAAAAAAAACGATGAAGATAGAAACTTATAAAATTACCTGAAATCACTTTGTGGGGTATCCTTGTTTTTCACATTGACTTCGCCAGGTGAAAACTCTAGCAGGCGTCTATTATGATTAACAGCCCTGACCTCCATGTCAAATTCCCCAGAAGTGGATTCTAAAACACTATTGAAAAAAAAAAAAAAAAAAAAGGATAAAGGACAGTAAAAAATTGGATTTTTGTACTGATCATAAAATCTGTTACTTGTACTTCATTAAAGTGGTTGTAATTGTTCCCTCTATAGTAGACACAGTCACTGGTTCCCTGGCAGTTCCCTCTATAGTAGACACAGTTACTGGTACGGAGTCTGCCAAATTAATCTCCACTCTATACTCTGCTATCCGTCTCCCCAGTACCACGACCTTGGCCTATGCTGCCAAGACAAGGTGGGAGGCAGACATCGGACAGATTGAGGATGAGGATGAGGATTGGGATGAGATTTTGGAAGACGTGAAAAAAAGGTATCCCCTAAGTTATCAGACCGCCTTACGCAGTTGTATATCATACATAGGACGTATCTGACCCCCCAGAAGATAGCACGTTTAAAACCCATGTACAATCCAGGGTTCCGCCGATGCGACCACACCCCAGGCTCCTTCTACCACCTTTTATGGTCCTGCCCAACTATCCAAACATACTGGATACAGGTGATCCGTTTCTTGCATGATCAGATGGGCTCTCCTGCTACACTAGACCCAAAAATGTGCCTACTCGGTCTGCTGCCGGGTTTAGACACAGACAAACCCCTCCGTACCTTTTTGCACGAGACGCTATTCTTGACGAGGAAAGCGGTAGCCCGTATGTGGATGCAGGCCCTGCCCCCTACAATTCAATCCTGGAAGAAGGAGGTTAATGACGCTCTTCCATAAAAAAAAACTGATTTACGTCCATAGAGGGTGTTTGCTCAAATATGAAAGGGTCTGGAGCAGATGGTTAGCAGATGGTGAAACGTGCACCTAATAGCCTTGTCTCCTATTCCCCCCTCCCTTTTTGCATTCTCTCTTTCTTTTATATATGTTGTACATTGACTCTATTTTTATTGATGTGCTTTACTGTAGGCTATACAGACATTTCAATATAGTCATGTATGTACTATTGTCAAGGCTATGTTGGTCTACGTTGATTTATGTGCCATGCATACTTTTTTCAATAAAGTTGGTTTTTCCAATTAAAAAAAAGTGGTTCTAATTGTAAAAGTTTTTTGTTACCTTACTGCATTCTCTGTATTGAGGTAAAAAATCCCTTTTAAAATCATAGCTCCTCTGCAGCCCCCCAAATTCTTATCTGAGCCTTATCTCAATCCAGCGCTGTGCACATCTACAGCAGCTCTTCTTCCCTCTCTCTCTGCTCTCAGTCTTGGCTGAGAGCAGCAGAAGCCATTTGTTCCTGTTGCGGTCAGTGAAAACCTGTGAGCAGAGAGTAGGGGGCGGGGCAGAGCCGAGCTGTGTGTCTGAATAGACACAAACAGCCGGCTTGGGATCGAACACGCAAGAGTGCCCCCATAGAAAGCAGCTTTCTATAGTGGGCACTCAGCGGTGGGTTAGGAACCTTTTTTGGGGGGGCTTTTTCCCCTCTGTTTTTACCTGGCGACTTGGCCGGCCAGTAACACATCTCCTGTATTAGAGTACCTCCACTCTGGAATAAGGTGCACCGGAGCACCAATGGACACAGACAGCATTGTCTGTCTGAGGGGAGGGGAGTGTTAGATGGACAGAGCAGATTTAGACACTAACAAATTGAAGTCAAACTCCAACTAACACTTAATAAGCAATTACAGCAAACAGTTTATTTTTTTCCTTTTTGGACAATGCTTTTACATAAATAAATAAAAGCTGATCACTGTAGGCAACCCTGTCAGTAGTAAATGGTCTCAACCATAAAACCGCTATATCTGCAGGTCAGCTTGTTCTTTTGAAAAAGAGACTTAGTGGCTGGATCTCCAGGTGAAAATAAAAGAAGAAAGCCTAAAAAAGAAAACAAATGCTGCCATCACAGTTAAGAGTGGGTAAGCAGCAATATAATGAATGAATGTTTGCTTTTGGGTTTAATACCGCTATAAAGGCAGCGACAGATGACCTGGAAGAATGCACAGGGATTCTCAGAAGCATGATCAGTCAGTTTGGCATACCACATATGCCCAGGCCAGTTGAGAGCTATGAGAATCACCAGAATACCATTCATCTTGATCTTGCGGAATAACTGAGGAAAGAGTTTCAGAGGAGCATAGGTGTAGATCAGATTATACTGATCCTACAGAGCCACCAAAAAGCATCCATTGCTTATGCAAAACAATTTCTTCACCTGGAAGCAAACCTGTCCAATTTGTTATCTGCCATTTTCCACCTGTGACACAGGTCCTGAAACACTTTCAGGTGTAAGGACCATTCTCCTGGGTACAGATACTGCGGTTGTCTGCCTGCCAATGGTGAACAACTAGGATTTGAAAGCCAAAAAGACTGAAAAAAAAAATTTCTGCCCAGGACAGAATCTTTTCTACCTCTCTTATCAAAGCAAGACTTTTGGCTTCTCACTAATGGTCGATATATGCCACTGCCGTGGTATTGTCCGATTGCCATTAAAATAACCTTTCAGTCTGGTGGTATAGTGTTGTAGGGACAACCAAATAGCCCAGAGTTCCAGAATGTTTAGCAGAAGACAAGATTTCTGCTGAGTCTAAGATCCCTATAACAAGATGTCTAGGCCTCCTCCCCAGCCCATTAGACTGTGATCCCTTTTCCGGGTCTTCCAAAAGGATATACCCAACCCCAGATTTCAGAGCCACAAGACAGGCAGGATTCTGGTTCTCAGTGTCTACAGACTGATCTAAATTGTTCATAACAGAAAGTCTGGAATTGAACTAAGCAAATGGAACTGTCCCAAAAGGAGGCTCCAATTAAGCCCAAAACTCTGATGTAGAATTGCAGGGTTGAAACAGCTTGTGAACTTTAGAGTCCAATTCTCAGATCAGAGAAAAAAACTCTGGCTTGAGTTGTATCCAGAATGAGAACTGTATATTTCAAGTGATGTGTTGGTTTCAGTGCCACTTTCCAAAGGTTCAGGACCCAAATAAACCTTTTTAAAGTCTGCACTTGTCACATACTATGGTTGGTTACAATCTGTGCTAACTGTTCAAAAAGAGGTCATCTAGATAAGCCAAAATGTTAAGCACAGTATGGCTAGCATGGAGACCAACTCCTTAGTGAATACTTGGGATACAGAAGACAGACCAAAATGTTACGGCCACAAACTGGTAGTGTTAAGGGCCCACAGCAAAACAGAGGTAACACTGATGACACTGACTCCCTGAAAAGATGGGAACATGTAGACATGCAGTCTTGATGTCCACAGAAGCTAGAAAGGTGGACCTGATAAAAAAAAAAAAAAAAAAAGGGCCATTACCGACCTAGTTGATTCCATGCAGAATTCTTTAGCCCAAATCAAGACATTTAAGGCCTTCAGATACAAAATGGGGCAGATACAACCTCTTGGTTTTGGAACTATGAAAAGGCTGGAGTAAAACCACTGAAACGTTTCCACCATTGATACCTGTAAGGGTTATAGCATGGAAACTGAAGGCTGATAGGAATGAAAAGAACTCGTTTTGGACTCAGAGAGGGAAGAGTCTTCGCAGCTTGAGGCATAGGTTTCTTCACTTGAGGCAGATAAGTACTTATGCCTCAAATGACATCTTTTATGAGGGTGTCCAAGGCCAGCTTGAAAGAGATTTTACTCTTTAAAAGACATGCACAGCAAATGCTTTTTACATTGCCGTTTCACAGAACTAATTCTGGAAAAAATAGGGCTGTAGGTCTGTCAGCAGGAGAGCTGGAACCATGTCCTGTGGTCTGATGAGACCAAGATAAACTTATTTGGTTCAGATGGTGTCAAGCGTGTGTGGCGACAACCAGGTGAGGAGTACAAAGACAAGTGTGTCTTGCCTACAGTCAAGCATGGTGGTCAGAGTGTCATGGTCTGGGGCTGTATGAGTGCTGCCAGCACTGGGGAGCTACAGTTCATTGAGGGAACCATGAATGCTAACATGTACTGTGACATACTGAAGCAGGGCATGAGCTAGAATTTTTGCGAGATCTTAAAGCTTACGAGGAAGGTAACGTTTATGTGTGTAAGGACAGCAGATTTCCACACTCCATTCTAGAGAAGACCCAGATATACCAGCGAGAAAAGGGTTAATTTTAGCTCACCAGAAATCTCAGACACTCAGTTGGATCTTTCTGACACAGCCAAGCTAATCTAAGGCTCGGTTCACACTGGAACCAGCTGTGGATTGCACAGGAACGCTGTGCGTCCCTGTTCCCCATTTCAGGGATGAATCAGGGCCGAAATCTACACCTGAATTTGACCCTGAAATTGAGCTAAAGGCGTATAGCGTTTCTGTGCACTGCCCTCCGCAGCCGCAATGGAGATATGTGAACCGGCTCCATAGGGAGCCAGTCACATTCTCCTGCTATGTGAATTGGATGCGGGGAAACCCGCATCCAATTCACATAGGTGTCAACCCGGCAGCTCTGTCAGCTTTGTCTTTTCTAAACAAGGTTCTCCAACCAAATCATCAAAAAACTCCCAGGACACAAAGAAAAGAACAAAAGGGAAAAAAAAAAAAAAAAAAAGACAAAAAAACGGGATAGTGAGCCAGCAAAGGCAGAGCACAAGAAGTATCCGACATGATCAAAGAAGCAGGGAGACTAGGTACTGTGAATGTACTTAATCTGTCATCTGTCACATTATCTAATGATGAACTGTCTTTGTTGTCCAGAGGTTTATGCTTTGACCCAACACATGAATTTGATGTTTTTCCAACTGTGCGAGACATTAATAGTTTTATTAGAAATATAATGCTAAAAAAACACTTTTTACAAGAAACAGCTGATAATGTTGCACCACACCATTTGATAATCGCACATCCTTCCCGTTTGCTCATCCAACTATGACATCTACCTTGGAAAGCCTTTAATCCGAGTCCAAGGGGGGTCTACATGGTATTAAGAAAAGTACTATCTCCTTGAGTGACATATTTTTACCCCATTCAAGCTCGCAGTGAAGCTGTAGATTCTTTTCAGCACGTAGTGGAGATTGAACTAAATAAACTGAAAGAATCGTCTCAAATCCACACACATCCTGGGAGGTTTAATTTATCTAAATCAGAATACCTTGCCCTTTAGGGGTTAAAAGTAAGAGAAGATATTGTCATACGGAAAGCAGATAAGGGTGGGATGGTGGTTGTCCTAGACACTGACAGCTATAGGGAAGAAGCACTGAGACAGCTGAATGATGCGATTACATATCGCATACTCAGCACAGATCCAACTCCAGCTATACAAACTCCAGCTATACAGTGCAAAATGAGACATCTTTTGGATGAAGGAAGGAATGCAGGAATACTAAAACAAAAAATTATTGATTTGATTGTAGAAAACCAATTGTTCCAGTGTTCCATTATCTTCCTAGAGTACACAAAAATCATTCCTGTCCAGGGCCTCCCACTATTGTAGGCATAGGGTCCCTATTAGAGAGACTTGATGAGTGAGTGGAGGAACATCTTCAACCCCTCGTCTACAAGGTTATCTTAGGGACACTGGTCACCTTCTTGCCCATACACATGGAATGAAATGGTCAGCAACCAATACCTGGATCACTGTTCATGGCAAGGCATTATTTTCATGTATACCACATTGTTTAGCCTTGGAGGCCATTAAACACCACCTTACAGTTTTTACAGTCGGGAGTTGTGCGATTTTCTACTTTTGGCCATTGAGTTCCTATTGAAACATAAATTATTTCATGTTTGACTCATCCTTTTACATACAATGCCAAGGTGCCTCGATGGGGGCTAAATTTTCTCCCTCATTGGCAAATTTATATATGGGGTGATGGGAAGAGGTTTTTCTCTTCACACATAATAATCCTTTCAGAGTGTATATTGACTGGTACTGTCGCTACATAGATGACTTGGCCTTGGTGTGGATTGGGCCGGTCTCTATGATAGATTCTTTTATTCAGTATCTTAATAACAACCATTTGAATTTGGAGTTCAGTCATCACTTTTACTGTCAGAATTGATTATTTGGACATAACACTTACAGGATACATAGACAGTGGCAGGGTAACTACAAAAACCTTCAGAAAGCAATGTCCTGGCAATTCACTTTTGCTTGCTACAAGTTGTCACCCCTTTCATACCATACATGCACTACCAGTGGGGGAGTTTGTGCAAAAAGCAAAAAGGAACTGCTCTGATCATGAAGATTATGAGAAAGAATGTGTTGTAGTCTCAGAAAGACTAAATGAGGCAAAAGATACAAAAAACATTTGATTGATAATGGCAGGATCAAGGCAGAGAAAAAGGATAGAGGTAGCATGCTAAAAAATGTAGAGAGCCCTAGTATGAAAAGACAGTCCCATTGTAAAAGAAATAAAATACATTTTGTTACTACTTACTCTAAACTATATAATCAAATTGTAGCAATTGTCAAAAATTGTCTCCCCATTCTATATGTGTATTAGAGCTGCACGATTCTGGCTAAAATGAGAATCGCAATATTTTTGCTTAGAAGATAGATCACGATTCTCTAACGATTCTCACGGCGTAACATCATCTTTCACATTAAACAAAATAATTGGGCTAACTCTGTTTCGTTTTTTTTTTTTTAATTCATTGAAGTGTATTTTTCACAAACAATTGCGTTTTGAAAGACCACTGTGCAAATACAGTGTGACATAAAATAGAGCAACAATCCCCATTTTATTCTCTAGGGTCTCTGCTAAAAAAAAATATATATAATGTTTGGGGGTTCCAAGTAATTTTCTAGCAAAAAATGTTGTTAAAATCTTGGCAAAATGCCCGATATGGCAGACTGCCAGAGTAAGCAGAGAACTCTATACTGGTTACATGAAAAAAATCGAGACACTAAGATAGATCGTCAGAGGGGGTGAATCGAGATTGTGATCTTTTAATGATTAATTGTGCAGCTCTAATGTGTATAAGACATTGCATGACATTTTACAACAGGGTTATAGTTTTTCCTAGTAGAAGGCCCCTTTGACACTGGGGCGGGAGGTCCGTCAGCGGTAAAGTGCCGCTATTTTTAGTGGCGCCTTACCGTCGTTTTAGCGGCGGTATTCGGCCGTTAGCGGGGTGGTTTTACTCCCCGCTAGCTTTCGAGAAAGGGTTAAAAACCACCACAAAGCTCCTCTGCAGAGGCGCTTTGTCGGCGGTATAGCCGCGGTGCCCCATTGATTTCAAATGGGCAGAAGTGGTGAAGGAGCGGTATACACACCGCTCCTTCACCGCTCCAAAGATGCTGCTAGCAGGACTTTTTTTCCCGTCCTGCTAGCGCACCGCTCCAGTGTGAAAGCCCTTGGGGCTTTCACATTGGAGACAAAGCAGCGTCACTTTCAGGGCGCTTTGCAGACGCTATTTTTAGCGCCTGCAAAGTGCCCCAGTGTGAAGGGGTCGAAGGGCTCCCACACTTGCATCTATCTTATCTCCTAGCCTTTTTCATCCTCATCAGCCCCCACGGACATGGCTAAGTACCACTGGATCTTTTCCTTGTGGCTCCAGCACAGAAAAACCAAAACCTCTTTCTCCAGAGGAAAAAACCTACAATCTTAAACATTTTATTAATTGCAGCTCTAATTCAGTGGTTTATGTAGTGGAATGTAGTGCTTGTCAGATACATTATGTGGGTTGCACCATTAATCACCTACGAATCAGGGTCTCTGAACACTATAATGACACTGTCAATCCAAATGCCAAAAATATTTCTAATGTCTCTAAACATTTTAAGACACTGCATGGAGGTAACCTTGATACTTTTTCTTTCTTTGGTTTAGAACATGTTAAACGGTCTCCAAGAGAGGGGGATACCCATCACACCCTGCTCCAACGGGAGGTGTGGTGGATACACACGTTAAATACCAGAATGCCGTTGGTTATAAACAATAGGATGGATGTTAGCCTGTTTTTGAAATAATGCTCTGAAGTATAGCAATTAATTATTTTTTTATTGAAAATCTTCCATTGTTGCATCAGTGGGACTGTAATGGTTAACATGTTGTGCTCTTTGTTGAAACCCCATTTTTGTTTGGCCCGGGTCTGACCATGTCCACCTGTAACCAATTAATGGGTTGATTTTTTAATTAAGTGAATTTTGCCCTTCATACCGCACAAGGGCTGCTTCCCTTATATATACTTGTTTTTAATGTCAAATTTATATACTTTTGATGAAGCTCATTTATTCTACAGGGCCTCCGCTTTCAGAAAATATTGTTTTTGCGTCATGTGCCCGCTTCTCCACCTCGGCCATTTAGAGGAATCCTTGTATTCATTGATAAAAATACAAGGCTTTCCCTGAGTAGCTAAGTTGGACAGGCAGGCAGATAGCATCACAATCTCCACCTCGCCCAATCTGAGGAAGCCTTGCATTAAATTTAAAAAAATGCAATATCCTTATTGGCAGAGATGCACTAAGACTGACTTGATCTATGTCCACCAGTAAAGCAAAAGTGTCTGGTACTACTGCTCATACACCCAGTCCACCTAGACAAATTTTCTTCTAAATTTCAGAGTTCTGCTTTAACCATGGACAAGCCTGTTAGTACCCTTTCAGCCTTAAAAACAATACTATAGAAGACATAAAATAGGTTACCTAAGTGGGTTGAAATTCATCATTAAGAATACAGCCACCATCATCAGGCAGACAGCTCTCCTCTTTGGAGCAGTTACTTTAAGTTTATGATTCTGCAGAAAAACACATGAATGATAGCCCTTTTTAACAATCTTATCAAGTGTTCTATAAAAACAAATAGACTTTATGAAAAAACATTTACAACTCATTACCTTATAAGAACGTTGACCAACATCATTTTTTTTATAGCCCAACTCCAAGCAGGTCATGGAACCCCCCACCCCCTTTAAAGATTCCTTTCTTTCTCCCTACAATGCAGCAAAGAAAAAAAAAACAAAAAAAAAAACAAAAAAAAAAAAAACACACAATCACTTTCTATGCACCCTCTTGAAGATCGACCAATTGGAGACCCAGTGACATCAACTCTTTTTTGCAGCCACAAGGGGAAGAGTCAAGAAGAAACAGTTGAATAGACTGGATTACTGACGTCTCGGATTACATAAATAATATGATGTGTAAAAACAAGGCAATGTGCATTACTATTTATTTCTTGTTTCTCATCTCCATGAGAATAGGTTTTTTTTGTTACCGGATGATAATTTTTACGGGTCCAAAGCAGGATTAGAATTACGCAATTTGAATTTTATCAATTGCTTTAAATATTCCATAAAATTTATGCTAATATCATCCCTGGCTTAAAACTCAGTTTTATATCATGGTCATTTTTTTTGTAATGTCGCTGATCGGGACATTTTATATAAAATTCCAAGCAAAATGAAATATCACTCCTAATCCTACTTTAGACCTACCTAGGTGCATCATTTCATTTTTTTACTTCCAGTTTTAAATTGATTCCATCAATTTATTACCATTAATATATATATATATATATATATATATATTTTTTTTACTCTTTACCATTTACTGTTATTATTTATTTCTTTTTTATCATGTAATGTTATTGCATTTACTGCCTTGTTTTTAATCCTTATATTACTTATGTAACCTGAGAAAACTTCAGTAATCCAGTCTATTCAACTGATTTTTATCTCTTGCATGTATGATCTTATGCATATTCAATAGCTGCACCATCCCAGTTAATAAAGGATTAATAGCTGCACTAAGCATTATGATAAATTCTTCCCAGAGGGTGGCTGGGTAGTTAAGATTGATGAAGGGGAGGTTTTGCTCTTTGAAAACGCCTATCCCAGCATAGTCAGGCACCAACTTAGCAGGAAAAGCTCAGACCGCCGTTCCTTGGCAGAGTAAGGGCTAGGAAGAGTATCCCTTACACTAGAGCTGCACAATTCTGGCCAAAATGAGAATCACAATTTTTTTGCTTAGAATAAAAAGATCACGATTCTCGTGGTGTAAAATCTTTCACATTATACAAAAAAAATTGGGCTAACTTTACTGGTTAGTTTAGTTCAACTTGAAACCAACAAATTTCAGAAAAAGGTTCAGTGTTTGGTGTGGAAATGAGGGAAGTTTAACCAAGTATATTCCTTTAGACCCCTTTCACACTGGTGCGGTTTGCAGGCGGTATTGCTCTAAAAATACCGCCTGCAAACCGCCCCTAAACAGCCTCTGCTGTTTGTTCAGTGTGAAAGCCCGAGGGCTTTCACACTGAAGCAGTGCGCTGGTAGGACGGTGAAAAAACTCCTGCAAACCGCTTCTTTGGAGCGGTGTATTCACCGCTCCTAAACCGATCCTGCCCATTGAAATCAATGGGACAGCGCGGCTATACCGCGGCAATACCGCGGCTATAGCCGCGCTGTACGAGTGATTTTAACCCTTTTTCGGCCGCCAGAGGGGGTTAAAACCGCACCGCTAGCGGCCGAATACAGCTGCAAGAACGACGGTACAGCAGCGCTAAAAATAGCGCTGTTGTACCGCCGACGCCCCCACCGCCCCAGTGTGAAAGGGGCCTTAATGTAAAGGACAAATTATTACAATGTTTCTACTTAAGTTCCACTGCTAAAGAATGTTGTGATTCTTGGCAGACTGCCTGTTTTTTTTTTCCCTTTCTTTTGAGGACTGTCAGCTTTAGCAGAGAGTTTTCTGCATAGACAGAATCAGGAAATACTTTTTTCAAGATCGTGATAACGATTTTGCACGATTAATCGTGCAGCTCTCTTACACCCAGGGCACAAAGGAACAGACCAGAAGATGATGGATGTCACCCAATCTGGAAGTTATGAGGCTTTTAAAAGTTAATTTGAGAGGAGACAGTGTAGCTGCATTTTTAATCAGGGGAGCACAGAGAACCAACTTATTAGTAGTTTAGTGAAGTTGGAGTTGGGCTTTAATTGTGCAATATAACTGCACACATTGAGGTATCTACACCCAAGCTTTCACTATTTCTTTTTGCCAGAGGCTCCAGTATATTTACATTTCATATCACACAACACAATTAAGCGTAAGCTTGACAAAAATTCATTACCTCTGATACAACTTCTTCCAACAGTTTTTGCAAAGAGCCATTTTCTGTCTTGAGCCGCTCATTCTCAGATAAGGCCGCTCTCAGACGCATTTCCAAACCCTGCATGTATTCCTTCTTTTTTCTTCTAGACTGGAAGGCAGATTCACGATTTTTGATCATCCTTTGTTGCCTCCGTATAACATTCATCTGTTAAAAAATGAGTTTTGGATAACATTCTTTACTTCCAATAGTGGTTTGAAGTTTTCCCAAGAAAAAAAAAAAAAACATTGCCAATATGAAAATCCAGTGTAGTTACAATCTCACTGTAACAAAGCAACCAAAATAAGGTCACAGGAACTTAGAACTCACACGCATAGTCTGTGTGTCTCCACAGTCGTGATATGTAAGCAAGTCAGTATCATGAACGGACTACAAAAGCCAATTTTCACTTAAAATTGTTCTGATCTTTTACAAAGTTGTAAATAGTATAGTGTGATAAAAAAAAACACACACACACACACACCATTAAAAAAAGGAAACCAAGGTATTTGGTCTTTTTTTGTTTAAGGCATACATTATTCAACTGTTTTATATTTGATCTACTATATACAGTGCATATATTTTTTGCTTTACAAATAAATATTTAATACATGCAAAATGATTAATAATCGACCACTGTGGGTTAGCCAAATAGAGACAGCTCAACAATGTGTGGCAGAATCTGACAAACATTAGACTAAGGGTGCATTCACACTTGCAAATGCACCCTGCCTGCGATTATATGTGAGGACCACAGCGGGGGTTCCCGCAATTAGCTGCAGAAGCAGCCCCATTGAAAGCATTGGGCTGGCTCTCACAGCTAATGGCATCCACTCACATGTAATCTCTAGTAGCGATCACATGCGAGTGAGTTACCTGTGTAATGAATATGTATTTGGGCTTAAAGGGATGATGTGAAAACCCTAATTCTGGTCACTTCACTCCCTCCTTGTCAGGTGGGTGCCCTCAGAGCAAACTGCTTTCTCTGGGGGCACTTATGCGTGCTTGCTCATGAGCCACCACTGTGGCCGTCCCGCTCCTTTTTCACTGGCTGTGATTGACAGCAGCAGGAGCCAACCGTCTCAGCCAATGAGGAGAGAGAGAGACCCTGCATATCACTGAATCAAATTTGGGCTCAGGTAAGAGTTTAGGGGGAAACGCACACTAAAGGTTTTTTTACAGTCATGCATAAAAAAAAAAAAAAAAAAAAAAAAAAAGAAGAAAGAAAACAAACACCACACACACACCTCAGCCTTTAAAACCACTATAAATGTCAGCTGTATATAAATGCATTACTTAAAATTTACTAACATGAGATCTCCACACTCTACTTTGGACAAAAGCACAAGAAAATATTATCCATACTTTGTGTTTTACTTCATATTCAAGTAAAACAACACATCCTTGTTAGTTCATTGAACTGGCAAAATATTGTTACTTTAGTGCCAGCTAATTTTAGTTCTGCGCTGAGAAAGTTTTGATGGCTTTTCCATTTTTCTGGCTCACAGCAAAGATAAACAGTAATGCAGGTTTTGCAAATGGAACAAATTATCAAACTAAACCAAAATGCCACATCATAAAACAATGAGTACCAGGATCCAACTAAATATGTTCTGTAACTGAATAACTGAACAAAAAAAAGTGAAAGCAAACCAGATTAAACCAACTGAATCAGAAAAAGGGATTTGAACAACTTCGAAGAACATTCTGGGGGGAAAAAAAAACAAGCAACACACTAATTTTTATATATATATATATATATATATATATATATATATACACACACACACACACACACACACACACACACAAATATGACACAAATGTCCAGGATTTCAGTGGAACACAGCCCACCTTTCTCAAGGCAACTCTTATGCCGCGTACACACGCTTGGACTTTACAGCAGACTTTGCCCGGCGGACTTTGACGTACTTTACGAAGGACTTTCTGAATGAACGGACTTGCCTACACACAATCCACCAAAGTCTGTCAAATTCGTACGTGATGACGTACGACCGGACTAAAACAAGGAAGTTCATAGCCAGTAGCCAATAGCTGCCCTAGCGTGGCTTTTTGTCCGTTGAACTAGCATACAGACAAGCGGACTTTTCGACCAGACTCGATTTCGACGGATTAATTTAAAACATGTTTCAAATCTAAGTCCGTCCAACTTTTGAGAAAACAAAGTCCGCTGGAGCCCACACACGATCGAATTGTCTGACGAAATCCAGTCCGCTGGGCAAAGACTGCCGTAAAGTCCGCTCGTGTGTACGCGGCAATACTCTTATAAAGACATGGTATGGCGATTCTTTCCTCCTATGGTTGGTATACACCAACAATTATGACCTTCTGCCACCATACCATTTTTGGACATATCAAATATTTGACATTGTCTGCCATGTTGGATTAGGAGAATGCTTTTGACCAAATTATTTGTTAGATTTTTTTTGTCACCAAGTATGATCTATATTTTTTACTTTTATCTCCACTTTATTTCTTCATATTTTTCTATTTTTTGGCTATTTATTTTTAAACTATTTTTGCTTTTTACCTCTATTCTGATGCACATTGTTTTTATCAGCATCTGACAGAAAAATACTGATGGTGTTTTTGTTAGTGTTTTTTTAACTTTTTTTAGATCATGACATGACGTTTCTCTACCTGTGCACACGTTTTGTTGCTCCCTAGTGATGTCTTTGTGAATGCATGTGCTGAATAAGACTTCACCACTGGCTTGTCCACCCTGACCTGTTTCCCTGCCAACAATCGACATTGTACAAGTTATTTAGGTGGATTGTGTTTAGTATTCTCAACGCAGATGTGATTAATAATGTATTAGTTGTACAATACTTACTACTACAATTATCTACATGTTTTACTGTGTTTCTGTACACTGTTGTGTATTTGAAGTGCATGAACCAGGAGGGCTGCTAGGGGTTGTGACAGTCGTTTTAAATCAGAACAATGGGTGTTATTTTTTCTGATTGGGCCTTTCAACAATATATTGGACATATTGGTATAAAAAAAGTGAACCGGAATCAGGGTAATAGGCAGTCAAGGCTCATTGATGCACATGGGAGCAAAGCGTGTATTCCAATCCAACAGAAGAGCAATTGTAGCTCAAACTGCTGAAAAAAAAAAAAAAAAGGTAAATGCTGGTTCCAAACAGAAAGGTGTCAGAACACACAGTGGTTTACAGTTTGTTGTGTATGGGGCTGCGTAGTTGCACGATGAGGGTCAGGGTGCCCATGCTGTCCCGTATCCACAGCCAAAAGCACCAACAATGGGCACATGAGCTTTAGAACTGGACAATGGAGCAACGGGAAGTGGTGGCCTGGTTTGATGAATGACATTTTCTTCTACATTATGTGGCTGGCTGGGTGTATATGCATCCCTCACCTTGGGAAAAGATGGCACCAGGATGCACTATAGGAAGAAGGCAAGCTGGCAGGGGCAGTGATCTGCTACTAATGGCTTGTTGCTAGATACCACAGCATACATCCTGAGGTCTACTGCAGTCAATGCCTTGACAGGTCAGGACTGTGTTGGCAGGAAAAGGACCTACACAATTTTAGGTGGGTGGTCATGTTATGGGTATAGGGTGTGAGTGTGCACTAAAACTACTAGAATGCCAGGAAGATGAAATATCAACACAAATAACTTTATACTGCTTTATTTATAAACACAAAAAAAAAAGTTATTAAGTGGCTAATATGTTTATACTATGTCAGGTACAATTTGATATTAAATGTTATAAATATATCACACACACACACGAGATGATTTACTAAAACTGGAGTGCGCAAAATCTGGTATGGCTATGCATGGTAGCCAATCAGCATCTAACTACAGCTTGTTCAATTAACCACTTGCTGCAAAATCACGTACGCCATTCGACTTCAAGTGGTTGTACTGGGGCGATGGCAGCTGCAGGCATCACTCAGTACCATTTTTTATTTTTTTTTAGAGCAGTCGATCGGCTCTCTTGCAAGAACAACTGGAGCGGCCAACACCACAACCCCCCCATGTTGGGTTGTGCATTTCACATTAAAATTTAAAAGTGTATTTTTCCCCAAAAAAAACTGCGTTTGAAAAACCGCTGTGCAAATACCACATGCCAGAAAAAAATTCTCCAGGGCCTCTGCTTTAAAAAAATAAAAAAAAATAAATAAAAATAAAATGTTTGTGGGTTCTAATTTTCTAGCAAAAAAAAAAAAAAATTGCCGCAAATTTTCGCATGTAAACTAAAAGTGCCAGAAAATGTCTGGCTTGCTATGGGGGCACCCGAGCAGAGCCGCTGCTCTGTGTGCGAATTCACACACAGACCCCCGTTTCGGCCCTGTCCTCTCCTGTTTGGCTATTGGCTCTCAGTCAGTGAGCCAATCAGGAGTGCGAGTCCCCGGAGGGGCAAGTCTCTCGTTGACATCGCTGGATCGAGAGAGGGCTTGGGCAAGTATTAGGGGGGGTACTGCACACAGGTTTATTTTACCTTCATGCACAGAATACATGAAGGTAAAAACCGTGTGCCTTTACAACCACTTTGCCCTACTATCATAATAATAACAAAAATAATAACGGTTTTCAAGGAAAATGTTTTTTCATTCTATTTCCAAGCTACTGAGGACATCTAGAGGCGATCAGAAATACTGCAAGAAATGTCATTTACAACAGTCGAGTGCGCTCTAAACGGTACTTTATATATAAAAGATACAGGGCCAAGGTAGGAAAATTCCTAATAGGGACAGGAGAAATGGTTGGTTTTCACCAAGTAAAGTCCTGTGTACAATCCCAGGAATGACAACATGTGCACTAATGTAAGCTCTAATAAAAAAAAACCAAAAACTGATCTACAGTACAGGAGCAGGCAGCAGTGAATGGCAAAACTTTAACCACTTAATTACTCAGAGCCCCCAAACACACACATATATTATATATATATATATATATATATATATATATATATATATATATATATATATATATATATATATATATATATATATATATATTTTAGCAGACACCTTAGGGAATAAAATGATAAAATGGCGGTCATTCAAACTTTATCTTGCACGGTATTTGCCCAATAATTTTTCAAACGCCTTTTTTTTTGGGAAAAAAAAAGGTTTCATGAATGAAAATATAACAAAAACAGTAAAGTTAGCCCAATTTTTTTGTATAATGTGAAAGATGATGTTACGCAGAGTAAATAGATACCCAACATGTCACGTTTTAAAATTGCGCACACTCATGGAATGGCGCCAAACTTCGGTATTTAAAAATTTCCATAGGCGACACTTTGAAATTTTTTACAGCTTACGAGTTTAGAGTTGCAGAGGAGATCTAGTGCTAGAATTGTTGCACACGCTCTAACGCAAGCGGCGATACCTCACCTGTGTGGTTTGAACTGCGTTTACATATGTGGGCGGGGACAGGGGCGTTTTAAATTTTTTTTTTATTTTACTTAATTTTTTTTACTTTTACACTTTTTTTTTTAAATTTTTTTTTTTCACTTTTATTCCTATTACAAGGAATGTAAACATCCCTTGTAATAGGAATCTATTGTGACAGGTCCTCTTTATGTAGAGATGCGGGGTCAATAAGACCCCACATCTCTCCTGCAGGCTGGAAAGCATGAGATCGTGAAAAAAAAAATTCACCGATCTCATGCTAACAGCCACGATCGAGGCTTTATTTACATCCGGGAGCCCTCCAACGGTCATAGAGATGACTGGTGACCATCTGGGTCACCGGAAATCTCTATTGTCATCATCCGGTGCCGGACGATTCTTTCTCCGGCCCCCGATAGCACAGGAGAGCCCAGAGAAGCACCGAGGAGGAGTCTCCTCCTGTCGCCTATAAGAACGATCAAGCGACGGAACTGCCGCTATGATCGTTCTTATTGTGCACAGAATCGCCGGCTGGAAAGAATAATATCTGAATGATGCCTGTAGCTGCAGGCATCATTCAGATATCCCTACACAAAGTCAAGGATGTTTCTTTACTATGGCCCGGTATTGAGGTGGGTAATTAAAAACTGAATACTGTTGAAAAAGAATACTGTTGTATTTAAAGTATAACTGTACAGAGTACTAAAAGTTGATTTTTTTAAAAACTAAAACCTGCTCTTGTGGACTAGCTTGCCCAAAAAGCCCCCCACTCTGTCTCCTGGTAAAAAGATGTAACCACGCTTCTACAGCCCACATGTACACACAACCAAGTTATGTCCATCTCTTTTTCTTCCTGGGTATGTAGCTCTGCATTTGTAAGTGCATTATTATAATCTTTTTAACATTGCTTCAATAACTTAATACTACACCAGATGGCCATTTGGCACCCCTCTCTACGCCCCCTTTTTTATTTGCATTGACATGGAGAGTGAGCTTGAGAAACAGGGATGGACCTGGGCACTGCAAACAAGAGCAGATGCCTCCCTGCTCATCATTCCAGAAAAAAAAAAAAAATCTGACTATAGCTAGCCTTGTTAAGTTTCCTTGAGGTTGTCATCCTTGTTTATTGTAGCTCCACAGCTTCTGTATCTACAGATCTCCATGCTATTAGCAGTAATCTGCATTAAATAAAGTGAAACTGTCCACATAATTGTAAGGCCCACCTTACTGGCCATTACCAGAAGGCAGATTGAAGATTGGTACCCAAGTCCAGACAAGTACCACAAACCCAATCTTCCAGTCATAAAATTTTGCCTTGTCAGCATTTTAGCTTCCTTACAGATGGAAAAATCATCATCATCATCATCATCATCATCATCATCATCATCATCATCATCATCATCATCATCATCATCATCATCATCATCATCATCATCATCGTGCCTTAAAAAAAAAAAAAAAGTATTCATATCCCTTTTCCATATTTTGTCATGTTACAACCGAAAAGGTAAATGTATTTTATTGGAATTTTATGTGATAGACTAACAAAGTGGCACATAATTGTGAAGCGAAAGGAAAATTATAAATGGCTTTCAACATTTTTTTATAAATAAATATGTGAAAAGTGTTGCGTGCATTTGTACTCAGCCCCTTTACTCTGATACCCCTAACCAAAATCTAGTGGAACCAAATACCTTCAGAAGTCACCTAATTAAATAAGAGTCCATCTGTGTGTAATTTAATCTCAGTATAAATACAGCTGTTCTGTGAAGCCCACTGAGGTTTGTTAGAGAGCTTTAGTGAACAAACAGCACCATGAAGACCATGAACACACCATACAGGTCAGGGATAAAGTTGTGGAGAAGTTTAAAGCAGGGTCAGGTTATAAAAAAAATATCCCAAGCTTTGAACAGCTCATGGAGCACTGTTCAATCCATCATCTGAAAATGGAAAGGGTATGGCACAACTGCAAACCTACCAAGACATGGCCGTCCACCTAAACTGACAGGCCAGGCAAAGAGAGCATTAATCAGAGAAGCAGCCAAGAGGCCCATGGTAACTCTGGAGGAGCTGCAAAGATCCACAGCTCAGGTGGGAGAATCTGTCCACAGGACAACTATTAGTCGTGTACTTCACAAATCTGGCCTTTATGAAGAGTGGCAAGAAGAAAGTCATTGTTGAAAGAAAGCCATAAGAATTCCCATTTGGAGTTTGTGTGAATCCATGTGTGGGACACAGCAAACATGTGGAAGAAGGTGCTCTGGCCAGATGAGACCAAAATTGAACTTTTTGGCTTAAAAGCAAAATGCTGTGTGCGTCGGAAAACTAACACTGCACATCAGCCTGAACACACCGTCCCCACCGTGAAACATGTGGTGGCAGCATCATGTTTGGGGGGGGGGGGGGGGGGAGCTTTTTTCAGCAGGGACAGAGAAGCTGGTCAGAGTTGATGGGTAGATGGATGAAGCCAAATACAGGAAAATCTAAGAAGAAAACCTGTTTGAGTCTGCAAAAGACTTAAGACTGGGGCGGAGGTTCACCAGAGCCAGAACTTCAATGGAATGGTTTAGATCAAAGCATATTCCTGTGTTAGAATATCCCAGTCAAAGTCCAGACCTAAATCCAATTGAGAACCTGTGGCACGACATGGAAATTGCTGTTCAGAGACGCTCTCCATCCAATCTGACAGAGCTTGAGCCATTTTGGAAAAAAGAATGGGCAAAAATGTCACTTTCTAGATGTGCAAAGCTGGTAGAGACATCCCCAAAAAGATTTGCAGCTGTAATTGCAGTAAAGGAGGTTCTACAAAGTATTGACTCAGGGGGGGCTGAATACAAATGCTACTTCACAATTATGTGCCACTTTGTGTTGGTCTATTACATAAAATCCCAATAAAATACATTTACGTTTTTGGGTATGACATAACAAAATGTGGAAAATTGAAAATTTCAAGGGAGTATGAATACTTTTTCAAGGCACTGTAGGTTCTTTAGTTTTTTCTTTTTTTTTTTTAAGAACGGATTGAAGGAAAAAAACACACACACACTGGGGTCCGGGGGCCAGATGTGGCCCTTCATTTGCCCTTATTTGGACCTTGGGGCAATATTCCACCAACTGACACCAATAATAGAGCACTATTCTGCTCATTGATATAAACAATGGGACACGATGTCTCCCAATAAAACCAATGAAGGAGCATTTTCTACTTCCACTGGCCACAGTCTGGCCCCCTAAAGCCCGAAGGACAGTAAACTGTCCCTTTGCTTAGAAAGTTTGGAGACCCCTGCACTAGGCCTCTTTCACACGGGCAGATAGAATTCAGCTTTTAGCTGCGGATAGTTCAAGTAATCTACCGTGGCTAAACTCAGACAACGCTTTCCTATGGCCCCGCTCACACACTGCATTTAGCAATGGTTTCGTTACATGGGGTTTGGTGTGGTTAGAAAAAATAGAATTTGACTGCGTCCAGGACCGATTTATTGCAGCTATCTGCACATAATTGCAGGTAATTGCAATGTACTATTTCACCTGCAGATAACAGTGGCAACAAGAAAAGGAAAAAACAGGAAACACATCAGAAATGGCACGAATGTTCCAACACAGCCACATGTAAACACAGCTAATTACAATGTATAACTGCAAGTGAACTCTGTGCCAGGATTCTCTGAATCTTAAAATAACAAAACATGCTTTTAACAGCGACAGAACAGCCATCCGTGTGAAAGGGGCCTAAAGTATAGTGGTCTACTCATAACCAAGTTCAATTCGGTTTTAATAGCTGGATATGAAAGGTTATGCTAGGCATCCATCTTGTTTTCTGTCAGCCATCTTAATACTCATAAGTTTTCATTTCACACGATGTACAGTTAGAATACCCCTTTAACTTCACAAATGTCTGTATCAGTATGCGATTCTTCTAACTCATCTGTCTCACAGCTTCCTTATCTAAAATTTTCACACATTCTCTCACATTCCTTTGTATTCAACAGCCTGAGAAACAGAGAATAAAGGCTACTTGTCTTGACCCGTTGTAAGTGCATTAATATCTACTGCGCATGTCTTATGAATCTTCTGTGAGACTCGTAATTTGCTATAAAGACGCTATGATGCAAATCAAATACAGTCACATAATTGTCGTGTGCGTGTCGTTTGTATTTTGGGACTTGGCTCCGGATATATCTGAAATTGCATAATACATCGATCCGAGGTCTAAGAGGTTAAAAGGGACCACCCTAGACACAGGATTAACCCTTTCAGGATAGATATAACTTGGGTCAAGTCCACAGTCTGACACTAGCAACTTCCTTGTAAACACAAAAAAAAAAAAAAAAGAAGGAGAAGGTTTTCTTTGCCGTGTATATTTATATTTATGCAGACCTGAATTCTGGGGGCAATTCAGAGAACACCACTCTCTACAATGTACAGCCCTGTCCAGCTGCAGCATGCCATAGACCTGGATAGGCTGCAGGCAGTTGGAATAGGCGATGCACCTGTGCCTCCCACAGGCCCTACAATGTTGAGATGCATGCTGTGCAGCTAGATATGCCAACATTTTCAAGACTTCTAAAAGCTTTTTTTAATGCTATCGAGCCGACTTCACTATCTTTTAGATAAGCTAAATGCAGAAGTGCAAGTGTAAATGAGTTCTTCATATCATTAGCAATTTTTTAATATTGCTTAATGCATTTTAGTACTCTCAACTTGTAACCCATTCACTGCCAGGTCCATAAAGTGTAGGGGCCTACAGAACAGCTTCCAGCTGGCTGGCATTCCTTCTCCTGCTAGAAGCTCATGCTCACTTCATGTGAGATGTGTTTATCAGCCTTTTTCTTTTCCTGAATGAACAAATCGGTATTGATCACTCCTGCATTCAACCACCAAAGCATAGTAAACAGTGTTTATTATGCTTCAGTCTATGAAAGAATAAGACCCTCTGTACAGAGACATCTATTCATTCATATGCAGTGCAGCTAAGGCTGCAGAAAAAAAAGGAATGAATAAATGTCTTTAGTCCCTTCTGTCACAAAAAAGACATCACACCCCCCCACCCAAAAAAAAAAAAAAAAAAAAAAAAAAAACAACACACACACAAACCTTAAAAATAAAAATTGTAAAAAAAAAAAAAAAATTGTAAATAAAACACACCACATAATAAGCCATTGTTTACATATACCGTTTTATCTCTTATATTTAGTAGGAATTTAGCAAGAATTTTGTAATTTTTGCTGGGTTTGTATCCACCAATAATGATTTTAGCATATCTTTAAAATATTGTTCTACTAAACATTTGCGCAAATATCACAGGGCCAAAAATATATATATATAAATAGTAGCACCTTCTCTTTATTCTACTGGTCCTATGTTATCAGAATTCTGGCCCAGTGGGTTCTGGGTCAAACTTTTACCAGCTTACTTTTTTGCTGTTTGTTCCCTGTTGGGGCGTTTTTCCCCTCTCTGCTCCAGAAATGCAACAGGATTCCCCTCTTAAACAGCTCACTAGAACAGGTTTCCCATTGAAAGATTTCTTTTTAACTCTTGTTCTGGTTATCAATGCTAAAATACTGGATTACCCATCACCTTTTGTCACAAGGCAATGGTATTCAGAAAGTAGTATCTACTTATGCAGGAACAAAAAGCAACAAGAACGATAGATTGTAATCCTTCTCCACTCCAAAAATGGGAGTACACCAACCCTATAACTGCCAGGTCCACACACAATCCGGTGGCTGCAGTCACCGGGATTGTGTGTAAAACTGATAGGCAGATTAATGCCCATCAGGTGGATGCATTCAGGTGACTGCACTACCGCCCAACTGCCTCCACACACCCCCAGTAGCAGCAGCTCCCCCACTTTCACCCGCCATGTATTCCCGGCTCCACTTGCAGATCTGCAGGCCCAGGACTGACATGGGGGGTACCGGTGGGTGGAGGGGAGGAAGAAGGGTGGACACACATCCACTCTCCTCCTCTTCTTGCTGTGACTCGGAAGGTGACGTGTATTATATCACTTCTAGAGGTCGACCGATATATCGGCCGATATTTGGTGTTTTTTACTTAATCGGCATCGGTCGATTGTGCTGATAAAAAAGGCCAATATAATTTCAGCAGGACTTGCAAATGACTTCTGTAGTAGAAGTCAGTGCAAGTTGCCTGAAATCTTCTGTGAAGTGACTTCAATCCTTCTCTGGGCAGCCTGCCAAATCTGATAAGAACCTGAAGGATACAATGTTTACACTTTTGAATGAACTGAACTCCATGTGTAGAAGCTCTCAGTTTAACCAATTAAAGACTAAATCTTTTCTGACATTTGTTGCTTACAAGTAAAAATCCTGTATTTTCTGCTAGAAAATCACTTAGAACCCCCAAACATTATATATATATATATATATATATATATATATATATATATATATATATATATATATATATATATATATATATATATATATATATATATATATATATATATATATATATATATATATATATATATATATATATATTTTTTTTTAGCAGAGACCCTAGGGAATAAAATAGCGGTTGTTGCAATATTTTATGTCACACAGTATTTGCGCAGCGGTCTTTCAAAACGCAATTTTTTTTTTTAAAAATACACTAATTAAAAAAAAAACAAAAAAACTAAGCAGTAAAGTTAGCCCATTTTTTTCGTCCAAAAGTTTTGATTACCGTATATACTCGAGTATAAGTCGAATTTTTCAGCACCTTTTTTTGTGCTGAAAGTGCCCCCCTCGACTTATACTCGAGTCAAGCACTTTTCTACAGCAAAAAAATTTCATTTTCCGAACAGACTTTGGGGCCCCGTATCTCAGGGTTAGAAACCCCAAATTTGGTGGGCAAACCCAGTGGACCTGGTACCATAACATATCCAAAGCTGGAGTTCCTAGCACCAAGTGGCCCCGAGATATGGGGCCCCAAAATAGGTTCGGAAAATGTCATTCTCTGCTGCAGAAAAGTGCTTGACATTTTCTGAACCGATATTTGGGGTCCTGTATCTCGGGGCCACTTGGTTCTAGAAATCCCAGCTTTGGATATTTTATTGTGCTAGTTCCACTGGGTTTGCACACCAAATTTGGGGTTCCTAGCACTAAGTGGCCCCGAGATACGGGGCCACAAAGTCGGTCAACTGTGTCCATCTGTAGCAATGTCATTTCGGGACACTTTGGGTTCAGAGACCCCAAATTTTGGCTGCAGCTAGGGGGCATCTAGGAACCCTTAACTACCGAGTTTGAAGTTCGGGGACCTATGGCTGCAAATGGGCACAGTGAGGCTGCAAATGGGCATTGTTGACCCTCTTTTCCACTTACAGTAGCTGTGCATTTCTCACCCTCGTCTTATACTCGGGTCAATACGTTTTTCCCATTTTTTTGTGGTAAATTAGGGCCTCAACTTATACTTGGAACGACTTATACTCGAGTATATACGGTACCTGTTTTTGTGTATTTAATATTTTTTTTTTTTTTAAAATTCTTTTTTATTGATTTTTCATTTAGTACAAACAGTTATACAACAAAACTGTATTGAAGGTGACCAATGTGGACACCCTCTGAAGCATGGCCAACATGGCCTTCTTATTCTGGCTAACATAGTTCGACTATCTATCCTATTCGCCTCCCATAACCCCCTTCCCTCCCACCTCCCTCCCCACCACCCCAACTTGAGTCACAGCTCATTATATCGGATTTTAGGTATCATATTGCGTTTAGTCAGTCATTACACAACTCTTGTACATCTATACATTGTATCTATATAGATTACACCGTATTACTTTATCCATTTGATTGAACTCTACTAGCATTCACCATAAGTATACTGCAATTCTTTCTATATGGTCAGGGGTCTCCAGTATATCAATACATCAGACTTTACTTAGCCACACTATCCCACTGTAACACTAGAGTTATACCATGTGTGCCAGACTTTATCAAATTTTTTTAGGCAACCTCTTGCTTCATATGTGTGTTTGTAGTATGGAAGCATAGCATTAACCAGACCCTTCCAGAATTCCACTGTCGGAGCACAGGGTTTTTTCCAGTGTAACAGAATGGCTTTTCTACCATAGAAGAATAAAATATTTAGCATGGTTCTCATAGCCCGTGATGGCACCACCTCCTCCACCAGTCCGAGCAGACACACTCTGATTGTTGTCGGAATGGGTATTGACAGTAAGTCTGCTATGCAAGTTGTTATATCCGACCAAAATCGCTGAACCTGTGAACAGCTCCAAAAGACATGATCAGCATCTGCCGGAGACTGAGAGCATCTCCAACATTCAGCTGAGACATTCGGAAAGATCTTTGCTAGTCTATCTGGAGTATAGTAGCTTCTGTGCAAAAATTTAAACTGGATCAACCGATCCCTTGCTGATACGAGGTGTTTAAATGGTTGTGTCCACATATCGTCCCAGTCCTCCCCCTGTATATCCTGTATCTCAGCCTCCCATTTTTCCCGACATCTAGAAATCCCTTTTGGGGTGGATTTGAAGAATTCTTTATATGTTAGTGATAATGTCTTTACCATATCTTCATTGGATAGCATGGATTCGAGCGACGAGGGCAGAGATTCCACCCTCATCTCCCGAAACTGCATCTGGAATGCATGCCTGAGTTGCAGATACCTAAACAAATATGAATTTGGTAGGTCATGTCTGGATTTTAGTTGAGGGAATGTCTGTAGTTCTCCGAAGTATGTAATGTCTCGTAATGTCTTTATACCCTTTATTGCCCATACCGTGGGGTCCTGGAAGTTGTAGAAGTGGGGCAGAGCTGGGTTCATCCAAATAGGAGCTGATGGCGAGACTCCCCCAAAACTCGGACTTGCCAGCTTCACCGCCATCTCCCATGCCTTAATTGTCGCCTTCATTGTGGTCGTTAGCGGGAGGTCAGATCTAGTTCCCCTAAATAGTGTATATCTCAGGCTTTCATAGGATCCCAGTCGCGCTGCTTCTAACACTGTGGCAGCATCTCCGTCGTCCGCTATTAGCCACCTACGAGCAAAAACCATTTGCCCGGCTAAGTAGTATTTCTGCCAGTCCGGCAGTGCTAGTCCCCCTTGGTCTCCGGGCTCCTGTAACGTTTTAAGGCCTATTCTTGGGGGTTTGGGTGCCCAGAGGAAGGAAGATACTATACTGTCCATCTTTTTAAAATATGATTTAGGGATCCAGATTGGTGCATTTCTTAGAAAGTAGAGAATTACAGGGAGGAATTTCATTTTAAGCAAGGCTATTCTACCTATTAAAGATAATGGCAGGTTTGTCCAGGCCTGAACCTTTTGCTTTAATAAAGATATCAATGGTACCAAATTAAGGGGCATGTAATCTTGTATGTTTGAGGTAATTTCGACTCCCAGATATTTAAGGGATGAGACCCACTGAAGTGGAAGACCTGGGTCCGCCACGTCACGGGCCTCTGGATCCAGAGGTAGTATAGAGGATTTATTCCAATTTACCCGTAGTCCAGAGAATCCTGCAAAGCGATCTATGATTCCCAGTGCTATTCTAAGAGAGTCTCGTGGATCGCTGAGAAAAAGCAGCATATCGTCTGCATACAGCGCTACGGTTTCGGTAATTGTGCCTATTTTAATCGCTTTAATCTGCTCTGAACATCTAAGAGCCACCGCCAAAGGCTCCAAGGCCAGCGAAAATAGGAAAGGGGACAGGGGGCAGCCTTGTCGGGTCCCTCTCCCCACTGCGAAGAAGTCTGAAATGAAAGTACCCAATCTTATTGCTATTTTCGGGGATTTGTATAGTAAGGAGATCCATTTTCTGAAACGTGGACCGAATCCCATTACCTCTAATACCTTGAGCATGTACCTCCAGTCCACCGAGTCGAATGCTTTTTCAAAGTCTATAGAGACTACAACTCTGGTTGTTGAGAAATCTGACTGGATCTGAAGATGCGTAAATAGCCTCCTCAGGTTTGTGTCCGTTGATTTGCCCGGCATAAAGCCAGTCTGGTCAATATTGACAATTGATTGTATAATTGTGGCCAGCCTAGTTGCCAGTATTTTTGTTAAAATTTTTAGATCCATATTCAGTAAGGCTATTGGTCGATATGACGCACATTCCAGAGGATCTTTTCCTGGTTTCAGAATGAGAACCATGTATGCCTCTAACATGGACTCTGGCAGGGTTTCATGCTCATGGCAATATGTCAGTAGAGTGTTTAATCTGGGCGCTAAGGTCTCTACATTCATTTTATAAAAGTCTGCTGGTAGACCATCTGGTCCAGGGGCCTTGTGCGGAGGGAAGGCAAAAATCGCCTGTTGAATTTCTTTTACTGTAATTGTAGCCTCTAGAATACTGGAGTCATCTTCTGACAGTTTAGGTATGGGTAAATCCGTCAGGAGGGAGTCCAAGGCCGATTCATCATATGATGGGATAGGGGCATAGAGGGAGGAAAAGAAATTAACAAATTCTTGCATGATTAGTTTGGGGTCCCGTATCATGTCTCCTCCCATATTTTTAATTACCGGAATATTTATGATAGGGTGATAGTCAGCTACCAGTAACGCTAAGAGCTTCCCGTTTTTGTCCCCTTCTGCAAACACAGTGTTCGCTCTTCTAGATATTTCAGATCGGGCTTGGCCCGTGATGTGTAATGATAAGGAACGTCGTGCCTCTAACAGGGACCTGTACGCTTCTCCTGATGGAGTTTTGGCATATTCTTCCTCTCTATCTTTTACCAGATTTTGCAGGGTCACATTGTCTTCATTGTCCTGTACTCTGGCAGTTTTTATGGCTGAAATGCATTCCCCTCTAGTTACTGCCTTGAAGGTATCCCATACTATCGGGGGCTCTGCCGTTTCCGGGTTCAATGACCAATATGAGGTTATAGTCTCCCCTATCTGTGCCGCGACTTGGTCATGCTGCAGCCAACTAGGAGAAAGTCTCCATCCTCCCCCTTTTAGCCCGGATGAAAAAGATAAAGTGAGAGAGAGAGGGTTATGGTCAGTCAGGCCCCCTGCCAGATAATCTATGTCTGTCACAAATGGTAAGATACGGTCATTCCCAAAGGCCAGGTCAATCCTAGCTGCAGATCCGTGTGTCAAAGATACATGTGAGTAACACTTATCAAGGGGATGTTTCCATCTCCATAGTTCCTTAAAGCCTGTTACTGATACCCAGCCCGCTAAACCGACTGATCCTCCTCTACTTGGATTGGAGGAGTCTAACGCTACCTCCAACACTGCATTAAAATCCCCCATTACTACTATTGGAAGGTGGGAGAATGGTGCCAACCTAGTAGTTAAGTCATATAGTATTTGTCCTTGGAAGGGAGGGGGTACATAAACATTTACCACCACTATTGTCTTAAAGCACATATCCATTACTACTGCCACATATCTTCCCCCCGGATCTGAGAGCACCTGATGGATCGTGCAAGGGATAGCCTTGCTGATTAGGATTGTCACTCCCCTCGCAAACGTGGAGTAGGTGGAGTGTAAAGCTCTTTGAATCCACGATCTGCGGAGGGATAGAATCCTGGATCCATCCAGGTGTGTCTCCAGCAGGAGAACAATATGTGGTTGATGTTGCTTGATATATTGGAACACCGAGGCTCTCTTTACTTTGTGATTGAGACCTCGAACGTTCCAAGACATCATTTTGATTTTATTAGTCATACTTATGCATCTTGATAGTCATTGTTACTCTGGTATGCAGTGCTCTATATTTTTCCCATCTAGTGTTCCCCGAATCATTGATGGTGTATAAGTTATGAATTATGAGTATCCTTAATACTTTAAGTTGAGCTGTGACTCTACTAAACAAAAAAACAGAACTCACCCCTGCTATTATGCTAAAAATAAAACTTTGTAGTCCAGCATATAGCTTTATCCCTGAACCAAAAAGAACCTGAACATGTGGTTTGAAATCCCACCGACGTGGTCGAAAGTCTGGCATTTCTGTTATTGCTTTCGTTTCCTCTTCTAGTTGCTCCATTACAGTATACACTGGAGACTTGACGGAGAAGGCAGCCTTTTTCAGGAGAGGGCAGAGTCATGGTGATAAAGACTGGATTTCTTTCTTTAGGTAGGTAGCCGGATCCTCTGAGTTCTGTCTCTTTCCACATTTTACCTTGTTCCGGAGACCATGTTGTGCCAGTATTAGTGCAATGGTTGGTATTAGTGTCTGAAATATCAAGGGGCCACGTGCGAACTGTAAAAAGTATTTCTCTTTACAGGCATATTTCCTCAGACCATGGAGCGTTAGAGCTCTTTGTCCATCCATTCGCAGGCATCTTCCGGGTTTTCGAAGAACTTCACTGTCCCCTTGTATTGGATTCTAAGCTTGCTGGGGTACAGCATACTGTATCTTATTTCTTTTTCCCGCAGGCGTCGGCGGACCTCGTTGAAAGATCTGCGTTTGTATTGTGTTGCAGCAGAAAAATCAGGAAAGAGCATGATTTTAGCATTTTCATACCTCAGGTCTTGTTGTTTTCTGGCCTGGGTCAAAATCATGTCGCGGTCACGGTAATTCAGAAATCGCACCAGAAAAGGTCTTGGGAAAGCACCTGGGGGTCTGTTTCCAGTGGGCACTCTATGCGCTCTTTCTATCACATATGTGGGTGGGAGATCTTGCAGCGACAGCAGTTGTTTGAAAAAGAGCTCAGCGAAAATTGTGGTTTTATCCCCTTCAGCTCCCTCTGGCAGCCCGACCACTCGGATATTATTCCTTCTTTGTCTGTCTTCTGCGTCGTCTGCTCTGCGCTGTAGTGCCTGTACCTGCTCCCGAAGTTCTGTTATGCGGCCATCATGTACATGAGAAACATCCTCCACCTCTGACACTCTTGTTTCTACAGTGGTCAGTCTGCTGCGGATCTTGTCTAAGTCATGCCTTATGAGAGTGCATTCTGAGGACAGATGATCTATTCTCCCCATCAGCTCTGCTTTACTCACGTTTATGGCTTCTAGGATAGGCCCTGTTATAGCCTCTGCATCCACAGCCACAACCGGATCCCCCTCCGGATTACATGCCACTGCTCCCTGTGTCTGTGCCATCTTACCCGCCGCTGTTTTGGCGCCTTGATCTTTCGGCGGTGAAGACAAGATGGCGGGGGCGGAGCCTCTTCCTGCTTCTCCTGCAGAGCGGGTACTCCGGAGGTCCGTGTGAGCCTTGGCAGCCTTTTTAGACATGGATGAAGGCATCACTGTACTCTGGCGACCTTCCCCTACGTCAGGGTGCAGCTGAGGAGCGAAGGGAGATTCTCCAATAGGTCGGATAAGAGTCAGGGTGACGGAGCTGTGGAGGAACGCGCTCTGCCTCGATCACATCCGGCCGGAAGTCTGTGTATTTAATATTTAAGATATAGTTTTTTAATTTTTTTTTTAATCTAAATTCTACATACAAGTGAACTGATTGGAGGCTTGTTTTGTTTAATAAATGTTTAAATGTAAAAAATTTTCTGTATCACTTAAGGTTGCTTACACACTGGAGCGGGCATGCGTTGACAGTAAAACGCTGCTAGTTTTAGCGGCGCTTTACCGTCATTTTAGCGGCGCTTTACCGTCATTTTAGCGGCGCTATTCGGCTGCTAGCAGGGCGCTTATAACCCAGCTAGCAGCCGAGGAAGGGGTTAAATGCGCCCCTGAAGTGCCGCTGCCGAAGCGCTTTGCAGGCGCTTTGGCAGCGGTGCGCATTCATTTCAATAAGCAGGAGTGGTGGTATACACCGCTCCAAAGATGCTGCTTGCAGGACTTTTTTTTTAACATCCTGCCAGTGCATCGCCTCAGTGTGAAAGCACTCGGGCTTTCACACTGAGACTGCAGGGGAGCAGTTTTACAGGCGCTATTTTTAGCCCAAAAGCGCCTGAAAAATGCCCCAGTGTGAAAGGGGTCTAACTGTTAGATTTTATGAGATGAAAGAAAAAAAAAAAAAAAAAATCGGCCATCGCGATTTCTAAATATCGGCATCGGCCAGAGAAAAACCCATATCGGTCGACCTCTAATCACTTCCCTGGTCAGCCTCTTAGCGTCCCCCTCTAGCAAAGCCAGGAAGGGATGTATTACAATGTGATCTGCATTGCAATGCAATACATTCAGTGGAGCCCGGAGGAGACACGCATGTCTCATTAAAGAGGACCTGTCAACTAAAAGTTAAGCAAAAAAACAAACTTGCATGCAAGCACATAAAATCCCCTCCACAATACACATTACATATCGCAGAGCACACCGGCGTGAGAGCAAAAATTCTAGTACAAGACCTCCTCTGTAACACTAAACTGAGGACCTAAAGGGGGCTTTCGAAGAGTAGCCTCTAGAAAATATAGGGTACTGAAGATTCAAGTTCCAATTTATAAGCGCACTCAAACTTAAGGTTTGACATGTTGGGTATCGGTTTACTCGGTGCAACCTCGTCTTTTATTTTACTAAAAGTTTGGGTGGTTCATTGAGTTTGTTTGCCCTAAATTCACTTTAGTGTGTTTTTTTACTGAAATTTTGCATTTCCTAGACTTTTGCGGTAATATCTTGTGACATAAAAAGGAAAGGATTACTAGTTCAAATTTTTTATGTGTTATTCCACACCTGCAGATTTCTGTGCAAGGGGAGAGATCCTTAGCCCTAAAATTGCATGGTTAGACTGTCCACTCCCACATCCTGATCTTTCTCAGAGGGGTGAGAGGCAACAGGAAGAGTCATTATGCATATTCATCGTTAAAGAAAAAAAATATAAAGGAGGATATTGGCAATTATCTTATTTTATAAGTTCATAGTGTGGATGGTGATATAGTATGTTTAGTGACAGTGTGTACCCCAGTTTACATCCAATGTTTATTATCATAACGGCAAAATGTTGGTTTTCTATACTTTTAAAATTCTGAATAAAAACTATTGGAAACTAAAAATTGGAACTACAACCATTTTATTCTCTAGGGTGTCTGCTTTTAGAAAAGATATATGTTTGGGTTTTTTTTGTAATCTTCAGGCCTAAAATTATTTTTTTTTAAACGTGTGCAAAAAGAGGAAAAAGAATGCAAAAACTGCTCTGGCAGTGAAAGGGTTAAAGTCCAACTTTAACCAAAAGATTTGTGCTGGTTTTGAAGGGAGCAGGGATGGAAAAAAAAAACATCTACCAATTTGTTATTGTTGTCTGAGACTTCCATTGAGGATATTTCCCTTAACCTCCTGTGTGGTTATCAAGAGAATACCACTAGCAAGCCCCACTGAGGAAATTTACCCCTACCTACTTTGCGGTCACTGGAACAAGGAAGTAAATGGAATCTAACCAGCAGGTACATAGAAGGCAGTAATAGCACTTTAGTGGAGTGTGGATGGCTTAGAACATTTTTTAGCTGCCTGTGTCTTTGCTAGGGAGGGTCTTCTCACATCCTGCTTCAAATGCAATCAGAATATCAAAATGGGAGAGATAAAAGCAGCTAGAAAACACAAATTCTGTCAGAAAAAATTAGTTTGGCTTAATGTTGTATTATACATTGTAAAAGGTATTTAGTGGTTTACACATTATCCTTTCAAAGCTGGGGCCCTGCGTTCAACCCCCCCCTTCACCAGCAACACTTACTGCATGGAGTTAACATGTTATTCAATGTCTGAATGTGTTTCCTCCAAGCGCCCCAATTTACTACCAAATCAAAAAAGGGAAATTGCATTAGCCATAATGTAAGACTGAGGTAGGTGCAAAAGACTGTAAATGTCTTTGGAGTAGGACTGCAGAATACAGAGGCAGTCTATAAATTAGTGGAAAAAAAATATAATTATTCCTCATAATAGATAGGATCAACTTACATCTGTTTCACAGTCAGGAGTTCGAACTGGTGAATGGATAAAAGACTTCACTGGTGTTGTAGTGTCATGATTAAGTCCAATGTGTGACAGGATATTTACAGATGGTGCTGTGAGCGGCGCTGCTCCTCTATTCACAGCCAAGACAGGTTGTGCTGCAACAATCCCAGATGTAGGGAGCTGAACAACTGTAGACGGGGTAAGTACAACTTGTTGTCCTGGGGTTAAAAACAAAATATTCAAAAGCCTTCAAAAAGTTGCTCAGAATATAGCAGTGCAGATTCTGGAAAATTATATTTTACAAGAAAATAAGAGAAATATTTTCTTTCATTGATTATAGGCAAGGTTAAGACTAACTTGGTTTAACATATACAGTATTATAACCCCACAAGTGCAAAAGAAGCCTATGATAATGAAAATGCAGAAACTGCCACAGCTGACATTTTTAAGTGTAGGATTGTCTTCCTAATTCTATTTTCCTGATTAAAATTACAAAAAGAATTACAACCATCCCTTAAAATAGTATGGGAATTTCTGAACAGTCACAATAGGTGGTTGGTTAAAGCTGGTTATATATATCTTGCCTAGTTTATGGCAGAGGTGACAGGGTTTTTAGCCCTGCTAATATCTTGCTTCCTCTCTGCAGGCCAATTCTTATCTAAATGCTCTCACACCAGTCTGCTGCACATCATCGTTCTGTAGCAGTTTCCTAATCATGACAACGGAGGACCTATACAATGTACCTATGCCGCTTGTAGTCCCAACCAGAGGAATACAGGTTATCAAAATGGAACCACAATTAGGAGACAGCTGTCATCTCACAACCAATTTTTATACCTTTTTAGCATAATTGCCATGTTAATTTATTAAAAGCTGCATATTGAAAACAACTTGTGAAATAACATTTTAAAGCTTAAATGTGATTTTGCCAATGGGTTTAAATCTACTTTAACAGTGACAAAGATTTTGCAACTTTTTGCCCAGAAGGTGAGGAGTAACTGAATGACTAAGTATTTCGGTCATCCTGTAAAATCACTAGTGTGACTGTCCCAAAAGAAGAGCATAGCTTTTTAATAGCATAATTAATGACAACTACCAAATCTCTACTTACCGGCTGGTGGTGCTGGCTGAATGGCAATCAGAGGCTGTTGTTTTTGCAGCAGTGTTCCAAGCGGCTGAAATATAATGGTTTTAGCAGTGCTTCCTGAGGCAGGCTGGATATTTGCAGTGTTAGGAATCAGAATGGCTTTTGGCTGAATGGCTGCCTTTGGCACCACAGATGGAAGTTTTCTCTTCTTTACTGGTGTTTTGCCTATAGATAAAACAAAACAGTTGAACTCTAAGGTTGTATCCAATATTCAGTTAAAAAATAAGAAATAAAATTATGAGTTCTGGTCTCCTATACTAGCTATGTGTCACTATTCCATGTGGTTAGCTGCTAGAGCTGGTGCTATTGATACTACAAGGATTGTATTGCAGTGCCGTGAAAGGTAAATACAATGGCAATGGATGAGTTTAGGATTGAAATGCAGCACATAGGAATCATACAGGCATAGCCTAACAGAAGTGTAGCATGCAGGCATGCTGTAAATAACATCAGACCTGCAGTCACCAGTTTCCCTTTAAACCAACCAGTAACCATTTGCCTACAGCAGTAATCCTGAATCGGCGTTCCTGTCAGTGATAAGAGGAACAATAGTCCCGTCCAACTCTCCAAACCTGTGTGGTAGGACCTATAAAAATGCTTCTAAAACGTTAAAGTTTTAATGTCATAGCATGTCAAAATCACTGAGATCTCTGCAATGTGTTCTCAACTATTTACAATGAAAACACTCAAAATAACTGACTAAACTGAAGTCTGCATTTACACAGGCCTGTTTTTTTCTGCACAGAATGCAGGTTCTTGCTGGCTGTTAGCACAAGACTCTGCATATAAAACATGCCTAAAGTACTGAAGTTTAGAATGGCACAAATCTTCTAAGGACTTCAAAGGCAGCTGTCCTTTTATTTGTAAGCCACTAAACGTTGGTTCCTATAATGCTGCTTTTAGATGCATATAAAACTATACAACGCAGCATTTTATAGCTGAATGAGCCCTCTTTATCATGAGACAAAGCATCACTGGTACAGCCACCTATTTTCCATAATGTCATGAATAGTTAAATATAGAACACTTGATTGCAGTCAAAGAGTGTAAAGGAAGATCTAAAAAAGGCAAAAAAGTATTTTTTTCCATTTTGGATAGCACTAGGGAGCAATAATCCCTTTCATTAGGGAGCGTTCCCTTCACTTCATGTTCCACAGCTAAAACAGAAAATTCCTATTGCCAGCACACCACAACACATAGGTGTGAACAAGGTGCGTTAAAATGGTTTGTTGTGGCGCATTGACGACCTGTTTAAAAATTATACGCCTCCTTACTGCAAAACATTCACAAAAAAAAAAAAAAAAAAAAAAAATCAAAAACAAAAAAATAAATAAAAAAATCACAAACACACAACAAAAAATGAATCCAGCATTAGTGCATTTAAATTTACTGGAGTGCAAATCTCCAATCTCAAAGTCATATTATGGGTATAGGTAACATTTTGCATTAATCTGGTTGCAATGCTAGTAACAGGACTACAGCATTTATGTCATGTATTTTAGTCCTTAAGCGTACTTTCAAAGTACTGAAATTGAAAGGAAAAACTGCCACTAGTACTCGGTTGCTCCAAACAAATGATCAACACCAGCAACAGGGGTAGACAGCGAATCAACCACTGGACACTTACAGTATGCACTAGGTCTGCTAGGTGGCCTCAGGGACTATTTGGGCTTGTTTGCACGTGGTTTTTATGCATTTATAAAACGCATTTGTGATGCACTTTCAGCATGTTTTCAGTGTATTTGTTGAGATGTGTTTTTTTTTTTGTTTTTTACCAAGTTGCATTCACATGAGCGTTCCAATATGTTTACATGCAGAAAAAGGCAGCATTCTGTACTTTTTAAAATACACCTGAAAGCATCACAATGGTATAAGCTAGGTTCATTGCAATACATCCAAGTTTCTTGCATATGCGTTCATACTGAGTGTAAAAATGCTAACTGCCTCTGGTGAAAAACAAGCCCTCACTATAATAAAATGACCGATAATAGATTGCCCATTTTAAAATTAGATAAAATACTGAACTGGAATAAGTTTTCAAATAATAGTTGCAGATTCACACCTTTCCCTGAGAAGGAAATTTCTTCGAAAACCTCACTAAAAAGACAAAAACACATTACAACAGACCACATTTTTTTTTTACCTGTGTGAAAAAATTGTACATAATTCTGTAGTAAATTGGTGTTGCAGCGACGGTTTCTCTGCTTTATGGGATATGTACAATAACCCCTTGACCTCCTGAAGATTTACCCCCCTTCATGACCAGGCTATTTTTTGCGATACGGCACTGCATTACTTTAACTGACAAATATGAGTTAATGCTGTACATAAATTAAAATGTCATATTTTTTTCCCACAAGTAGAGCTTTCTTTTGGTGGTATTTGATCATCACTGGGTTTTTTATTTTTTGCGCTATAAAACAAAAAATACTGACAATTTAAAAAAACTTTTTTTTTTTTTACTTTCTGATATATATATATATATATATATATATATATATATATATATATATATATATATATATATATATATATATATATATATATATATATATATATATATATATATATATATATATATATATATATATATATATTTTTTTTTTTTTTTTTACAAAAAAAAAAAAAAATTCTTAATACATTTATATATTCTGCTACATATATTTGGTAAAAAAAAAAAAAAAGTCCTAATAAGAATATATTAATTTGTTTGTGCAAAATTTATAGTGCCGACAAACTATGGGATATACACTGGAATTTGGTGATCAATGACTTCTAGCGGGACTGCGATATTGCAGCAGCCAATCTGACACTATCTGATATTTTGGACCAGTGACACTAATACAATGATCAGTAAAAATATGCACAGTCTTACACAGTTATATAGGCATCAGAGACCCTTGAGGACAAGGTTGCCCAATAGCGAAGTGAATTTGGTGCATATATTCTCTTTTTTTTTGTGTCTTATTTTTAGTTTTCTTGCTTTTTCTTATTTTGATTAAATAAATAATCTAGATGGTTGTAAGTTAGACTTTGAGGGGGGGTGGGGGTGGGGGTTGATTGGGGAATAAGTAAACTCTTTGTGAAATATTGGGCAGTTCAGCAAAGGATGGGCATGGGGAGCCCATAAGTCTTCTACTATACATTCTCTTTCTGCTTTTCCTTTATCTTTTTCATATCTTTACTTCTTTATACGAGGCCTTCTAACCTCGAACCTGGCCCAGAAAATGATAGAGCCACACCTTCCACTGGGCTCTAGAGTTACTACAGATGGAGCCTAGGTGTTGGGAATAAGGGAGGACTCGCTGCTAAAGTGATACATTAAGGCATTTAGAGGGTCGATTCAAAAGGAATAGAAGTAATGAATGTTTCACTATGATGTAAACCGGAGAAGGCGACAGTCAATGAACACCGAGCTGATTTTGCCCTCTGCTTATTGGTTTCTGATGTGAAAACGAAAAAAAAAAAAAAAAAAATATGCACAGTCACTGTACTAATGACACTGGCTGGGAATGGGTGTAAACATCTAGAGCGATCAAAGAGTTAAACATGTGCCTAACCAGTTTTTTTGTGTACTGTGTGTGCGGTTTTTACTAAGGGATGAGATGGATTTTATTCATCACATCCCTGCTGACAGAACAGAACTCTGCCTTGTTTACATAGGCAGAACTCTGTTCTGTGTCCCTCCTCGCTGATCAGCGGGTGCTGGCGCCCGCTGATCGGCTTGTGCTGCATCGAATCACAGCGTCCCTACCCGTAAGTGCCGGATCACATACTAGGTACGTGATCCAGTGCAGGAGAGCCGCTCCACCACCGTATAACTAAGTTATGTGGTCGGCAAGTGGTTAATAATTGCAATTCGTATGAATTTTTGTTTTGGTTCTATCGTGCATAGTATAATCAAACTCTGATGTGAGGTAATGCTCTGGTAAAAAAGGTAAAAAAGAATTAAAAATTAAATACAAGGGTAAAAAAGCTCAAAGATATAGTCTTAGGAAATTTTGTACGAAAATTCTCAGAACATTTGTAGGTCGTTTACTGTTAACATCTGATTTTTGAACAAATGGACATTACTGGAGGAAAATCATTGCAGTCCAAAACTGAACATCGTTTTGACCCACTAATAGTTAGAAAAACAAGCACTCAGGTCTCAGGGGTACATATTCTCAGATCTTCCGAACCGACTTTATTCCAAAAAAGTACCCCTCTGAAGTCCCAAAGAACTCTAGGCGATTGATTTTGATTATGACTTTAGCTGTTAGGAGAACGACAGCGAAACATTGGAATCGGCTTGTGGTACCACGTGAACAAATCAAAACGCAAGCTTAATTGGATTATGGTTAATGATAGGCTCACCTGTACCCTCCATAACACTACCGCAAAATTTGACAAGACGTGGGATCCATTGATAAGATATATATTTCTATTGACTAGGGAGTCCTGAGGCAGCCCTCCTCAATTTTTCTGCCAATACAGGCAACGCTTTCTCTCTCGTTCCTTATCTCTCAAACATTATTATTAGGAGGCAAATCCTCCTCTATTATAATCAGTATGATGGTTGTTGCCTCTTGTGCCTTTCACTTCACCTATAATTTCTGTCAGAGAGACATATGTGGTGGAAAAGGAGTTCTATGGTGTCATAATTCTGTTAGTTTTACATGCCTATTATTTTTAAAATATGTTTGCACCTATATTTTTTGATACCATTTGTATTGATCTTTGCACTTGAGAGATTTTGTTCTACTTGATTTGTTGCCTTTAGAACCGCTGAAAATGTAATAAAAAATATTAAAATCAAAAACTGTTCATTAGTCACAAACTTGTGCATAGACACATTAAATGTGCAAAAATTCCAACGTGTGCTTTAACATGTCCATAAATCAACATATGTCTTAAACAAACACATGTGCAAAAATCCACACCCACCGCAATATTTTCTTCATGCACTTTTCCCGTGTTGTGCTCCATTCTTGTAAATCACCGCTCTTTTCACCCATGTGATAATGGTTGTGCGTAGGGATGCACCGAAGTTTCAACCTCCGAATCATATCGGGCGAAAATGGCCTTTTCGGCAATTTGCCGAAAGAGAATTCACGCCGATAATGGCACCGAAAATAGGGCGGGGCCTGCTGGACGGGGCCCCGCCCATCACAAGGGTGTCGTTCTGGAGCCCCCGTCCTTACTCTCTCCTCCTCCCCTCCCATGCTGCAGGCGGCCCGTGGGGTCTCTGTGTAACGTCCCCTTCTACCCGCGCGGTGGCTGCATATGGATCCTTAGCCGATGTGCTGTTTACTTGTGTGCATGTTTATATGTGTGTGCACTCGTGTGTGTTTTATATGTGTATGTTTATATGCACTGGGGAGACACAGGCAGGCTGCATGATGGGCATTGGTAGGCTGCTGGCCACTGGTGAGGCACAACAGGCTGCAAATGATGGGCACTGGCAGGCTGCATATGATGGGCACTGGTGAGGCTGCATTGATCTCCTGTAGCATGTCTGCAGTCTCTGACCATCTCCTGTAGCATGTCCGTAGGCTGACCATCTACTGTAGCATGTCCGCAGGCTGACCATCTACTGTAGCATGTCCGCAGGCTGACCATCTACTGTAGCATGTCCGCAGGCTGACCATCTACTGTAGCATGTCCGCAGGCTGACCATCTACTGTAGCATGTCCGCAGGCTGACCATCTACTGTAGCATGTCCGCAGGCTGACCATCTACTGTAGCATGTCCGCAGTCTATGACCATCTCCTCTACCATGTCCCCAGTCTCTGACCAGCTCCTGTACCACGTCTGCAGTCTGACCATCTCTTGTAATATGTCTGCAGTCTCTGACCAACTCCTGTAATATGTCTGCAGTCTCTGACCATCTCCCGTATAAAAATATTTTTTAAAAACAGTCACTTTCGGTATCGGTTTTTGGCCTAGTGTATTTTTCATTTTCGGTATCGGTTTCGGCACCAAAAAAACCCATTCTGTGCATCCCTAGAACTTGTGCACTCACCTCAATGGCTTCTTTCCCCTGAAGTGTTAATACTTCTTAAGCTGGGTAAACACATTGGGGGAGATTTACTAAAACTGGTGCACACACTGATTGGCTACTATGCACAGTTGCACCAGTCTTATATCTCCCCCTTGAGTTTTTTCTGTGTTCAACCAGCAGGCTGAACGAAAAAAAAAAAAAGGAAGGACAGAGTCAGATACCTGCATCAACACAATGTTGATGCAGGTATCTTTCCCACTGTGTCTTGTATTCTGACAGCAGGGACTCCCGCAGGGACTTTCACCCCTCCCCATCAGAACACAAATTAGCACTGCAGCCCATTGCCTGAATGAGCTGATTGAATTCTGTTTTCTCAGCATGACCATTTGACAAAAGCCGTTCGTTAAGGCGGCAGATTCCTGACAAATTTAGGTTTGTGCATATTCTGCTTTAGACATCTCAACCACTCTCATCCCAACTTGAAAACATAAAATTCATAGTGTTCATTAACCATTAAAAAAAAAAATTCACTAAAAACAAAAAACAAACAAAAACAAATCAGAACACTTACATTCTGTATGAAAACACAGCCTGTCATATAACCCCGAAGGGGCATAAAGCACTGTATGACTTTCATAACCTAAGGGGTCCAACCATTAAGGCAAGTGTACATAAATGCAAATCCCCATCCCACCCCAAGTTGTACAGAAAACATTCACTTGCTTTTTTTTTAAAATGTATTTATTTTTTACAGGAAGGGAACGTACTTTTGGTGGGTGTTGTGACTACAAGATTCTCGTCAGACTGTTCTGGTGAACTGGGACTTCTTGAAGCTTCAGAGTACAAGGAGACTGGAGACATCTGAACACTGGAGGAAATATCAATCTCTTCCTAAAACAAAGTGAATGTAAAATATATTAGAGATGATAAAATCCATGGTCAGTTTAAACATTTTAATTACCTGACCTCTCAGCGGAGATCATCGCTGTGATGTAGTCTGGCCATACATGATTTATATTTTTTCATTCCACTAGCAGGTCGAGCAGAAAACAAAAAAAAAATTAAGCCAATTCTCCCAGCCACACATTTGAGCTGAGTGGGGGAATCCTTCTTGCTGTGGTATTATATTCTGACAGCGGGTAGCTCTCCCAGTCGCCAGAATACAATGATTAGTCCGGCAACACTGATCATTCAAGAAAAACCCAACAAGCTGGTTGTACACAAGTCGATCAACAGATCGACTTGTATACAAACAGCTTGCCCATACATGGCTTGAAATTTGTCTGGTTAGTTTGGGGAGATATGTAGGACCGCTGGTCCCACTCCCTGTCTGAGGGCTGTGCATGTAAAACACAAAGACCAGCTACCGAGATCATGATTTATGGCAGGGGTGACCTCTTGTCTTAGATGAGGGTGATCCCCGGTCATGCTGTTCCCCTTTGGAGGAAGTATTCACACCGATACCTTTGCTATCAATGATGTATGTCACCAACTATCATGTACCGGTACTTTTCTTTACTGTATTGTTTTTAACCTTAATAAAAACTATTGTAAAAGAAATTCGGCCAGTCCCTGCTGAATCAGTCAAATTTAGATCCATGAATGCCTGGCCTTACAGACTCTTAAAATTATTCACTGTCTGGTACAGCCTCCTCTGCACATGCATGCAGCAATCCTTATTCAAGCCAAAAGTTTGTACTCCTATCAGGACAAAAGGACTACCCACACTTATAGTATCTGAATGGAGATAACCATGTGTGGGAGAAGTCGGGTCTAACAGTAAAGACAGTAAAGAATTTGATAACATACTGTAGAGCAGTGTTTCTCAACTCCAGTCCTCAAGGCGCCCCAACAGGTCATGTTTTCAGGATTTCCATTATTTTGCACAGGTGATTTGATCAGTTTCACTGCCTTAGTAATTACCACAGCCGAATCATCTAAGGGAAATCCTGAAAACATGACCTGTTGGGGCGCCTTGAGGACTGGAGTTGAGAAACACTGCTGTAGAGGAGTACAAGTCTTTGAGGAAGGGAAGGGAATGATCACAAGACATCAAGTATGTGTAATATGCAGTTACACATTACAATACTTTGTCTTATACCCCATCCCTGAAAAGGCACATTTAATTTCAGGGATTCCAAGATGAATTGCATCACAAAAAACATTAAAATGTTAGAAATGGAAAAGAAACAAAAATCTACAAAAAAATAAATAAATAAATAATAAATCACTGTATATTGTTGCAATCTGTTATTTAAGGCTTACATAGATTTCAGTGTTTGTTTTGGGATATTCTTTACAAAATGTTAAATCCTTTTGGAGCCATAAAAAAAAAAAAAAAAAAAAAAAAAAAAAAAGAGGCACACCAACTGTACAGTATGATTTAAGGACAGTATCAGCATTCTTGTTGATGCTTGTAGAAAAACGTGTGTGTTTTGAGATTTCACTTCTTGTTTATCCATTAAAGACAAAGATTTTTTTCATCATATTTACCTGTAAAATCCTTTTGAGTACATAACGGGACACAGAGTTAGGCCAATATTCATTACCTACTGGGACATTCCAGAGAAATAGCCTTGAGGGGAGGGAGACACCCTGCCAAACAATAGCCATCAGACCTTATACGGCAGCCCGCAGTACACTGCGGCCGAAAGCCGAATCCTCGGCTGCTCGAACATCCACTTGATAAAATTTTGTGAACGTATGCACTGAAGACTAAGGATGAGCTCAGGCATAATGCCCCGTACACACGATCGGACTTTGTTCGGACATTCCGACAACAAAATCCTAGGATTTTTTCAGACGAATGTTGGCTCAAACTTGTCTTGCATACACACAGTCACACAAAGTTGCCGGAAAATCCGATCGTTCTGAACGCGGTGATGTAAAACATGTACGTCGGGACTATAAACGGGGCAGTGGCCAATAGCTTTCATCCCTTTATTTATTCTGAGCATGCGTGGCACTTTGTCCGTTGGATTTGTGTACACACGATCGGAAATTCCGACAACAGATTTTGTTGTCGGAAAATTTTATATCCTGCTCTCAAACTTTGTGGGTCGGAAAATCCGATGGAAAATGTGTGATAGAGCCTACACACGGTCGGAATTTCCGACAACAAGGTCCTATTACACATTTTCCATTGGAAAATCCGACCGTGTGTACGGGGCATAAGACTGTCTACCAGTGTCCATTCACCTAGAGATGGCATATAACCCAGTAGGTAATGAATATTAGCCTAACTCTGTGTCCCGTGATGTATGATAAAAGAAATATACCAACATGTGAAGGAGGGGCCTTAAAAACAACGATTTCAAATATATTGTGTTCAGTTAACTGTATTAAATGCACACATTGATACTATTCATTGCATGCAAAGCTGACCTGTGACCCATTACTCCTGTAACAACTAAGTCTTTATACATGTTCTCGGGAAGGATAGATAGATAGATAGCTCCATTTTAAAACAGCACCTTGTTTCAGTAGCTGCATGCGAGTTCCTGCAAGTTCTGGGGTCAAGTACCAGGCTTAGTAGCTGGTTCAAAGTTGTAAGTGATGTACCCAAAGTTCTGATTCGGGACCATTAATTTTAAATGGTTTTGAAATATAGGAGTTGAAGATCAAACATGCTAGGTCTGTGTTTGCAGATGACACAGATAAGGGTAAAAAAAAAAAAACCACATTCCATGCCCGATGCCCCTTACTTGCAAGCTGACCAGGATACACTGGCTGCATGGGCAATTACATGGCACGTGGGGTTTTAATGTAGATAAATTGGGGCTAAAAGCGTGCATGCATCTTAACCACTTGACGACCGCCTCACGCCGATGTACGTCGGCAAGGTGGCACGGACAGGCAAAATCACGTACATGTACGTGATTTGCCTTCCGCGGGTGGGGGGTCCGATCGGCCCCCCCCGGTGCCCGAGGCGGTCGCCATTTCTTCCCGGGCGATGAGAGGTGAGGGGGCGGCCATCCATTGTTGGCCACCCCCATTCGCTCCCGGCGAATGAAAATGCTTCCTTTCCCTCTGTAATGTAAACAGAGGGAAAGGAAGTGATGTCATCTCTCCTCGAGCCGGTCTTTTCGTCGCCGCGCCGAGGAGAGAAGACATCCAAGTAAGTCTGCACAACACTACACATTCAGTAGAACACGCCAGGCACACTTGTCACCCCCCATCACCCCCCGATCACCCCCCTGTCACTCTGACACCAATAGAATTTTTTTTTTTTTGTGCATTGGTGTCAGTTTGTGTCAGTTAAAAGTTTTAGGGCAGTTAGGTTAGCCCCCTTTAGGTCTAGGGTACCCCCCCTTAGGTCCAGGGTACCCCCCTAACCCCCCTAATAAAAGTTAACCCCTTGATTACCCCCCGTCACCAGTGTCGCTAAGCAATCGTTTTTCTGATCGCTGTATTAGTGACACAGGTGACGCTAGTTAGGGAGGTAAGTATATAGGTTCGCTGTCAGTGTTTTATAGCGACAGGGACCCCCATATACTACCTGCTAAAGGTTTTAACCCCCTGATTGCCCCCTAGTTAACCCTTTCACCAGCGATCACCGTATAAGTTTTACGGGTGACGCTGGTTAGCTAGTTTGTTTTTTGTAGTTTATTACAGTTTATTATAGTTTATTATAGTTTTAGGGCACCCGCCGTTTATTACCCTATAAAGGTTTAACCCCCTAATTGCCCGGCGGTGATAGAAGTTACGTTTTTAGGATCAGATAAGGTCTGCGTCGCCCCAGGCAGCGTCAGGTTAGCGCCAGTACCGCTAAAACCCACGCACGCAGCATACACCTCCCTTAGTGCTATAGTATCTGAGCGGATCGATATCTGATCCGATCAGATCTATACTCCCCAGCAGTTTAGGGTTCCCAGAAAGGCAGTGTTAGCGGGATCAGCCCAGATACCTGCTAGCACCTGCGTTTTGCTCCTCGGCCCAGCCCTGCCCAGCCCACCCAAGTGCAGTATCGATCGATAACTGTCACTTACAAAACACTAAGCACACATAACTGCAGCGTTCGCAGAGTCAGGCCTGATCCCTGTGATCGCTAACAGTTTTTTGGTAGCGTTTTGATACAGTCGCTGACAGTCAGGAGCTTTTTTGCCTGTGAGTCTCACTAGTGTACCCCTAAATTTAGAGCCCAAAATGGCAAATAGAAGGTACACTAGTGAAGAGGCCTACACGTTTCTGAGTATGACAGATAGTGAAGAGGAAGTCACTCATCTGTCAAGTTCAGGCTCAGAATACGAACCTGTAGAGGACAGCGGCTCCATGACAGATAGCTCTGACGACAGAGTTGTGGTCCCTGCTAAGGTCAGGCGTACCAGACCCCAATCTTCTTCTGTCCTTGAAGTGCAAGAACCGCAGGGCTCTCGTATGGAGCAGAGAAGTACTAGCGCCGCTACTCCTTCTGGTGAACTGGCAAGCACCAGCGGCCTAGTACACCCTGGTCGTACATCCAGCACTGCAGTATCACGTGGTGACGTGGCGAGTCCCATAAGTGCAGTTCAAGCTGGCGAGGTGGCAAGCACTAGTAGTGTCCCGCTGCCACCAAGAAGACAAAGACAGGCCCGTCGTGCCCATAGTGCCCTTCCTGCTGCATTGGCCAATCCGAATTGGGAACCCACCACTTCTGCAGCACCCGTACTTCCCCCTTTCACTGGCCAACCCGGAATTCAGGTGGAAACAGTTGACTTTACGCCACTGGATTTTTATTCACTGTTTTTCACCGAAGATCTCTATAGATCTATTGTGGACCAAAGCAATTTATACGCTGGTCAACACATCGCCGCTAATCCCCAGTCCTCCCTTGCCAGAGATTGGAGACCAATTACGGTCTCCGAATTTAAGACCTTTCTGGGCCTTTCCCTCCTCATGGGGTTGAATAAAAAGAGTAAGTTGCGGTCATATTGGTCCACTGACCCAATTTACCATTCACCCTTGTTCTCTGCTTCCATGGCCAGGGCACGATACGAGCAGATTTTGCGGTTCATGCACTTCAACGACAATGAACTCTGTCGTCCTCGTGGAGACCCTGCATACGATCGGCTCTACAAAATTCGGCCCCTCGTAAACCACTTCAACCAACGTTTTGCAGACTTGTTTACCCCCCATCAAGTTGTCTGCGTTGATGAGTCCCTGATTAAGTTTTCTGGCCGCTTGTCATTCAAACAGTATCTTCCCAGCAAGCGTGCCAGATACAGGGTCAAGATGTATAAGCTCTGTGACAGGGCCACAGGCTATACATGTAGATTTATGGTTTACGAGGGAAAAGATAGTCACGTAGAGCCGACAAACTGCCCTGACTACATAGGAAGCGCTGGCAAGATAGTGTGGGACTTGGTGTCACCCTTATTCGGAAAGGGGTACCACTTGTACGTGGACAATTATTATACGAGCGTGCCACTTTTTAGTCACTTGTTTGATCAGCAGATTGGAGCATGTGGCACCGTGCGACCTAATCGCCGGGGCTTTCCCCAGCAGCTTGTAGATTCCCGTCTTAGGCTGGGGGAGAGAGCCTGCTTGAAGTATAATAATTTGCTCGCTATGAAGTGGAGGGATAACAAGAATGTTTTCGTTCTCACCTCCCTTCATGCAGACACGACGACCCAAATTTCTACGGCGACTGGTGTTGTGGAGAAACCCCTCTGTGTCCACGAATACAACCTTAATATGGGAGGGGTGGACCTCAACGACCAGTTGTTGGCGCCGTACTTAGTTGCCCGTAAGGCCAGACGCTGGTACAAAAAAGTGTCTGTATACTTATTTCAATTGGCTTTGCTGAATGCTCATGTGCTATACAGAGCTTCAGGACAGACTGGATCCTTCCTTAAATTCCAGGAAGAGATCGTCAGAGCCCTTCTGTTTCCAGACGGTGCTCTACCTCACCTTCCCCAACCAAATGCAGTAAGCCGACTGCATGAGCGGCATTTTCTTTATGCCATCCCGAGTACCCCTACCCAACGAGCCCCCCAAAAAAGATGTCGTGTCTGCAGCAAGCGCGGATTTAGGCGTGACACCCGGTCTTATTGTCCCTCCTGTCCTGGCAATCCTGGTCTTTGCATGGGTGAATGCTTTGAACGCTACCATACATTAGTTGAGTATTAGCGTAGGGTTCAGCACTGCACAGACTAGGCACACTAACACAGGGTCTCCCAAGATGCTATTGCATTTTGAGAGACCCAAACCTGGAACAAAAGTTACAAAAGTTAAAAGTTACTAAAAAAAAGTGTAAAAAAAAAAATAAAAAAAAAATTTTAAAAAATAAAAACAAAAAAATAAAATAAAATAAAAAAACCAAAAATAGTTGTTGTTTTATTGTTCTCTCTCTCTCCATTCTCTCTCTATTGTTCTTCTCTTTTTTACTCTATTCTATTCTGCAATGTTTTATAGTTATTATGTTTTACCATGTTTCCTTTTCAGATTTTTCATACTTTACCGTTTACTGTGTTTTGTTGGTAACCATTTTATTGTTTTCAGGTACGTCATTCAGTTGCAGCGCGGATTTATTTATCTTGACAGCAACAGCGTTTGCTCCCACGATATATAAAGCCGTGACTCCAGCGCTGTCGGAGGTGATTTCACCACCACAGTTACATACTTCAGCATATATGCCGAAGCGTGGGGGCAGCAGTGGGTGGAGGAGCAATTTGCTCCTGCCTTTTGCGGGAGGATGCCCCCATGCTTCGGCATATATAAATGGTGCATGTATGCCCATCATTAGAAGTGGGTGGATGAAGGGAGGTATTCTAATGGTGGGCATACCCACCGATCAATATCTTTTTTTCGTTCAGCCCACAGGTTTACGATATATGCCTAACAAGGACCAGCAACGTACTGGTATGTTGCTGGACTTTGAGTGGTTATACCAGAATGATGCCTGCAGGTTTAGGTATCATCTTGGCATCATTCTTTTCAGCCAGCGGTCGGCTTTCATGTAAAAGCAATCCTAGCGGCTAATTAGCCTCTAGACTGCTTTTGCAAGCAGTGGGAGGGAATGCCCCCCCTCCCCCACCGTCTTCCATGTTTTTCTCTGGCTTTCCTGTCCCAACAGGGAACCTGAAAATGCAGCCGGTGATTCAGCCAGCTGACCATAGAGCTGATCAGAGACCAGAATGGCTCCAAACATCTCTATGGCCTAAGAAACCGGAAGCTACGAGCATTTCATGACTTAGATTTCGCCGAATGTAAACAGCGCCATTGGGAAATTGGGAAAGCATTTTATCACACCGATCTTGGTGTGGTCAGATGCTTTGAGGGCAGAGGAGAGATCTAGGGTCTAATAGAGCCCAATTTTTTTAAAAAAAGAGTACCTGTCACTACCTATTGCTATCATAGGGGATATTTACATTCCCTGAGATAACAATAAAATTAATTAAAAAAAAATAAAAAAAAAATGAAAGGAACAGTTTAAAAATACGATAAAAAAGCAAAAAAATAATAAAGAAAAAAAAAAAAAAAAAGCACCCCTGTCCCCCCCTGCTCTCGCGCAAAGGCGAACGCAAGCGTCGGTCTGGCGTCAAATGTAAACAGCAATTGCACCATGCATGTGAGGTATCACCGCGAAGGACAGAACGAGGGCAGTAATTTTAGCAGTAGACCTCCTCTGTAAATCTAAAGTGGTAACCTGTAAAGGCTTTTAAAGGCTTTTAAAAATGTATTTATTTTGTCGCCGCTGCACGTTTCTGCGCAATTTTAAAGCATGTCATGTTTGGTATCCATGTACTCGGCCTAAGATCATCTTTTTTATTTCATCAAACATTTGGGCAATATAGTGTGTTTTAGTGCATTAAAATTTTTTAAAAAAGTGTGTTTTTTCCCCAAAAAATGCGTTTGAAAAATCGCTGCGCAAATACTGTGTGAAAAAAAATATGAAACACCCACCATTTTAATCTGTAGGGCATTTGCTTTAAAAAAAATATATAATGTTTGGGGGTTCAAAGTAATTTTCTTGCAAAAAAAAATTATTTTTTTCATGTAATCAAAAAGTGTCAGAAAGGGCTTTGTCTTCAAGTGGTTAGAAGAGTGGGTGATGTGTGACATAAGCTTCTAAATGTTGTGCATAAAATGCCAGGACAGTTCAAACCCCCCCCAAATGACCCCATTTTGGAAAGTAGACACCCCAAGCTATTTGCTGAGAGGCATGTCGAGTCCATGGAGTATTTTATATTGTGACACAAGTTGCGGGAAAGAGACAAATCTTTTTTTTTTTTTTTTTTTTTTTTTTTGCACAAAGATGTCACTAAATGATATATTGCTCAAACATGCCATGGGAATATGTGAAATTACACCCCAAAATACATTCTGTTGCTTCTCCTGAGTATGGGGATACCACATGTGTGGGACTTTTTGGGAGCCTAGCCGCGCACGGGACCCCGAAAACCAAGCCCCGCCTTCAGGCTTTCTAAGGGCGTAAATTTTTGATTTCACTCTTCACTGCCTAGCACAGTTTTGGAGGCCATGGAATGCCCAGATGGCACAACCCCCCCCAAATTAACCCATTTTGGAAAATAGACACCCCAAGCTATTTGCTGAGAGGTATAGTGAGTATTTTGCAGACCTCACTTTTTGTCACAAACTTTCGAAAATTGAAAAAAGAAAAAAAAAAATACATTTTTCTTGTCTTTCTTCATTTTCAAAAACAAATGAGAGCTGAAAAATACTCACCATGCCTCTCAGCAAATAGCTTGGGGTGTCTACTTTCCAAAATGGGGTCATTTGGGGGGGGGTTTGTGCCATCTTGGCATTTTATGGCCTTCAAAACTGTGATAGGTAGTGAGGAGTGGAATCACAACTTAACGCCCTTAGAAATCCTGAAGCCGGTGCTTGGTTTTCGGGGCCCCGTATGCGGCTAGGCTCCCAAAAAGTCCCACACATGTGGTATCCCCGTACTCAGGAGAAGCAGCAGAATATATTTTGGGGTGTAATCCCACATATGCCCATGGCATGTTTGAGCAATATATCATTTAGTGACAACTTTGTGCAAAAAAAAAAAAAAAAAAATTGTCACTTTCCCGCAACTTGTGTCAAAAAAGAAAGTATTCCATGGACTCAACATGCCTCTCAGCAAATAGCTTGGGGTGTCTACTTTCCAAAATGGGGTCATTTGGGGGGGTTTTGTGCCATCTGGGCATTTTATGGCCTTCAAAACTGTGATAGGTAGTGAGGAATGAAATCACAACTTTACGCCCTTAGAAATCCTGAAGGCGGTGCTTGGTTTTCGGGGCCCCGTATGCGGCTAGGTTCCCAAAAAGTCCCACACATGTGGTATCCCCATACTCAGGAGAAGCAGCTAAATGTATTTTGGGGTGCAATTCCACATATGCCCATGGCCTGTGTGAGAAATATATCATTTAGTGACAACTTTGTGCAAAAAAAAAAAAATTGTCACTTTCCCGCAACTTGTGTCAAAAAAGAAAGTATTCCATGGACTCAACATGCCTCTCAGCAAATAGCTTGGGGTGTCTACTTTCCAAAATGGGGTCATTTGGGGGGGTTTTGTGCCATCTGGGCATTTTATGGCCTTCAAAACTGTGATAGGTAGTGAGGAATGAAATCAAACATTTATGCCCTTAGAAATCCTGAAGGCGGTGATTGGTTTTCGGGGCCCCGTACGCGGCTAGGCTCCCAAAAAGTCCCACACATGTGGTATCCCCATACTCAGGAGAAGCAGCTGAATGTATTTTGGGGTGCAATTCCACATAGGCCCATGGCCTGTGTGAGCAATATATCATTTAGTGACAACTTTTTGTAAATATTTTTTTTTTTTTTTGTCATTATTCAATCACTTGGGACAAAAAAAATAAATATTCAATGGGTTCAACATGCCTCTCAGCAATTTCCTTGGGGTGTCTACTTTCCAAAATGGGGTCATTTGGGGGGGGGTTTGTACTGCCCTGCCATTTTAGCACCTCATGAAATGACATAGGCAGTCATAAACTAAAAGCTGTGTAAATTCCAGAAAATGTACCCTAGTTTGTAGACGCTATAACTTTTGCGCAAACCAATAAATATACGCTTATTAACTTTTTTTTTACCAAAGACATGTGGCCGAATAAATTTTGGCCTAAATGTATGACTAAAATTGAGTTTATTGGATTTTTTTTATAACAAAAAGTAGAAAATATCATTTTTTTTCAAAATTTTCGGTCTTTTTCCGTCTATAGCGCAAAAAATAAAAAACGGCAGAGGTGATCAAATGCCATCAAAAGAAAGCTCTATTTGTGGGAAGATAAGGACGCAAATTTCGTTTGGGTACAGCATTGCATGACCGCGCAATTAAAAGTTAAAGTGACGCAGTGCCAAATTGGAAAAAGACCTCTGGTCCTTAGGCAGCATAATGGTCCAGGGCTCAAGTGGTTAATATAAAATAAAAAAAAAAAAAACAACAAACACACAAGTTTGAGAAAATTAGAGCGGTCTTAACCACTTCGATACCAGGCACTTTCGCACCTTCCTGCCCAGGCCAATTTTCAGCTTTCAGCACTGTCACATTTGAAATAACAATTGCGCGGTCATGCTACACTGTACCCAAACTAAATTTTTATCATTTTGTTCCCACAAATAGAGCTTTCTTTTGGTGATATTTGATCACCTCTGCGGTTTTTATTTTTTGCTAAACGAATAAAAAAAAAAGAAAAGTTTTTGTTATAAAATTTTGTAAATAAGTTTTCTCCTTCACTGATGGGCACCGATAAGCTTCAATGATGGGCACCGATAAGCTTCACTGATGGGCACCGATAGGCGGCACTGATAGATTTAACTGATAGGCATCACTGGTGGCACTGGCAGGCATTTTACATTGGCACCGATTGGCAGCTGCCTGGGCACTGATTGGCATTTTCCTGGTGGTCCAGTGTGGTGGCCATCCCTGCTGGTAGTGACGGCATCCTGGTGGTCCTGGGCGGGCATCCGAGGGGGGGGGGCTGCGCTGATAAACAAATCAGCACAGACCCCTCCTGTCAGGTGAGCAGCCAATCGGCTCTCCTCTACTCGCCTCTGTCAGACGCGAGCGAGGAAATGCCGATCAACGGTTCTTCCGGTTTACATCGTGATCAGCCGTGATTGGACACATGTGGTAAAGAGTCTGTCAGAGACTCTTCACCTAGATCGGAGTTGCGGTATGTCAGACTGACACACAGCAACAACAATGGCCGTGATGCGCACCCCCGGGGGCGCGCAGCGGCTCGATATCCTGGAAATGTCATATGACGTTTGGTTAGAATATCGCAATCACTTTGCCGACATCATATTGCTATATGGCGGGCGGCAAGTGGTTAAACTCAGTGCTATTTTTCCCATTCTATGACTGTATATATATTGAATATCAAGTAATTTTTTTTTTAAATGGAGCAACAAAAATATTTAATTGAAACCAAAAGTTGGAAAGAAACCAGAATATATCAGAAGGTTTGGCTAAATACTTTTAAAAACTATTAAAAAAGAAGAATCTTACGAAAATTAGAGAGGCATCAAACAACTGAAAATCCGCAGGACAGGATAGTACGAGTTTACGATTGATGAAACAAGGACGGCCGACTTAAAGTGGTTCTAAAGTCTCAAGGTTTTTTACCTTAATGCATTCTATGCATTAAGGTAAAAAAACCTTCGGTGCTGCAGAAGCCCCCCCCCCCTTTATTCCTACCCGGGCCTGATCCTATCCAGCGATGTGCACAAAATGGGCAAATTGATAGCAGAGGCAACCATTGGTTCCCGCTGCTGTCAATCAAATGCTGTGACAGGGGAGCGGGGGCAGGGCTGAGCCTCTCGGTCTGTGTCAATAGACGCAGACTGGGCGGGTCAGGAGCAAGCACTAGGCGAAGCCTAGCTATACCCTTCAATCATTTAGAACCAAAGAAATGTTTGTCTCGGATCTGCAATTGCTATGGTGATCAGCTCTGACATCAGCCATTGGATAGCTTTTTAAATCAGTTGACAGCACAAGCCAAAATGATAGTTACCATTCATGGCATGCCTTGAATGCAACGGTTCTGGAAAACCATTAAACTGATGTGTTTATTTCCCCTTTTATACTCTGTTTTAAGAAGGCGATTCTGTACATCCTATGATTCTAGCAGAGGGCTTTTTGGTTCCTTGGAGTCCCCTCACCATAATGATTGGTTATTTTGTCTCATTTATAGTCCATAAAAATAATTTAACAGTAAACACCTGGCATAATATTAGCATATGCATGCTGCATGAAGATAACAACATTGCAACAAACTCCTTACCGGCACAAACTGTGATGAAGAGGATGGTGAATCAATAGACAAAGGAGACTGAACAGAACAGCTGGAAGATGCACAAGACAGGGGATCCGGATTGTTCCAATCTCCTATAAAGAAATGACATGCATAATTCACAAGTCTGGTTTTCTCGGGTTTTAGTGTTATTTCCACACCTTAGTTACCTCATACTGCTCATTTTTTAAATCACAAAGACGCATCACACGCTTTAATTATTCATTTGTATTTAATGGTATTTTACCACTGCCAGCAGGGCTGAACAAAAAAAAAAAAACCTGACAGCTCTGGAGGAGCTGCTGTACTAACAATGTGATGTTAGTACAGCCATCTCCCCTGCTGTGCTATTGTGTTCTGAACACTTCAGTCAGCCAGAACACTTCAGTCAGTGCTCTCAGTCATTGGCTGAGAGCACTAATCAGGAACTGATCAGCAGACCTTTTTTCGGTCATGCCCCATCCAACCGTCTACAGTACACACGGGCCGAACGTTGTCCGGTTTCTATTGAACCGGCCGATGCCACACGGCATTTGGCCCGTGTGTACTAGGCTTAAGACCCCTTTCACACTGGAGCGTTTTGCAGGCGCTATAGTGTTAAAAATAGCGCCTGCAAAGCGCCCTAAAACAGCTGCTCCATTCACTTGAAATCAATAGGGCAGCGCTGCGATACCGCTGGAAAAAACGCCACTCCGGCAGCGTTTTGCTGGCAGATTTAACCCCTTATCAGCCTCTAGCGGCCAAATAGCGCCGCTAAAACTACGGTAAAGCTGTGCTAAAAAAAAAGCACCGCTTTAGCGCTGATGGCACTGTGTGAAAGGGGTCTGGGGGGAAGACACATACCCCAGTAACTGTACTAAAAAGGTACACTTTCAAATGGTTTTAATTGCCATTTCAATACTAATCACCAGAGGGCCGGCAAACAAACACTCTATTTGATAATAGTGACCGGTCCATTTTATGGAAACACCAGGAATTACCAGTTGAGAATAAAAAAAAAAAAAAGTGGAAAAAAACGAAACTAAACCGTTATCACAGCAAATAACTAGTAGGCTATATATTATGTTTTTGTTCTTTGATTTAGCGAATGCATCAATAACATAGGTATGACTTTATAACTATTCCAACAATCAATCAATCAATGAAAAGAAAATACATTTTTCCTACTTAAAGCGGGGGTCCACCTATCTATCGTTTTTTTTTTTTTTTTAGTTCATTCACAAACTTTTCTTCTCAGCATTACATACTCACATATTGTGTGTAATATGTCCGCCTGTGTCAGATTTCGTCGGAAAGAATAACTTATATTATTCACTGCAGGCAGTTTCCATCTTCATTGTGGGCATTTGAAGCCCACAAGCATTTATTTCCTGGATGTGGTGAATGCTGTGCTCCCAGCATTCACCGCTCGTTCCTGCACATGCTCAGTGGCATCCTGGGAAGCCTGAGACTAGCTCCCAGGAGTCAGGGAGAGGCTAGAAACACGCCTACTCCCACGGGAGGAGAACCAGGAAGTGCAAAGAAGAATAGAAAAATAAAAAGGTAATTACGGCTATTTAATTTTTTTTAAACGGCATGTCAGCATCTAGGCAGGGAAGAGAATACATACAGATATTGTTCAAAATTTGGGTGGAACTACGCTTTAAACTTCATATAAAATTTTCAGCTATACAATTTTTTTTTAATAAAATATAAAACTTCATACCTGTGAAGCATTGCTCATTCAGTTGGTGAGAATTCCAAGACATTAGGTCTGTAGTAAGGTCCAAATTATCAAAATTGTCTGCCTGTAAAAAAAAAAAAAAAAAAAAATAATGCAAAAATTAATTTTACTGCCCATTAAACAATGTTAGACGAAACCTGATTACTGTCCATATGTTGAATACTGTTATCCTGGGGAAAAAATAAAACAGGCTGGTTACAGATGTATTAGCTGTAAGCAGAGGAAAATAGGATTTTTGTACTCACCGTACAAGTCCTTTTCTCTGATGTTCATTGACGGACACAGCACTTTAATCTTGACCTTAGGGTTATATCGCAACTTTTAGGAGAGGACTAGGCAGAACACTAGGCTATAACCCCTCACTCTGCTTCCAGCAGCTCAGTTCGTCAAAAAGCAGTACAAACATAAATAGGAGGGGTGGGTGCTGTGTCCGCCAATGAACATCAGAGAAAAGGATTTTACGGTGAGTACAAAAAGCCTATTTTCTCTTTCGTTTATTGACGGACACAGCACTTTAATCTTGACCTTAGGGATGTCCCCAAGCAGTGTCAAAACGAGGGGTGGGAACACAGAGAAAATAAACTCCACCCACCACCAAAAGAACTCCCCATCAGAGGAGTCACAACCTCAGACGGCCGCCTGCAAAACCTTGCGGCCGAAGTATGCGTCCGAAGATGCGTCCACACCAACCTTATAAAATTTGGTGAAAGTGTGTACGGACAACCAGGTAGCAGCCGCCTTACACGCAAACAGACGTTTGATGCCAGAAGCACCAATTGCCCTGGTAGAAAGCGCCTTTACAGGAAAAGGAGGAGCCCGCCCCCATATGGCAAAAGCCTGACCAAAATCTGTCTGATCCACGAGAAACGGTGGCCCAAGAGACCGCCAGGCCCTTCCTCGGACCAGCCACCAAGACACACACAGAGTCCGACCTCTGAAAAGGAGCCGTAGTAGACAGAAACACCCGCAGGACTCAGACCACATTCAAAAAATGTAAAGCGACCTCCTCAGGATGCAGCTGCGGACGCAGTACCGCCTTATCCTCATGTAGATAAAGAGACTTGCATGCCAAGGCCGCCAACTTAGAAACCCGCCCTGCAGATGTAATAGCCACTAGAAAGACTGCTTTCTGAGAGAGCATCCATAAAGGGATCTCCCTAATGTTTTCAAACAGTGTTTTCTGAAGCACCGAAAGCACCAGATTCAGATCCCACGGGGGCAGCGGCGGGCGTACCGGAGGGGCCACATGCCGAACCCCCTGAACAAACTTACGCACTAATGGGCGAATTTAAACAAACGTAAAAGGAATATTAATGCGCAAAACCACAACAACCAAAGAACTGGAAAGGAGCCGCCAACATAAACGTGTACTCACATAACTGAAACAAGTGTAAAACAAGGTACGTGGAGCTAACTAACCTGAGTGAAATAACTAGTGTAGAAAACAAAGCATCCGAGTGCAATATTAAAATAAAGCATACCATCAAATAAAATGCAATAGTAGTAATAATGCAATAATAATTAATAAAGTGCAGTAGTGCAAAATTCTAAAATGTAATGAGAAATAAACAATCTGGAGCTGTGCAATATATGAGCAATGTGCTAAAGAGTGGAATAAAAACGATGTACATAAACACTTTCCTTTCATCATCAGAAGATCTCATCTTGTCTGTATTGTGGGTCGCAGTACACGGTTTATTGGATTGCACCCATCACTTTTTTTTTGAACATTTGTTTGTGTTTTTTGGACATTTTTTTTTTTACACACACTGGTGTGTCACGTTATCTTATACAATTTGTTTATGCACATCGTTTTTATTCCACTCTTTAGCACACTGTTTATTTCTTATAGCATTTTAGCATTTTGCACTACTGCACATCATTAATTATTATTGCATTATTACTACTATTGCACTTTATTTTATGGTAAGAAGAAGAAGAAGGACAGCCAAAGCTGATATCTGCCCCTTAATGGTACTAATGCAAGCTTCTGATCCATTCCTTGCTGCAGAAAACAGCAGGATCTTGGAAACCAAATAAGAAAGCGGATGCCACTCCATCTACTCACACTGGAGAATGTAGGCATTCCAGGTATGATGATAAATCTTCCAGGAAGAAGAATTTTGCGCCCTTAGCATAGTGGTAATCACCGAAGCCGACAGTCCTCGGTCCCTCAGCACCTGGCTTTCAACAGCCATGCCGTTAAAGCCAACAACGGTAAGGCAGGGTGGAATATCGGACCTTGAGATAGAAGGTCCTCCTGCACTGGCAGCAGCCCAGGAACATCCACACCATGTCGGCGTACCAAGGACGTCGAGGCCAGTCTGGGGCCCATCAGAATCACCAGAATCCCCTCGGCCTCCACTCTGCGCAGCAGACGAGGGAGGCGCCTGAGAGGGGGAAAGACATAAATTAGCCAATAATACCCCCATGGGGTCACCAACGCATCTGCCCAGGGATTCCTTGACCTGGCCACAAACCTCTGCACCTTCCAGTTGAGCCAAAAAGCCAGGAGATCCACATCCGGCATGCCCCACCTTAGGCAAATGAGCCGAAACACTTCCAGATGCAGTGACCATTCCCCCTGGTCCAGCAACTAACGTCTAAGTAGTCCACCTGCCGATTGTCTACGCACGGAATGTACCCGGCTGACAGAGCCGGCACACGCCGCTCTGCCCAGTGTAGGATGTGGGAGACCTCCAGCGCCACCGCTGAGCTCCTTGTCCCTCTATGATGATTGACATATGCCACTGCCGTGAAGTTGTCCGACTGGATCCTGACCGGACGACCCTGCAGCCTCTGCGATCATGTGGAGAGGCACCGCCTGATCACCCGCAGCTCCAGACAGATCGCCCGCAGATCGACAGACAGAATTCTTCCTGCTCCCAGCAACCCTAGGCCGACTGGATGCCAAAAATTCCCCCCAAGCTGGTCAGGCTGGCGTCCGTTGTGATCGCCTTCCAATGAAGAAGAAGGAACGATTTCCCGGACCAAAGGGCCGGGGTCCTCAGCCACCAGAGAAACGAAGCCCTGGCTATCTGGCTCACCTGGATTTGATAATCCAGGGATGTCAGAGACTTGTCCCATTTGGACAGGATCTCTTTCTACAAGACCCGAGTGTGGAATTGAGCATACGGTACCGCCTCGAAAATGGCTACCATGAGGTCCAGACCTCGCATGCAGAAACGCAGTGACGACCACCTGCGGGACATTAGTAACCGCATCGCAGATTGAAAAGCTTCAGCTTGCTTGAAGGAAGAAAGACCAGAGTCAACCCCAAGAACTCCAGGCACTGGGTCGGCAGCAACACAGACTTCTGGAGATTCAACACCCAGCCAAACACCTGAGGGGTCTACATGGTGATCGCCACATGCTCCCTTAGTCCTGAGGCAGAAGCCGCCCTCAAGAGGAGATCGTCCTGGTAACCCACGATCGCAATCCCTAGTTGCCTCAGCAATGCCAGAATCAGAGCCAGCACCTGGTGAAGACCCTTGGTGCCGACGCTAGGCCAAAAGGAAAGAGCTACCAATTGGTAGTGCTCGTCCCCGACCGCAAATCGCAGGAACCTCTGGTGTGCAGCGACCACATAACGGATTCCATCATGAACCTCTGAACCTTCACAAAACAATTGAGGACCTTGCAATCCAGGTCCGGATGGACCCTTTCCTTCTTTGGGATTACAACCCGATTGGAATAGAATCCCTGAAACCTTTTCGACGTTGGTACAGGTACTATCACCCCATGCAGCAGTAAGTCCTGTCCTGCCCCAAACAGGGCCTCCCGACGAGCCGGAAGGAGATGAAGGCCGGAGGGCCAAAACCTGTCTGGCCGACAAGAAAGAAACTATCGTGTAGCCTGACAAAACCAGCTTGCAGACCCACTGGTCGGAAAGGAGAGAAGTCCACCGGTCTGCAGACTCCCGAAGGCGACTCCCCACCCGAGAGCTGGGCAGGGGCAAACCTTCATGCGGAAGCCGATTTGTTCGCCTGCGATACCAGGGATGCTTTTGTCCCCCAGGGCCCCTTCTCGGACTGGGGACGCTTACCTGCCGACTCGGGCAGATGAAGAAAAAGTACTCTTTCCCCCAAACCAGGTGACGCAGCACTACTGCTGATACTGATGCTCTAGAAAGCAAAGGGACTGTATCCCGGGCCACATCACAGATATACTTAAGGTCGTGCACCAACTGGTCTGCCAGTTCCACACAGATTGGGGAAACCTGTTCCTTCCCCAACTAGCGGTGCAACAACTTAGCCCATTCAGTGTTTGTGACACCAGAGCCGTGGCTAACACCGGCCAAAGTGCTGACCCCACAACCGTAAACATGGCCCGGGCAACCACCTCGGCCTTTCTGTCGGCAGGGTCCTTGAAAAAGGGGGAACGCTTCCACCGGAATCGTGGTCACATTATTTGACCTAGATACCGGGGGGGGGGGTCAGCGACCAGAGGAGATATCCAATTCTTCAACAAATGATTCCAGGATCACTAATAGAGCGTCCATGGGCACCGCAGGTGCAGGGGAACCGGTTGCTATCATAGGGGTGTCTGAGGAAGAAGTGAAAAGGCACGCTACGGGCGTTCCCACTCCTTGTCAATAAACTTATCAAAATAAGTTAGGTAAGGAAACACCTTAGCGTTGCGGATCGGCTTGTGGGACCCAAAAGGGACCAACACTTTTGCAGATGCCCCAGCCGTATCCTCTATCCCTCTAGTGCTTTCCTGCGCTAAAAACGGACACTCAGGCTTCCACCTCACTGTCCGGCGGGTAATGGTCCTTGACCTCTGAAGTGTCAGAATCAGCGCTTTCCCTGGCAGACGGGGGGGGGGTTTGGATGGACGACTCACCACCCTGACCCAGGCGTTGCGCTGCTGTCCGTTCTCTATTCTGCCTACCAAAACACGGGGTGGTCTGTGTCAGTTTCGCGCTGTTCCTGGCTTAAACAGCCACTCAGCGCTAGAGAACTAACAGACACCGTCCCTTGTGGCCACAAGAACATGGCCGCGGCTACAGGAAAATGGCCGCTGTTCCCACAGCGAACATTCCCCCCTGCACGCAGAAAACGAAGGCAAATGGCCACGGTTCCTGCGCCGAATGTTTGCCGCGCATGGCGGCAAACAAAGGTGAGAAACGAAGGGATAACCGAGTAGACCAAACAACGTTAAAACAAAAAGGATAAACAAGCAGACAACCGCAGTTAAAACGAAGGGATAAACAAGCATAACAAACGAATGCACAGCACAACCCCCTGCAAGGACCCAGAGACCACCCGGAGGACCCCCGGGCCAGGTACGTGCCCCACACCCCCTATGCCCAGCCACACAGTGCCCCCTTAGAATGGGGAGGAGGGAAGAGGCAGGGAGAGAAGAAAAGGGAGAGAGAGAGACCCCCTAATCGACCTCCCAGGGAGTGCCCAGCTGCTCTAACCTGCCCAAACAGGTGCAACCTTCCATCCCCCTCCTGCAGGAGCTGCTGGACGCACTCCACAGACAGACCCATCGCCCGAGCAGTACGGGGTGGTTGTCGGCCAGGGCACACTGTGACTCAGACAGCAGTAGCCCGGTCATATGTGTGCCCCGGAGCATATAGTTCACCGGCCGCCCCTGGACCAGAATTGGGCCTGTCGCGCCCGACCCAGAGCGAAGCTAAGGCCTGCACAGGCTCGATGGCCAGGCTGGGGAGACTACCAGGATCTATATTATCCAGCCTGTCACCCAGCCCGGCTGTTGATTGTAGATCACAGGAAGCAAAAACAGCAAACCAAAAAAAAAAAAAAAACCACTGGTCCCCACAGGGAGCCAGGTCCTTCTAGACTAGGCAGAAAAAAAAACTGAGCTGCTGGAAGCAGAGTGAGGGGTTATAGCCAGTAGGACCGCCCCCTGGGCGGTACTGTGCTTGTTTTTTTATGTGTTCTGCCTAGTCCTCTCCTAAAAGGTGGCGATATAACCCTAAGGTCAAGATTAAAGTGCTGTGTCCGTCAAAGAACGAAAGAGAAAAAGTTTTAGTTATGGTTGTAGTATGATCATTACACAGTGGCCATGCTGTTGAGCTTCCAAACATGCTCTTATGCTGTAATATAGACCAGCCATCATTAAATGCATGCATGCTTAGTAACGTTTAAACTGTATCTCTAGGCAAAACTAAGTTTTGGATAAAGTGAAAAAAGGCATTTTACTACTGTCTGAGATCCCATCAGGAAAATGTACCACTCTTTAATGATCATATAGATGACCACCTATCACCAAGAAAGTGCTGAGAAATCCAAAATTGTAGAATTGTCCCCAGAACAAGTAAGGGGGAATCCTCGTAATGTAAGCACTTGACCCTGAGACAGAAATCCTATAGTAGAAATCTCCTAAAGGGAAGTTTCCTACATTCCTGCAGCATCTATGACAGGAAGTGAAGGAAAGTTGCCTTCCAGAGTACAAAAAAAAAAAAAAAAAAACTGGCAGGGTTTTAAACCTTTCCTACTCTATGAAAAATTAAATATAAGGTTTTGGCTTAAGTGTAACACTTGCTGGTGGTTTATTCTCCTTCTTAGAAATCACAGTAGCTCTCCCCATAATGCTTTATCCCCAAGGATTGCAGCTTCTTGGTTCAGGCTTCCTTTAGGCCAGTACCTATTTCCTAGACTGAGATTCTGGCTCTAAGAAAATCAAGTAAATCCTGATGTCCGTACCAGTTTGTTTGCGTCCACAAATGTATGACACAGATCAGCTGCATCCTGTAACCACTCACCCTATAGCTTGCTATAAAATAACACAAAATGACCACTGAGGGAGAGGAAACAAGATGCTTACTTTTGCCTGCAGCCAACATAGTCTCAACCTAAGCATAGACACCTAACTGGAGCTCAGTGTTTGCCTTTAAAAAAAGGACACTTCACACAAATGATTTCATAGAGATTTAGACTTTGTTTTTAAGATTGGAAGAGAAATATATATAATGATTAAAACAGTCATCCTTACTGACTTCTTCTATTCAAGTCTATATGTCTATTAGTAGTGGTTATTGAATGCTCCAAGGTGTGTCAGCTAGTGTCTGCACTGCAGGGATCTGTGGCTTCACCCTTCAGCTGGTACATCACTGCTGTGTCCTGTGACGACATAGCAGCCGTCAAAGCACAGCACGGACATACTATCTGACACACTCAAAAGTATCAGATGGCTTTTCTCTCAGCTGCTGCAAGAAAGCAAACCTCTAACTCCGCTTGCTGTAGAGATAAGTAATTAATATCTTCCTTTACAGGCTTCTGCCTAATTCTTTTTATTCTAGTGACAGAGTCTTTATATTAAATGCAGCGCTACAACAACTGAAGAAAAAAAAAAAAGAATATGCTCCTGCAGAAGCAGACTGTTCTTACATATGAACTATCAATTTTTAGCACGGTTGGTAAGAGAATCTAATCAGATGCCATACGCATTTGAAAATGGCAGTTTCAGGCTCGGATCACATTGTAACAAAGTGGGAAACCCTGCAAATCCACTGCAGGTTCCCGCATCGCACCTGACTCGCAGGAAGTTCATACTGCCTTATGCGAACCGCTGGGAGTGTCAATTCAAAGTTAATGACACCCCCAGGTAGTTCACATATCACAGTGCAAACTGTCTATTCAGACAGGAATCGGATGGCATAGGTGTGAACATCCATGCCATCCGATTCTGGTGTGGACAAAAAAAAAAAAAGGGTCCTGCTCGACTTTGGTCCGAATGCGATGCAAACTCAGCCATACAATCTGTATGGCTGAACTCGCGTTGCACAGACATTCGAGGTTATTTGTGCAGCAGTGTGGTGCAAATCACATGCGATGTCGGACAGTGCACCAATGTGAACCGATCCTTAGAGGCTTTATGGACTCCATTTGCTCTATTGGAAGATAGAATGAGAATATGTTCCCAATCCTTCTGGGATTGTGGACGGTTACAGAAGTCAAATTAATAGATTCCAGAGGACAGTATACAGGACAGGTCCCTTAACCACTTCCTGCCCACCATATAGCAGAATGACAGCCAGAAAGTGGTTGTATTATACTGACTGGGCATCAGATGATGTCCAGCAGGCTTAACCGCAGGGGCACTCAGCGCAGCGATCGGTGGTGTAGTGAGTCAGTCTGACACACCGCATCTCCAATCCCTGTAAAGAGCCTATGGCTCTTTACCATGTTATGAGCTTTGTCCAATCACAGCTCATCACATGGTAACCAGGATGTGCCATTTATCTGCTTTTCCTCTACTCGTGCTGACAAGGCAGGAGTTTCCTCTACTCGCGCTGACAAGGAAGGAGATCAGCTGCTCTCCTGATAGGGGGGGGGCTGCGCTGACAATCAGCGCATTATCAGTGCAGACCCATCCAGGATGCCCATTAGAGCCCACCAGGGATGCCAATCAATGCCCATTAAAAATGCCAATCTTTTCCCATCAGTGATCGCCCGTCAGTGCCTCCTAATCAGTGCCCACCAGTGCCCCCCCATCAGTGAAGGAGAAAACTTACTTATTTAAAAAGTTTTAACACAAAACAAAAAAAACAAAAAATTCTGTCATTTTTTTATTTGTAGCGCAAAAAATAAAAAAAACCCAGTGGTGATCAAACATCACCAAAAAGATATTTGTGGAAAAGAAAAAAAAAAAAAAAAAAGATAAAAATTTTGTTTGAGTACAGTGTTGCATGGCCCCGCAGTTGTAATTCAAAATGTGACAGCGCTGAAAGCTGAAAATTGGCCTGGACAGGAAGGGGGTGAAAGTGCCCTGTATTGAAGTGGTTAAGAACCACTCTAAGCTATTGTGACAGTTTAGAGGCAGGCAGATAAATTATTAAGGGGACAGGAGATCTCCCTAAAGAGCACTGAAAACCTAACTTAGTTTAAAGAAACAAAAAAAAAAAAACAAAGTTTAAAGATCTAAGCAAAGTTTGAACTTTACAGGGTTTTCGATTCCATAGCAGTGAAAACCATCTGCTGAATTTGGGATTGTAGACGCAGAGCTGAAAACAAAAAAGGCAGGTGCTGGGTATTTATCTGTACTAACATAAGAAGTTTTTTGTAATCATTCAAAATTTTAATCCACAATACTTCTATAAAAAGAAGTTAATGAAATATGTATAAAAGAGACCTCAGCAAACCAAACAAGCTACTCTTTTGCCTTAAAGTAGAACTATAGGCAAAACTCCTCCCCCCGCCATCTGTGTCCCATTGCGGAGATTTACCTTCACTTCCTGTCCCATAGCCAAACAGGAAGTGAGAGGAAATCCCTGCAAATTAAGGGAATTCCTTGGGGACCCCCAGGTCACCAGAACTCTTGTCCCCATTGAAAGATTTCCCCTCTATTACTTTTCTGGGGACAACCAAAAATGTATTTTTTTTTTACTTTCACTTTCAATGATAATGGTAAACAGGACAAATAGAGAGGATAAATCTCCTTAACAGGGGCTCAGACAGCAATAAAAACTGGCAGGTGTTCCAATCCCTCTCCACCCCAACCCATCCAAAACAAAACCAAAAAAAAAGGGGGGGGGGGGGAGAAGAAGTTTTGCCTTTAGTTATACTTTAAAAGTTGTAACTGGAAACCTTTTCTAAATGAGTCAATGAAAAATAAGATTTAAATGGCTCCTTAAGACCCCTTTCACACTGGGGAGCTTCTCATCGTTTTAGCGCTAAAAATAGCGCCTGTAAAGCACCTGCAAAGTGCCTCTCATGCTTCCCCAGCACTCGAGCTTTCACACTGGGGCGGTGTGCTTGCAGGACGGGATAAAAAAAGCAGCATCTTTGGGGCGGTGCAGGACTGGTGTATACACCACTCCCGCACCGCCCTGCCCGGGGTTAAATACGCCCCACTAATGGCCGAAAAGCGTCGCTATAACAGCGGTAAAGCGCTGCTAAAAGTAGCGGCGCTTTACCGCTAACGCCAGCACCACCCCAGTGTGAAAGCACCCTTAGAGATATAGCTTATGCCTAGTTGGGATTCCCCGGGTCTCAAATGCTGCACTCATTTATTCAGTTTAAGATTATATACTTACAAAGATATTGCATTCCCCATCTTGAAATAAATCGTCATCAACATCAACTAAGCCGTTCAATTCATCAAACAGTGAAGAACCTTAAAAGGAAAAAAAAAAAAAAAGAAGAGGATTTAAATCATTCACTGTGACTCCGATAGGAAGATTCATTCTATTAATTTGTCTAGGTGACCACCTGCACAGGACAAAAAAAAAAAATTATATAATAATAATAATAATAATAATAATATTATTATTAATAAGAATGGATGGATGGAAAATCCAAACCGTAGATTCATGGGATAACCATACCCCCTCTAAAATGGGATCTCCCCCGACTGAGGAGATTTACTTCCACTTACTGCTGTGCAAACAGATACAGCAAGGACCTGATGGAGATTTACCATTTCCAACTCTAACATATTACATTTACAGTTCCAGAAAAAAAAAGTAGAACATGCTGCATTTTTCCTGCACTGGAACGCACCTAAAAGCGCCAAAAACACACCGGAAGCCAGAGAGAGAGCCATCTTTTGGGGCAGACTCCTGTGAATTTGATGAGAAATGCTTGCCATGACCTTCTCCCAAGAAACATTGTTTAGGTACAGTATGCTGTATGAATTGGAACACATAATAAAACATAGTGAGGGCATGGTTCTTTTTGTTCTCTGATGATTGAGAAAAACAGTAAACAATTTAGATTTTTTTTAAAAAAAGAAACCATCTTTAGAAGGAACACACTGGAGTAAAATGTGTTCATCAAGAAGGATGAAAGCATCAAACACCTGCTGTTTTTTTAGATCTGGTTTATTCAGAATTCCAGGGTTCTACATAGATAAGTATTAGCTATGATCGCCAGGAATTAAAAAACAAACACACACATGGGAAAACTAAAGCAGAAACATATGCCCCAAAGAAAAAAAAAAAACAAAAAAACAAAAAAAACCTAACATTACATCACAATCAACTTTTTACCAAGTTTGATTCCTTGATTTGTTTAGGCCAAACATAGTTTTCACATATTACACAGCATGTAAGAAGGCCAGCCTGTATTTGTAGGAGGAGCCTGAGGGGTACATATCCCTCCTCCCATCTGATCCGGTGTTGGCCTCGCATTCAGGGTTGCAGCCGACGCACGTCACTTCCGTTTTTTTGGGCATCATGGGAGGCCCGTCCACCTAATTCTCCCAGGCTCATGCCGGCATCATTGGGGGGGGGGGGCACCTGTCAAAAGGTAGCTAGATTACAGGCTTATATTGCAGTTTTCAAGAATCCTCTCAAAATGCAACGCAAATGTTGGTAAAAATCAAGGGTAGAAAGCAGTATCTACATAGTATGCCGGTCATACTGCTAACTAGCAATGGGCAAATCGTTATTCTCTTCATTTATGCCATTTGAACTCGAGTAACGATCTTTTATCAGTGTACTTCAGTCATAGTGTGTCCAGTCAGCATGGTACAATCATAGCGTGTGCTGTCACAGCGTGTTCCAGTCAGCGCGGTGTCGATCCAAGCGTGTTCATGTCACAGCAGTTCTGTCATAGCAGGTCTTTCAAAGCGTGTGCTCCCACAGCAAGGTCAGGCACAGTGGTGATATCATAGCGGATCAGTCACAGCGGTTCTGTCAGCATGTTCTGTCATAGCAGATCAGTCATAGCGGTTCTGTTTTAGCGTTTTCTGCCATAGCGCGTTTTCTACCACAGCAGGTCGGTGCCATGCAGTTCGGCACACACCAACAGCCGTTTCATCTTTGTTTTTTTTTCTATGTCTCATCGTACCTTTCGTTCATGTTTCTTTGTTTACTTGGGTTTAGTTAGCTAGTGCTCACATTGCAGGATCGGTCACGTCTACAGATCCATACGGACTGAGGTTTCGTTTTTTAATGATTGTTGACCACAATCTTCTCACCTGTATAACACGTCATACGATGCACGGTTTTCAATTCATTATACCTGTATGACTACCCACCATGGTCGGTGGGTACACCAGTCCTGAATGTTCAGTTTTAATTACCTGTCTCTGCGCTGCAGGTTACTCAGGCTCACTTGCTTTCATACACTGTGGTGGGTATGGGGGGCCCTGCATCAGGGTCATTCACGCGCTATGGTCTGGTCATTACTGCTCACATTCTTATACTCAGGTAGGCATAGAGGGGTGGTGTTCTCATGTCCGGTTGTTTGTTGTCAGTTTTCTCTAGGTTTTGTTTCCTTGGGTTTGGCATGCCGCACGTTTCAGAAGCAACTAATTCAGGTTCATCCCTTCAACCCCACGTGGGGGTTCAGAGCATGGTAGCACTCCGTCATCAAGACGTTGGTCCATACTTCAAACACACAGCGGTGTTTGTCACAGGGGTTTTTCTTTCCCAGCGTGAAACATGTTCTAGGCATTATTCTTTAACAAAGATTCATGTGGGCTAATATGCTCTCCATGACCTGTTATGGTTGCTAGACAGGATGGAGGCGAACAAAGCTTGGGTGGTCAGAGGCGGGGTGTCAGCACACCCCCAGCTCCTGCTTTTCCTACATTCCTGCAAGCAAGTCAGCATCCCCTTAGGCCTCCGGTCTTATCAAGCCTTCTGGTTCAATATGTCTGAGCCAAGTAATGTTCCTAGTCAGGGGCTGTGTGGGAATCTCCCATCCAGTCTTCAGATAGCCCCTGCTGGAAGTATTTTCAGGCCTGCACGTGGGCCTCATCACTATCTCGTCTGAGTCTTTCATGTGTAGTATCTTGGTTTCAGCAGACAGTCATACTTTTGTTGCTGATCAAGTTACTGGAAGCAGTAATTTCCAAGGGGGGCTTGGTCTTGTTCTTCACCTTCGTTCTGTAGGTGGTGGGTCGGCCCACCGGGGTGTCCAATGGCAAGTTTTAATTTTGTTTGTTACTTTTTGTCTGCCCTCTTTCCTGCGGAAACATTTTAATCAAAGTACTCATCCGGGGATTTCACGATTCAGCACTTGCTACAGTTAGGGGGGGGTATTGGCTATCCAAGCTGATATCACCAATGCTTGAAGCTACTTCCGTCAGACATGCCCGTTGGAAGGGCAAGGTAATGGTGCTGATGTTGTTTCACCATTGGGCTTACCTTTGGGTCAAAAGCAGTCCTTGCTTCGAAACCTTTGCCAGTACTCCATTGGTTCTTGGGTACCTGCAGGGGGGGGGTCAGGAGATTAATTCAGTTAATTTCCTTTTGTGTGGAGACCCTGGTTACCGCCCAAGGATCTGCAGCCCCTCTCAGGGTGTGTGCTGAACCAACGTCCTCTTGACGGCCCACAAAGTGGTAGGTCCGGGCCGTATATCATCTTTTCTGGGTTCCACTCTAGGCTTCAATATCTTGACTACGAGGTTGCCTGGGGAACTGCTCAGGTACGTCAAACCATTGATTTTTTTGTCCGATCCCCAGCCTGTTTCAACAAGGGGTGCTTATAGTCACTTTGGGTATGCCAAGTTATGCCACAAGACTTATTCCCCAGGATAAAGTCTGGCCCTACTTCTCCTGTTCAGGACTCGGTTGTCAGGTTACAAGCAGAAGCACGACCCGATCAAATCACGTAGGACAAGTTTTCTGTATGCCTGGTATGGTTTCTCCATGTTCAACGATGCATAATGCCATAGCGCATTGGCCTTATCCACCAACTCCAAACACATGCATCAGGTATCCAGCACTTCAAAAACAGACACCAGTAAGTAGGAGGTTGCAGGGGTCTGAATTGTTCGATCTTCTTGGCCATTATGTCGCTCCTCAGACCAGCCCTTGCTCCCTTTCTCCCACGTATCCTCCCACTACAAACGGCCCGTTCTTATGTCTGGGTTTTTTCAGGCATCAGGCTTAATCCAATCATTCACGAGACGTTTATTTGGGTTCTGGGCACCTTCACAGGTTTCAATAGGGGGTCCCTTCTTATCATTAAGTTATGGGACGGTGGTTTTCCTCCTGTCATAGCGGATACATACTGGATATATATACTGTAGCCATCCAGGCAAGCGCTACTCTACTAGACGGATTGTTACTACCCTTCATCAAGCTTTCTTATTACACCTATATTTGTGTCTTTTTGCCCTCTTTCAGGCATACTGACCAGCTAGGCCAAGGCACACCTCAGGCCGTGGTAGTTAGGGTATCGCATTTCCAAGTGAAGACTCTGACTACAAATATATTTTTATGTTTAACGAAAAAAAAAAAAGAAAAAAAAAAAACCCACACCCAATCTATAGATTGCTATAATTGTAATGGTGTTTTTCTTTCATCTAACAATGACTAGACATATACTGAGTTTCCCTGAAGAAGCAGAGACTCTACGAAATGCGTTGGACTACTGTTTCAATGAACTCAAGCTATTGTTGCTGAAAACAAGTATCAATATCAACTCAACTCTAGCTTTGTGCTATGGTTTGCACTTTATGTGTGATATGTTTTTTTCTATCTTTATGGAATTTTAATAATGTTTGTACAATAAAACTTTTATAAACTACCTTAATTGTGTACTCACCTCAGTGACAGCCTCATATCCTTCAAAGTCCTGCCTTTTTTTTTGTTTTTTTTCCCCCAAGTTATTTTTATTGTAATTTCAAAGTGTAAACAAAACAATACGGAGCCTATTGGGCATACCCAGGCTCAGTCACTACAACTACAAACTAAGAAAAAAGAAAAAAAAAAAAAAAAAAAAAAACACACAACAACAACACACACACACAATATAACATATATAAAATACTACCTAAACCACTGCACGCTCAACCACCTGTGTAGAATATCCAAATCAATCTGATTCTACATATACCCTATAAAGCTTACTTTAGTTGCTTATGACATAAAGTGTACATTATAGTTACCCATTCACAATCCCCCCCCCCCCCCCCATGACTATTGACTGAGCAACCCAGGGATAGTTATGAGATCGTAGATGCCACTTGGATTAACCACAGTACTTAGTAGGACGTTATTAATCGTCCATCGAGTCTGCATTAGTGGACAGGGAATCCGTCCAAATATCCCATATTTTGTGGAGTTTTTTGGCACAACCACATGACAAATAGGTAGCCTTGTATAGTGGTAGAGCCGCATTCACTAATCCCTTCCAAAAATTTAATGAGGGTGCAGATGAGGCCTTCCATCTGAGTGCTACCGACTTACGGGCATAGTAAAGTAATAATCCTAGCAGGGTTCTGATTGCGTGGGGCCAGGGGTTCCACAAGTCCCAGCAGACATACCTCTACAGACAGTGGTACAGGAACAGTGGTGACAGTCAAAATAAAATTGGTTACCTCAACCCAAAAAATTTCAATCTGAGGACAGCTCAAAAAAATGTGAACAAAGTCCGCTGAGGATGAGTTGCATCTCCAGCAGGAGGCAGGATTAGATGGATACATTTTGTGCAGATGCATGGGCGTGTAATATACCTTATGTACCTTTTTAAATTGCACCAATTTATCTCTAGCTGATACTAGCTGTGAAAAGGGACACTCCCACATTTCTTCCCAATCTTCTGTGTCTAGTGTAGGGAAATCGACCACCCACTTTGCCTTAAGGTTTTCTAGTCCCCTGTGTATGTTATGGAGTAATGCTTTATATATGGTGGATAAGGGCTTAGGTAGAGCTTCGTCCCTGAGCAGTCTCCAGATTCGATGTGTAAAAGGCCACTTGAGCATTATCAAACTGAGTGTTAAAGGCGTGTCTAAGCTGCAGGAATCTAAACAAGTGCGAGTTGGGTAAATCGTATTGTTGTTTCAACCTGTCAAAGGTCTGTAGTCGGCCTTCAAAACAGATCGGATTTATATATTTGATGCCCTTGCTTGCCCATACACTAGGGTCGGGAATGGACCCGAATTCCGACAATTGCGGGTTAAACCAAAGAGGGCTATGCGAGGATATATGTCCAGAAGGTATGGGGCACATGGAATTCGCCACCGACCACGCCCGTATGACCGCTCTCATTGCCGTTGTAAGAGGGAAGGGAGCCCTGGCACCCCAATAAAGTAGGTTCCGTAGCGCCTCATATGACCCCAGATGTGCTGCTTCCAGAGCCACTTCTGTGTTGGACTCAGAGACCAGCCAGTTGTGGGCGTGGGATAACAGAGCCGCCACGAAATAGGAATGGAGGTCAGGGCAAGCCAGGCCTCCCCAAGGTCTCTGTAGCACCGTCAGCCTAAATCTTGGCTAACCGGTTCCCCAGAGGAAAGATAATAAAATGGTGTTTATCAGGCGAAATACTTTTTTGGGAATCCAGACAGGGGCGTGTCTGAGAGCATAGAAAAAGGCAGGCAGGAGCTTCATCTTGAATAAATTAATCCTCCCGATTAAAGAGAGAGGGGGAGATATGCCCAAGCCTTCAATCTTGTCCTCGTCATTTGTATCAGTGGTTCTAAGTTAAGGGTATAATAGTCAGAGGTAGATGTGGAGATGTGATGACATGCCCCTTCACATAAATCACAGTCCCACATTACCTCCCTCACCCTCCTGCTTCTCCTAATCTCTGGTGACATATCCCCAAACCCTGGGCCACCATCATCTGTCTTTGCCCAACGCTCCCATCCCCCTACACCCTCTGGCAGGAGCCGCAACCCACAGAACTTGGTCCATATTCCTCTTTCCAAAACCAGTCCCCCCTTTTCCTGTGCCCTGTGGAATGCACGTTCTGTCTGCAACAAACTCGCCGCCCTCCACGACCTCTTCATCACAAATTCCTTTAACCTTCTTGCCATTACTGAAACCTGGCTTCATGAATCGGATACTACTTCTCCTGCTTCCATCTCCCATGGGGGCCTTCTCTGGACTCACTCCCCCAGACCAAGTGGACGGAAGGGAGGTGGAGTGGGAATCCTTCTAGCCCCATGCAGCACCTATCAGGTTCTTCACCCACCTCCCTCTCTGACACTCTCCTCTTTTGAGGCACATTGCATTCGTCTTTTCTCTCCCATTTCTCTAAGAATTGCTGTCATCTACCGGCCCCCTGGACCGGTATCAGCCTTTCTTGATGACTTCTCTGCCTGGCTACCCTACTTTCTCTCTTCTGAAATCCCCACAATTATTCTTGGGGACTTCAACATCCCTGTCAACACTAACACTACTATTACTTCTAAACTTCTCAGTCTAACCTCATCGCTTGACCTGAAGCAATGGATACAGGCTCCTACCCACTCCAACGGCAACACCCTTGACCTTGCCTTCTCCTATCTGTGCACTCCGTGCAACCTTTCCAACAATCCATTCCCACTCTCTGATCACCACCTTATTAGTTTTGTTCTCTCCTTGTCTTCCACCTCTTCTCCCTCCAACCGCCCAACAGTTACACGCAGAAACCTTCGCCACCTCAACCCTTCTCTTCTCTACTCTGCTACTGTTCACCTCTATGACAAAATCTCCCCCCTGTCCTGCCCCAACCTAGCTACTTTCATTTACAACAGCTCACTGTCCTCCTCCCTAGACAAGCTGGCCCCCCTCACTACACGCAGAATTAGGCCCCGACTGCTACAACCCTGGCAAACAGATGACACCAGAAGTCTCAGAAAACGTAGCCGCGCTCTTGAGCGCCTGTGGCATAAGACTAAGACCCAGGAAGACTTCACACAATATAAATCTGCCCTCCTAAAATACTACTCCTGCCTTCACACTGCCAAACAGACCTACTTTATCACACTCATCAACACCTTCTCATCCAGTCCACGTCAACTCTTCTCTACCTTCAACACTCTACTCTGTCCTCCACTGCCTCCACCCACCAACTCAATCACCGCCCAGGAGATTGCCAATCACTTCAAAACTAAGATTGATACAATTCATGAGGAGATCGCCAATGCGCAAAAACCTCCCCCATGCAACACCCCATGTCCACAGATACAGTCATTACTTCCCTCATTCAACCCTGCTACTACTACTGAGGTTGCTAAACTTTTATCTAGCACTCATCTAACCACTTGCCCCCTGGATCCTGTTCCCTCGCAAATGCTACGCTCACCCTCTGACTCGATTCTACGCTCTCTAACTCACATTTTCAACCTCTCCCTCTCTTGTGGCATCTTCCCAAACTCTCTAAAACATGCGCTAGTCACCCCCATACTAAAAAAGCCCTCACTGGATCCCACCAATCTCAACAACTTACGTCCCATCTCCTTACTCTCCTTCTCCTCCAAACTTCTTGAAAGACTGGTCTACAACCGATTAAGTGACCATCTGACCATGAATAAACTTCTTGATCCCCTTCAGTCCGGTTTTCGCCCTCAACACTCCACGGAAACTGCTCTCCTTAACCACTTGACGACCGCCTCACGCCGATGTACGTCGGCAAAGTGGCACGGACAGGCAAAATCACGTACAGGGTACGTGATTTGCCTTCCGCGGGTGGGGGGTCCGATCGGACCCCCCCCCGGTGCCCGAGGCGGTCGTCGTTTGTCCAGTGGCGATCGGTGATGAGGGGGAGACCATCCGTTCGTGGCCCCCCCCTCGCGATCGCCGCCGGCCAATCGAATCATTCCTTTGCTGCTGTATGCTAAACAGCAGCAAAGGAAGTGATGTCATCTCCCCTCGGGTCGGTATTTTCCGTTCCGGCCCGAGGAGAGACGACAAGTATGTGAGTGCACCAAACACTACACACACAGTAGAACATGCCAGGCACACAAATCACCCCGATCCCCCCCCCGATCGCCCCCCGATCCCCCCCCAATCACCCCCCCCCCCCCCTGTCACAAACTGACACCAGCAGTTTTTTTTTTTTTTTTGTTTTTGTTTTTTCTGATTACTGCATAGTGTCAGTTTGTGACAGTTAGTGTTGGGACAGTTAGTATTACCCCCCTTTAGGTCTAGGGTACCCCCCTAACCCCCCCTAATAAAGTTTTAACCCCTTGATCACCCCCTGTCACCAGTGTCACTAAGCGATCATTTTTCTGATCGCTGTATTAGTGTCGCTGGTGACGCTAGTTAGTGAGGTAAATATTTAGGTTCGCCGTCAGCGTTTTATAGCGTCAGGGACCCCCATATACTACCTAATAAATGTTTTAACCCCTTGATTGCCCCCTAGTTAACCCTTTCACCACTGATCACCGTATAACCGTTACGGTTGACGCTGGTTAGTTTGTTTATTTTTTTATAGTGTCAGGGCACCCGCCGTTTATTACCGAATAAAGGTTTAGCCCCCCGATCGCCCGGCGGTGATATGCGTCGCCCCAGGCAGCGTCAGATTAGCGCCAGTACCGCGAACACCCACGCACGCACCGTACACCTCCCTTAGTGGTATAGTATCTGATCGGATCAATATCTGATCCGATCAGATCTATACTAGCGTCCCCAGCAGTTTAGGGTTCCCAAAAACGCAGTGTTAGCGGGATCAGCCCAGATACCCGCTAGCACCTGCGTTTTGCCCCTCCGCCCGGCCCGGCCCAGCCCACCCAAGTGCAGTATCGATCGATCACTGTCACTTACAAAACACTAAACGCATAACTGCAGCGTTCGCAGAGTCAGGCCTGATCCCTGCGATCGCTAACAGTTTTTTTGGTAGCATTTTGGTGAACTGGCAAGCACCAGCCCCAGGCGTCAGGTTAGCGCCAGTACCGCTAACACCCACGAACGCAGCATACGCCTCTCTTAGTGGTATAGTATCTGAACGGATCAATATCTGATCCGATCAGATCTATACTAGCGTCCCCAGCAGTTTAGGGTTCCCAAAAACGCAGTGTTAGCGGAATCAGCCCAGATACCTGCTAGCACCTGCGTTTTGCCCCTCCGCCCGGCCCGGCCCACCCAAGTGCGGTATCGATCGATCACTGTCACTTACAAAACACTAAACGCATAACTGCAGCGTTCGCAGAGTCAGGCCTGATCCCTGCGATCGCTAACAGTTTTTTGGTAGCGTTTTGGTGAACTGGCAAGCGCCAGCGGCCTAGTACACCCCGGTCGTAGTCAAACCAGCACTGCAGTAACACTTGGTGACGTGGCGAGTCCCATAAGTGCAGTTCAAGCTGGTGAGGTGGCAAGCACAAGTAGTGTCCCGCTGCCACCAAAAAGACAAACACAGGCCCGTCGTGCCCATAGTGCCCTTCCTGCTGCATTCGCCAATCCTAATTGGGAACCCACCGCTTCTGCAGCGCCCGTACTTCCCCCATTCACATCCCCAACCAAATGCAGTCGGCTGCATGAGAGGCATTTTTATGTCCTCCCAAGTACCCCTACCCAACGAACCCCCCAAAAAAGATGTCGTGTCTGCAGCAAGCGCGGATATAGGCGTGACGCCCGCTATTATTGTCCCTCCTGTCCTGACAATCCTGGTCTTTGCATTGGTGAATGTTTTGAACGCTACCATGCACTAGTTGAGTATTAGCGTAGGGTACAGCATTGCACAGGCTAGGCGCACTTTCACAGGGTCTCCCAAGATGCCATCGCATTTTGAGAGACCCGAACCTGGAACCGGTTACCGTTATAAAAGTTAGTTACAAAAAAAGTGTAAACAAAAAAAAAAAATATGAAATAAAAAAAAATAGTTGTTGTTTTATTGTTCTCTCTCTCTCTTTTCTCTCTCTCTATTGTTCTGCTCTTTTTTACTGTATTCTATTCTGCAATGTTTTATTGTTATTGTTATTGTTATTGTTATTGATTGTTATTGTTATTGTTATTATGTTTTATCATGTTTGTTTTTCAGGTGTGTAATTATTTACACTTTACTGTGCTTTATTGTTAACCATTGTTAACCATTTTTTTGTCTTCAGGTACGCCATTCACGACTTTGAGTGGTTATACCAGAATGATGCCTGCAGGTTTAGGTATCATCTTGGTATTATTCTTTTCAGCCAGCGGTCGGCTTTCATGTAAAAGCAATCCTAGCGGCTAATTAGCCTCTAGACTGCTTTTACAAGCCGTGGGAGGGAATGCCCCCCCCCCCCACCGTCTTCCGTGTTTTTCTCTGGCTCTCCTGTCTCAACAGGGAACCTGAGAATGCAGCCGGTGATTCAGCCAGCTGACCATAGAGCTGATCAGAGACCAGAGTGGCTCCAAACATCTCTATGGCCTAAGAAACCGGAAGCTACGAGTATTTCATGACTTAGATTTCGCCGGATGTAAATAGCGCCATTGGGAAATTGGGGAAGCATTTTATCACACCGATCTTGGTGTGGTCAGATGCTTTGAGGGCAGAGGAGAGATCTAGGGTCTAATAGACCACAATTTTTTCAAAAAAGAGTACCTGTCACTACCTATTGCTATCATAGGGGATATTTACATTCCCCGAGATAACAATAAAAATGATTAAAAAAAAAAAATATGAAAGGAACAGTTTAAAAGTAAGATTAAAAAAGCAAAAAAATAATAAAGAAAAAAAAAAAAAAAAAAAAAAAAAAAAAAAAAAAACACCCCTGTCGCCCCCTGCTCTCGCGCTAAGGCAAACGCAAGCGGCGGTCTGTCGTCAAACGTAAACAGCAATTGCACCATGCATGTGAGGTATCACCGCGAAGGCCAGATCGAGTGCAGTAATTTTTCCAGTAGACCTCCTCTGTAAATCTAAAGTGGTAACCTGTAAAGGCTTTTGAAGGCTTTTAAACATGTATTTATTTTGTTGCCACTGCACGTTTGTGCGCAATTTTAAAGCATGTCATGTTTGGTATCCATGTACTCGGCCTAAGATCATCTTTTTTATTTCATCAAACATTTGGGCAATATAGTGTGTTTTAGTGCATTAAAATTAAAAAAAGTGTGTTTTTTCCCAAAAAAATGCGTTTGAAAAATCGCTGCGCAATTACTGTGTGAAAAAAAAAATGAAACACCCACCATTTTAATCTGTAGGGCATTTGCTTTAAAAAAATATATAATGTTTGGGGGTTCAAAGTAATTTTTTTGCAAAAAAAAAAAACTTTTTCATGTAAACAATAAGTGTCAGAAAGGGCTTTGTCTTCAAGTGGTTAGAAGAGTGGGTGATGTGTGACATAAGCTTCTAAATGTTGTGCATAAAATGCCAGGACAGTTCAAAACCCCCCCAAATGACCCCATTTTGGAAAGTAGACACCCCAAGCTATTTGCTGAGAGGCATGTCGAGTCCATGGAATATTTTATATTGCGACACAAGTTGCGGGAAAGAGACAAATTTTTTTTTTTTTTTTTTTTTTTTGCACAAAGTTGTCACTAAATGATATATTGCTCAAACATGCCATGGAAATATGTGAAATTACACCCCAAAATACATTCTGTTGCTTCTCCTGAGTACGGGGATACCACATGTGTGAGACTTTTTGGGAGCCTAGCCGCGTACGGGACCCCGAAAACCAAGCACCGCCTTCAGGCTTTCTAAGGGCGTGAATTTTTGATTTCACTCTTCACTGCCTATCACAGTTTCGGAGGCCATGGAATGCCCAGGTGGCACAAAACCCCCCCAAATGACCCCATTTTGGAAAGTAGACACCCCAAGCTATTTGCTGAGAGGTATAGTGAGTATTTTGCAGACCTCACTTTTTGTCACAAAGTTTTGAAAATTGAAAAAAGAAAAAAAAAAAAAATGTTTTTTCTTGTCTTTCTTCATTTTCAAAAACAAATGAGAGCTGCAAAATACTCACCATGCCTCTCAGCAAATAGCTTGGGGTGTCTACTTTCCAAAATGGGGTCATTTGGGGGGGTTTTGTGCCACCTGGGCATTCCATGGCCTCCGAAACTGTGATAGGCAGTAAAGAGTGAAATCAAAAATTTTTACCCTTAGAAATCCTGAAGGCAGTGATTGGTTTTCGGGGTCCAGTACGCGGCTAGGCTCCCAAAAAGTCCCACACATGTGGTATCCCCATACTCAGGAGAAGCAGCTAAATGTATTTTGGGGTGCAATTCCACATATGCCCATGGCCTGTGTGAGCAATATATCATTTAGTGACAACTTTATGAAAAAAAAAAAAAAAAAAGTGTCACTTTCCCGCAACTTGTGTCAAAATATAAAATATTCCATGGACTCAATATGCCTCTCAGCAAATAGCTTGGGGTGTCTACTTTCCAAAATGGGGTCATTTTGGGGGGTTTTGTGCCATCTTGGCATTCCATGGCCTCCGAAACTGTGATAGGCAGTGAAGAGTGAAAGCAAAAATTTACACCCTTAGAAATCCTGAAGGCGGTGATTGGTTTTCGGGGCCCCGTACGCGGCTAGGCTCCCAAAAAGTCCCACACATGTGGTATCCCCATACTCAGGAGAAGCAGCAGAATGTATTTTGGGGTGCAATTCCACATAGGCCCATGGCCTGTGTGAGCAATATATCATTTAGTGACGACTTTTTGTAAATATTTTTTATTTTTTTTTTTTTTGTCATTTTTCAATCACTTGGGACAAAAAAAATAAATATTCAATGGGTTCAACATGCCTCTCAGCAATTTCCTTGGGGTGTCTACTTTCCAAAATGGGGTCATTTGGGGGGGTTTTGTACTGCCCTGCCATTTTAGCACCTCAAGAAATGACATAGGCAGTCATAAACTAAAAGCTGTGTAAATTCCAGAAAATGTACCCTAGTTTGTAGACGCTATAACTTTTGCGCAAACCAATAAATATACGCTTATTGACATTTTTTTTACCAAAGACATGTGGCCGAATACATTTTGGCCTAAATGTATGACTAAAATTTAGTTTATTGGATTTTTTTTATAACAAAAAGTAGAAAATATCATTTTTTTTCAAAATTTTCGGTCTTTTTCCGTTTATAGCGCAAAAAATAAAAACCGCAGAGGTGATCAAATACCATCAAAAGAAAGCTCTATTTGTGGGAAGAAAAGGACGCAAATTTCGTTTGGGTACAGCATTGCATGACCGCGCAATTAGCAGTTAAAGCGACGCAGTGCCAAATTGGAAAAAGACCTCTGGTCCTTAGGCAGCATAATGGTCCGGGGCTCAAGTGGTTAAACTCTCAAATGACCTACTAATGGCTAAAGCCAATGGACACTATTCTGTACTACTTCTCCTGGATCTCTCTGCTGCCTTTGACACAGTGGACCACCCACTCCTCCTCGAAAAACTCCACTCCTTTGGTCTCCGTGACTGCACTCTTCGCTGGTTCTCATCCTACCTATCCCACCGCTCCTTTAGTGTCACTTACAACTCTACTTCCTCCTCTCCTCTTCCTTTTTCCGTTGGGGTCCCCCAAGGTTCTGTTCTCGGACCTCTCCTTTTCTCAATCTACACCACCTCCTTGGGTCAGTTGATTGCCTCCCACGGCTTTAAATATCATCTCTACGCTGATGACACCCAAATCTATCTCTCCACCCCCCAGCTCTCTCCATCTGTCTCCTCACGCATTACCAACTTATTAGCAGACATATCAGCCTGGATGTCACATCACTTTCTCAAACTCAACCTATCCAAAACCGAGCTCATGATATTTCCTCCCTCAGGTGCCACTTCCCCTGATCTCCCTGTCAAGATCAACGGCTCAACTATCAACCCATCTCCCCACGCCAAGGTCCTAGGTGTAATCCTGGACTCTGAACTAACCTTTCGACCCCACATTCTATCACTATCCAAAGCTTGCCGCCTCTGTCTTCGCAACATCTCCAAGATACGCCCCTTCCTAACCATTGACACCACAAAGCTTCTAATCCACTCCCTGGTCATCTCCCGCCTTGACTACTGCAACTCCCTCCTCATTGGTTTACCTCTAAATAGGCTATCCCCACTTCAGTCCATCATGAACGCTGCGGCCAGGCTCATCCACCACACAAACTGCTCAGCGTCTGCTACACCCCTCTGCCAATCCCTCCATTGGCTGCCACTCAGTCACCGAATTAAATTCAAGATACTAACTATAACTTACAAAGCCATCCACAACTTGGCCCCTAGCTACATCTCTAACCTAGTCACAAAATACCAACATAATCGTTCTCTTCGCTCCTCCCAAGACCTCCTGCTCTCAAACTCCCTTGTCACCTCATCCCATGCTCGCCTTCAGGACTTCTCCAGAGCCTCCCCCATCCTCTGGAATGCTCTACCCCAATCCGTCCATTTTTCTCCTACTTTATCCACTTTCAGACGATCCCTGAAAACTCATCTCTTCAGAGAAGCCTATCTGGCCCCCATCTAACAACTGTACATTTATCTTCTCAATCAGCACATCACCCACAGTTATTACCTCTTGTATCTCTTGACCTCCCCTCTTAGATTGTAAGCTCTAAGGAGCAGGGCCCTCTTATTCCTACTGTATCAAATTGTATTGTATTTGTACTGTCTACCCTCAAGTTGTAAAGCGCTACGTAAACTGTTGGCGCTATATAAATACTGTATAATAATAATAATAATAATAATAATAATAATAATAATAATAATATAATAATGTGATGCCTAGATATTTAAAATTTTGTCTGTCCATAATAAGGGTAGTTGGGATCTGCTATGTCCTTTGCGGCATTATCGGTAAAATTTGGGATTTATCCCAGTTTACCTTGGGTCCCGAGCAACTAGTGAAATTTGATAGAATGGTCAGTGTCTCTCGGAGGGATTGAGCAGGGTCATTCAAGAAAAGAATGAGATCATCTGCATATAAAGCAACCTTCTCATGTATGGATGCCACCTGTATGCCCCTAACCCCATCCGCCTGTCTTAGGGCCGACGCAAGTGGTTCCATCACCAAGGCAAATAGAGCCGGTGACAGCGGAAAGCCCTGCCTCGTAATTCCTCCAACCGAAAAGGGTGCTGACAGAGCACCATTAAGTTTTATCTGCGCTGTCAGGTCCTTATACAAAAGATCAATCCACCTACGGAATTCTTCTACAAAACCCATAACCTCTGGAACAGAGGACAAAAAAAAGACCATGCCACCGAATCAAACGCCTTTTCAATGTCTAGCGTAACCATTACCCTCGTGGAGGACTCAGTAGAAGGTAGCTGAAGATGTGTAAACACTCTACGTAAATTTATATCTGTTGATTTCCCTGGCACGAAACCAGTCTGGTCTTTATTAATCAGGGATGGTAGATTCGTCCGCAGTCTGGTCGCTAACATTTTTGTCAAGATCTTGAGGTCATAGTTTAGCAAGGAGATCGGCCTATAGGAAATACAGAGGGATATGTCTTTGCCGGGCTTAGGGATGAGGACTATGTGTGCCTGGTACATATAGGGGGGCAAGGACATCTGTCTTTTACTTTCAGAGAAGACTTTCAACAGTTTTGGTGCAATTAATGAGGCGTACATTCTGTACCAATCACCAGATAGGCCATCTGGTCCTCAGTGGTAAAATCTTTGTCTAAAAATTCAAGTTCCTCCTGCGAAAGAGTGGGTAGGTGCAGGGAATGTAAAACCTGACCATCCGAACCACAGATTTCTGACACCACTGTCTGCATTTTAGAGTCCGCAACTAAATTCACTAGGAGTTTGCTATTTTTGTCTCCGGACTCAAAGTTCCTCCCCGCCAGAGTTTAAATCCAGATGTGTGTCCGAGGCAAGATGCAGAGACAATGCTCTTCTTGCTTCAGCTAGCTGGCTGAAGTGATCCAGAGTCGGAGAAACAGAAAAAGCCTCTGTTGCCTTAGCCTCTCCCTCCTCAAGTGCCTGGACTTGACAGGACATCTTAGAACAGACCGCTTTGATAGCTGAAATGTATTCTCCCCTGGTGTTGGCCCTAAATGCGTCCCAGACTACCTGTGCTGAGGTCGAGTCCTCATTGATCTCCCAGTATTGAATCAGCCCTCCTGATCAGTTTGTAGATGTAGGACCTTATATGCAAGGGTGTTGTTCAAGAAGATGACCACTCCCATGGCATAACTGGAGTATGTTGCATGAAATGATTGCCGTACCCAGGGTCTACATAGCGCCAGGATCTTATTCCGCAAGAGATGGGTCTCTGACCATTTAGGTATTTAAACATTAATACCCTTTTTACCTTGTCATTAAGACCCTGTACATTCCATGTAATTTTAACTCCATGAAGGCAATAACAATTTATGACACAGCATAATGATACCTACGTGCGAGGGATCGACCCCCTTGTTACCGAAGAAGAATGCAAAGAGGAAAACAAATTTGACACTGGGCATGGTGAGCATTGACAGAACACATGATGTATAAGCATCAGACCTGTAAACTCCCTACTGATCACGAAGTACCCCTAACAGAAAAAAAAAAAAAAAAAAGAAGAAGAAAAACCAGAACTATGGTCAGTTTGATACCCAAAACCTGAACTAAAAACTTAGAACTTCAGACTTCTGTAAAAAGTTCCAAAGTGAGGCAATTCAGTGCCGCTGATGCCTCTTCAACAGGCGTAAAGGAAAACCGAGGGGGGTTAGATACTTCAGTGAGTTGTGTCCAACAAGGTAGCTCCGGAGTAGAAGAATGTAGAAGAACTGCATGTCCAGTCCTGAACTAGAAGGATCTCCAGTGATCAATGGCTCGAACAAGGGAAAAATCGCAGTCGGAGGTATATTAAACATTCCAGCTCCAGGGGTTAGATTGGTCTCCCACCCAAAATAACAGGCAAGTCCTGCGTGGGGGGCTCAGGAGTCAACTATCAACAACTTTAGGTGATAAGACCCAAGGGGCTATACAACAGACTGATGACTGGACAAACAACCCCCCCCGGGCCCAGATCCGAAATGGAGATAGAATCTTTATGAAAACTGTTGGGAAGCAACTTGTAGTGAGAGATAAAATCTGGTGCTCACCTCAGGCCGTTTAGCCAGTCATCTGCATCAGCCGGAGAGTCGAAGAACCTGACTGAGCCATTGTGAGGGACCCGGAGACGGCTGGGATACAACATGCTGTATTTAAATGTCCTTTTCGCGTAGGCGCTTACGGACGTCATTGAAGGACTTCCTCTTGCGCTGCAGGTCGGCTGAGAAATCTGGAAACAATAGGACTGATGAGTTGTCGTACGGGAGTGAAGGATGTTTGTGAGCTGCTAAAAAGGATCCTATCGCGGTCCCTGAAGTTGAGTAAGCGAACCAAAAAGGGTCGGGGATTCGCACCAGGGATAATGTGTCCCGTGGGTACACGGTGGGCACGCTCAACGACATAGGTCGGAGAGATATCCACGAGGCCCAGCAATTTTTTTGAAGAATTCTTCCGCGAACTCTGCCGGTCGGTCACCCTCCTCCCACTCCGGGAGACCCAGCACTCGAACATTGTTGCGTCTCACCCTGTTTTCTGCGTCATTGGCTTTAGCGACAAGCAATTGTACTGTGTGCTGCAAGTCCGCTATGGTATTGGAGTGTGTAGCTGTAAGATCTTCAGTAGCAGAAATTCTGGTTTCTGATTCAGTCAGCCTACCCCTGATCTTATCCAGGTCGTTTCTAATGAGATTACATTCTTCAGCCAGGCGGTCTATTCTCACCAGCATGGAGGTTTTGCTTTGTTCAATGGCAGCCAGGATCACTGCAGTGCTGTCCTGGGAAGGTGGGGCAGGGAGAGCCACACTTGGGGAAGCCTCAGGCTCCATGGCTAATTCGGTCAGCAGGACCTGCAGCCTCCCTTTGAGAGAAGAGTCAGGCTGTGTAGTTGGTGCAGGAGCCGGGCGGCCTGGTGTAGATGAGTTTTTGGGCCGGTGCTTAGGACCCATGAATCTGGGGGCAAGGGGCTGACAGTATGGAGCAGAGGTATAGTCAGCAAAAAGATCGGAGAGGGAGGGGGGCCCCTCACAGCCACACAACACAGCCAGTCAGTCACTGATATAGTGGTCACCACAGGGGTACTCACCAGGGCAGCGATGCAGCACAGATCTCAGGATTCTGGTCTCGACAGAGGGCAGTACTCAGGGCCCAGAGTAGTGGTCAGGAGCGTACTAGAGGTAGGCCGCAGGTCCCAGAAAATCGCAGCCCAGGGAGGTGGGCAGTAGTCGCCAGCAGCCCCCCGTGAAACTGATGGTGACAACCCAGTGAGGAGGGCCAGCCAAGGGCACTATGCAGGAGAGGCCCAGGGAGCCGGGATGAAGGCAGGGGGGTGATAAGGATGCTAGGCCCCAGGTCTCCTCAGTCAGCCCACATAGACAGTCTCTACCAGCTGACTGAGCCTTTTTTCAGCAGGATGGTGGAGGGATGCTGGGGTGTGAGCACAGCAGTGTCCACGCTCCCGATTCCAAATCAGGCCAGCCGCGGTGCTCCTCTGCTGGCGTAGGAAAGTGCGGTGGGCTGGAGGCTTCACTAGGCCAGGGCCATGACGGACGATTACAATGGCCCCACGGATCATCGGGCTCCGCCAGGCACCCAGAGGGGTCAGCTGGATGATGAGGGGGTCCTCTACCTCTCCACCAGGCCAGGAACAGCTCCCTCCAGCCAGATGTAATTCAGGGAGATGACGGCAGCCGCGGTCATGAAGGATCGGTGGTTCCCTGAGAGATCACGACAGGGAGCAGCAGATGGTGTAGGAGAAACCCACAGGCAGGTTTTTTTTGCTGTTTTTTGTTGTTAAAAAGGCACGGATGGCTAAGGATTGTTTTCAGGATGCCTGGAGCTCCTCTCCAACACGTCTGCCGCCGCTCACATCTGGACATGCCCCCCACCCCCCTCTTTATGTGTTCTTAGTTTTATTCAGTCTTTTGACTAACATGCCAATTTAGTTTTAGTCCCATTTCAGTCATCTGCGATTATTTTAGTCATAGTCTTGACTAAAATGCCATTTTAGTCCCATTTTAGTCATCTGCAATTGTTTTAGTTGTATTTTAGTCGACTGAAATCTCCAGTACATCTTAGTTGAATAAAATCATTTTAGTCAACTGAAATCGAATGTGTTTAGTGAATAGGCAGCAAGCCAGCGGAATATGTGAAAGAAGCAGCGCCAAACTAAGTGCAGTATGTGAAGCAGAAAGGAACATTTATTAGGTATTGCACTTACAGTATAAGACCAAGTAAATGGCATGTAAAAAAAAGAGACCAAGCAGTGAAGTCCCTCTAGATGGAGAGATGACCTTTTAGACCCCATCCATTGTTATTTATTTTTATCATTTATTATTTTTTTATCTCCCTTTTATTTTGGACAGATCGTTTTTTTACATTATCGTTTACTTCTAAATATTCACTTTTTGATCTTATGTTTTTATACTATAATTCCTTGCTGTTTATGTAATGAATAAACCACTATTTAAAATGTATTACACCACTGGCATGTTCTAGCGGCTGCCACTCACTGTGCTATTTCTGTGGGGATATAGCTGGAGCCGGTGCACTGAGCCCTGTTGTCCACAGGCACCGCTGCCCCTATTTAATCTCAGCTGAGATGGCCGCTCGGGAGGCCTGAGGAAGGAGCGCGCATGCTCCAAATGTGCGCCTAGACCACGTCCACAGTCTCTGTCACCGTGGTAATGCTGCTCGGCCATTGCCCCGAAGCACTGGAAACCACTGGCTCGGGTGGCAACATGGGACACCGCAGAACCCAGCTCTCCATCCAGAGGGATTTCACTGCTTGGTCTCTTCTACATGCTATGTACTTGGTCTTATCCTGTAAGTGCAATACCTAATAAATGTTCCTTTTTGCTTTACATAGTGCACTTAAATTGGCGCACCTTCTCTCCCATCCAAAGTTCATGAGGGTAAACGTCCCTGCCTCACAAATTTAGTTTATGTTCGTTAACGAAAAGCTAACTGATCTTAGTCATTGGACAAAAATGTGGTGTACTTTTGGTCGCTGACAAAAATGTTTTGTTGACGAAATTTACACTGGCTCTGACTAACGCATACTTTGATATATTTACAAGTAAACAAATTCTGCCTTCTTGATTACCAAGAGCATGCCTGCACATTGTGTGCAATAGAGGGCATTAGGGAAATGCTGACATCAATAAAAACTGATCTTCCAACAGCCGCCCCAGAAGAATTTAACAAGCCTGGCGATGGTGTCAGAGAGTAATGAAAGATGATTTTGGATACAGAAACAAGGTGTAAAAACACAACATGCTAATAGAAAAAAATGAAATCTACTGTGGTTCAAAGTTTAACAAGGAAAAAAAAAACACGAAAAAATGTCCAGGTGATGAAAACTTTTTATAGGAATTTTAACCACTTAGCTGGCCATATACTTCCAGTTTTAACAACTGTATTGCAGGTGCAGTGAGAATATTGCACATAAAACTACATGTATTGCATCAGCAGAAGTAAAGTGCAACTTCATCAGCTGAGCTATTGGATCACTGATTGATTTAATCACAAGGAGAGGATATCTATCCCAGGCACCAACCTAGTGGCATGATCCGGTACTTTAGTGACCGAAAAGCAAGGCTGACCTTTCTTGTTGTATAACAAGGAGATTAACGCAATCTGGTGAGTGCAAATTTTTATATGAGCATGTGGTGACATTATCGGGGATATTCTTCTGTCAAGACACAAGAACCTTCATCACTCTTATAAGGATGGGCACTGTCATTTATGACATTTTTGAATATTATATATTATGACATTTTTGAATATATTACTTTGGACTGAGCACTTATTAATGTATTAGATTGAACACTTATTAACCACTTAAGGTCCGCCCCACGTACATATACTGCAGCACGGTGACCCTTAAGCACAAAATCACGTACCTGTACTTGATTCTCCTTTTCAGCTGTGGGGCACTGCCGGCCACCCGCAATCATTCACAGGAGAGGCAGATTGCCAAACGGTGAGGGAGGAAAATGGAGATCTTGTGTTTCTGCTGAACAGAAACACGGAACTCAGTTTTCCTCCAGTCACAACATCCCCCCCAGTTAGAAAGCACTCCCTAGGAGCACACTTAATCCTTTAAATGCCTGATGTTAACCCCTTCCCTGCCAGTGCCATTTATACAGTGAAAGTGCTTTTTTTTTAGCACTGATCACTGTATTGGTGTTACTGGTCCCTAAAAAGTGTCACTTCGTGTCAGATTTGTCCGCCGCAATGTCGCAGTCCTGCTTAAAAAAAAAAAAATTAAACATTTTTTAATAATCACTAGTAAAAACAAACAATACAAAAAAAATAAGAGTCCATAAATCTTTCCCATAGTTTGTAGACGCTATAACTTTTGAGCAAACCAATCTATATACGCTTATTGGGATTTTTTTTACCAAAAACATGTAGCAGAATACATATTGGCCTAAATTGGATGAAGAAATTTGATTCCTTACATTTTTTTTTATTGGATATGTTTTATAGCAGAAAGTAAAAAAGTTATTTTTTTTCAAAATTGTTGGTCTTTTTTGTTTATAGCACAAAAAATAAAAACCGCAGAGGTGATCAAAAACCACCAAAAGAAAGCTCTATCTGTGGGGAAAAAAAAAAAAAAGGACATCAATTTTATTTGGGTACAGTGTCACGCAATTGTCAGTTAAAGCGACGCAGTGCCGTATCGCAAAAAAATGGCCTGGTCAGGAACAGGGCAAAACCTTCTGGAGCTGAAGTGGGTAATTCATATTCCTTTATTTTACATTTATTATTTATGCAAGTGCCGTCTAGCACGAACATTATTTGTAAAAATTTATTTTTTAGACAGAGTGGAGATGGATTAGAACACCTCCTAATTTTTTTATTGTTATTTGTGCTCCCGTTAGGGACATTTACCCTCTCTATTTGTCCTGTTTAACATCATTGAAAGTAAAGAAAATCCCAAACTATGGGTTGTCACCAGAAAAAGGGAACATCTTCCAATGGTGAAACTAGTTCTTTAATTTGCAGGGATTTGCCCTCACTTCCTGTTTTGGTGATGGCACAGAAAGTGAACGGAAATCTCCCCAATGGGACACATAGCAAAAACCTGACATGGTTATAACCCTCCCTTACTCTATCCAAAATGGCAACAGATGAATGTAATGTACGTGTATAGATAAGACGACACACATGACGTCATGCACTCATCTTGCACACGCACAGTATAGGAAATCTGTGAGCTGGGGCACAAACATCTGTGGGCAGATACAGGGAACAAGAACAAAGACAATTTTCATAATGGCAGTATGGGAGGAGGGCCACAGGCAATATGAAAAATTAATTAAAATTTGCATGGACTTATGTAAGGGTACTTGTTTAGCTACATACTTTTACTGTGTTGGAGGTTTTTAAAGGGGAGGGGAGTCTTCTTTAAGTAGCTTCCTTTTCTGTCACTTGCAAAAAAAAAATAAAAGGTAAAACGTGTGTAATACACATGTGCACGAGTTTACAAGTGTTCTTCCTATGCAGTGCATTAGTGAGAAAGTAGCCAATTGAAAACATTCTACATGCATTCAGCCTATGCTGTAAAAGGCAGCAAATTGCATGGAAACTGTTCTACACATTTGTCTACGCAAGGAAATGCATAGTTAAACCCTCCTATCCTTTACAGCAGGGGTCTCCAAACTTTATAAAGAAAGAGCCAGTTTACTGTCCTTCAGACTTTAGGGGGGCCGGACTGTGCCCAGTGGAGGTAAACCATGCCCGATCTTTGGTATTAGGGAAATAAATAGTTGGTGTCAGTGGCAGGAAAAGTACTCCATTTTTGTTGTCAGTGTAAGGAATTATGCCCAATCGTTGGTGTCAGGGGAAAGAATAGTGCATCATTGTTGGTGTCAGTGGCAGGAATAATGCCTCAATGCATGGATAAAGGAAAGCAAAGGGCCGCAGTTTGGAGACAACTGCTTTACAGCCAAAGAAGCTGCCATTTTAGCCTGTTTGATCTGCACTCAACTATGACACCAGCCATTTGATGCCTTGACAGTTTGACTGAGAGCAAATGCAACTGTGACAGTTATCATTCACAGCACACCTTCAATGCCTTGATGGGTTTAAAACCACTTTAAATAAATATTTTTTTATATTTTTGTCTGGCCAGAAATGCAGCATGCTGTGTTTCATTTACGTTTTCGGCATTTATAAAAAATAAATGAAAAAGCACATAAAAGAATTTGTAAAATAATTTGTAAAATAATTTGAATGCATTGCTACAAAAATGGGTTTAAGTACATGCGTATTTTTCTATAAAACACATACAGTATAAATGAACTTAAAGTCTCTATCAATGCCTATAGTATCCACACAAGCAGAAATAGGCTCTAAAGACAGGCCAGCATCCCTGGAGACTCCCTTTACAGGCCTATTCCTGAAAATGCTACCTGTCTGGCTTAGACTTCAGTCCCTTGTCACTCACTTGGTCTAAGAATTCAGATTGGAAGATCTAACTTCACTTGCTGAAGGTCAGTGACACAAATCATGGAAGCCTGAGAGACATGCTGTGTTCATGTGTGATCATATCTTTCACACATCTCTCAGAACTCCAGCCAAAACTAAAACTTGCATGGATCATTACACATGTGCCTCGGTCACACCGCGATGCAACAGTAATGTGCGGGGGGGGGGGCTTACACACATGATGCATTTTTCTGCAGCACGACCCACTTCACCAAAGCTCAGTTGTGGTGCAGAAACTTTGACAAAGTGTCATTTAGTGACAAAAAAAAAAAAAAGTGATGCAACGAAATAGCACATCACACTGTCCATCACCACCGTTACATAACGGTCACCAGCTTGTACACTAACCCTGCGGTGTACGGCTTCATGTACACGGGACGTTTTTACAACCTCTCCTGAACGATTTAACTTGACAGATAGTAACCCACGCTTAAAAACGTCCGTTTTGCCCAGTTTACATGCCACGTTTAGGTTTAGAAGTGTTAAAAAAAAAAAAAAAATTGTTTTCATTTTGAAAAATGCCTATAAACGAAACGTGGCTAAAAGCAGGTTACCGCATTTAGACGTGTTTGGCATCTGAACTAATTTTTTTGCCAAAAAAAGGGCTTATAAACGCAACTGCCTAAAAACGACAGTAAACGAACCTGTGCACATGAACACATAAGATAACACAGAATGAGTTCAGGGGCAGTTGAAAAAATAGGATTTTTAAAACAGCTTAGCTGTAAAGTCCTTTTCTTTGAAGTACATCAGGGGACACAGAGCCATAGTAGTTACTATGTGGGTTATAGGCCACCTTCAGGTGATGGACACTGGCACGCCCTAAGACAAGAAGTGCACTCCTTATATTACCCCTCCCACTACTGGGAGTACCTCAGTTTTGTAGCAAAGCAATACACGTGTATACCAAGAAGGGAGGGACCTCTGTGTCCCCTGATGTACTTCAAAGAAAAGGATTTTACAGGTAAGCCGTTTTAAAAATCCTATTTTCTTTTCATACATCAGGGGACACAGAGCCATAGTAGTTACTATGTGGGATGTCCCAGAGCAATGCCAACTGAAGGGAGGGAGACACAACAAAAGTAAGGGACCAAGAGACTAGAGGATTTATATTGCAGCCTGCAGTACACTGCGCCCAAAGGCGATATCCTCATGACCTTTTACATCTACTTGATAAAATCTGGTAAATGTATGGATTGAATACCAAGTTGCGGCCTTGCAGATCTGAGCCATGGAGGCTTGGTGATGCACTGCCCAAGAAGCACTAACAGCCCTGGTGGAGTGCGCTTTAATATGAAAAGGAGGAATTTTCCTCTTTAAACCATAAGCTTCAAACAATCACTTGACAAATCCATTTAGAAATGGTACATTTCGACAACGCCTGTCCTCTTTTAGGACCGTCTGGCAACACAAACAAAACATCTGTTTTACGAATCGGAGCAGTCGCTTGTAAATAGACCTTGACCGCTCTCACCACATCAACAGAATGTATTGACTTTTCTTCCACAGAACGAGGTTCTGGAAAAAAATAAAAGGCAGAACAATATCCTGGTTTAAATGAAAACCTGACACTACCTTCGGTAGAAAATTAGGATGAGGCCGCAATACAACCTTATCCTTATGAATAATCAAATATGGCTCTTTACAGGAAAGAGCAGCCAACTCTGATACTCTCCTTGTAGAAGATATGGCAACCAAGAAAACTATTTCCCTCGTCAAGAGGATCAAGGGAATATCTTGAATTGGTTGTTTTTGTAAAGCCGACAGGACTAAATTTAAGTCCCAAGGGTTCACGGGTGACTTAACTGGGAGATTAATCCGCGTTACCCCCTGGATAAGGTTACGAAACAGAGTGTGAAGCAAGTGGTCGTTGAAAAAACACCGATAAGGCCGACACCTAGCCCTTGATAGTGCTCAAGGCCAGCTTCATTACTGATCTCATCTGTAAGAACTCAAGGATCCTACCTTTGATATATTTCCTAGGGTGCCAACCCCTGGATTCACACCAGGAGACATATGCCTTCCAGGCTCTATAATAATATATGGATTCTGGAGGCTGGCTTCCTAGCATTAACCAAGGTAGAAACTACTGAAGCTGACAGCCGACGGTCCTTTAGAATGTGGGTCCCAATAGCAAAACCATTAAATTTAGCATTTGTAAGGTAGGATGGAACACCAGACCTTGCGAGAGAAGGTCTGGCCACAGGGGCAGGGTCCAAGAGTCCCCCTACTGCCATCCTTATGATCTCGGCAAACCAAGATCCCCTGGGGCCACCAGAATCACCTCCTTTCCCTCTTGCTTGACCCTGCGTAGGAGACGCGGAAGCAGCAGAACAGGAGGAAATGCATATATCAGTGAAAACTGATCCCACGGAAAGACCAAGGCATCTGTTCCAGATGCCTTGTCCTTGACACAAAGTTGTCGATCTTGTTGTTGAACCTGGACGCCAACAGATCCACATCCAGAACTAGTCCGCCTGCCAATTCCCCATCCCTGGAATGAAAACTGCTGATAGGCAAGGGATGTTGTTTTCTGCCCAAGACAGAATATGATTCACCTCTCTCAGGGCCGCACGACTTCTCGTGCCCCCTTGGTGATTGATATAAGCCACAGCTGTGGCATTGTCAGATTGGATCCTGACGGGACAATTCCGTAATCCGAGCATCCAGGCCTTTAGGGCCAGGCGTACTGCCTGAATCTCTAGAATATTGATGTGTAAGGTCAACTCTGATCTGGACCACTTCCCTTGGACAGACGCTTCTTCCAGGACTGCTCCCCAGCCAAAAAGGCTGGCATCTGTTGTTACTACTTTCCAGGTAACCGGTAGAAAGGATTTTTCTTTTTGAAGATTTTTGGATATTAAACCACCAATTGAGGCTCTGACGCACTTTGGCGGATAAATGCATTGGGAAGTCCAGAGTTTGGACCTTCTTGTTCCAAGTTGACAGGATACTGTTTTGCAGCAGTCTTGAATGAAACTGCGCATAAGGAACGGCCTTCAAAGAAGCCACTATTTTTCCCAATAAACTCATGCAAAGATGAATAGAAGGATTCTTCTTTGTTTTGACCAACCAAATCAGTTCCTTTAAGGAACCGATTCTTTCCTGGGGCAAAAATACCCTTTTCTGGACTGTATCTATGATCAGCCCTAAGTACTGTAATCTCCTTGATGGTTTTAAGGAGGATTTTTCTAGGTAGAGGATCCAACCTAAAGTATTCCAGGTAGCAGACTGTGGTGACCAGACTTTGGTTTAAACGGGCTACCGATTGATCTATCAAGAGTAGATTGTCTAAGTAGCTAGTATCGTTATACTTTGAGCCCTTAACCTGGCTAAAGGAGGGACCAGGATCTTTATAAACACTCAAGGTGCAGTAGCTAGCCCGAAAAGGTAGAGCTACAAACTGGAAATGAAGATTTTCTACCTCGAAGCGTAGAAATTTCTGGTGAGCGGGGAAGATAGGCACATGGAGATAAGCATCTTTGATGTCGATCGACGCCAGAAGTTCTCCCCCTTGTAGGAAGGAGACTACTGATCAGACAGACTCCATGAGAAAAAAAAAAGAAGAGTTTAGATCTTTGAGATCCAGAATGTCCATTTGGATTTAACCAAACCCCAACCTTTGCTCTTACATGGGGACCACCATGACCACTTTTGCCAAAAAAATGGTCCAATGCTTGAGAGAAAGTTTTCTTTTTCTGTGGATCCTCAGGAACGTTTTGATCTGAGTAAAAACTGAGGAGACAGGAACTCTTGGAACTCCAGCTTGTACCTTCAGGTTCAAATTCAGGTACTCATACGTTAGAACAAACCCCCCCCCCCCCTCATTTTGGATAGTGTAGAGAGGGTTAGAACCCTTGTCAGTTTTTTGCCATCTGCGTCCCATTGGGGAGAATTCCCTTCACTTCCACCCCCCTCCAGGGACACTGTATTCTGACAGCGGGACTCTCCACTGTCAGAATACACTGATCAGCAGCTGCAGCCACTGATGACCAAAAGTTTTCCCAACATTCCTGATCTAATAATCAACTTCTGCTGAACAGGAAAAGCTACATACTGAAAACGTGGGCTTTCTTCCTCACACTTTTCCTCAGCGTAACACGCTCACCATGACAAATTGAGAGAGTGCATCCCCTAAAGCTGGGTACACATTCGCCAAAAACGGTCAGTTCAGCAGGAACAGGCCAACATGGGCCCATGTGTACAGCTCCTAATGCAACAGAAGGGCTTTCGCAACCAGCTTCTGTCGAACGAGCACGTTGGAAAACCAGCATCCAATCAGCACCCACAGATCAGTGTGTACCCCCGTCAGAACACCATAGCTTAGCGGGGGAGATTACCAACATTGGGTGTGTTAGTATGGTGATCTGTAAGTTTGTTTGTCCGGGCCACTGAGGGGGGGGGGCACAACTTACCGCGTGTACCCAGAATTACCAGAACACAGACCGCAATAAAAACCTGAGAACCTCTGGGGGAATCAGGGATGGAAAAGGACCTGGGGGTCCTAGTAGATGATAGGCTCAGCAATAGCATGCAATGCCAAGCTGCTTCTAACAAAGCAAACAGAATATTGGTATGCATTCCTCCCCCAAGACCTTTTTTGTCCCTGGGGTTAATTCTGAGGATTACCTTTTGAACCTGACGGCAGAAACCATCGTGACTGCCTGGAGGCTGATGCCCCTGGCACAAAAGAAGGAGCTTTAAAAATGAAAATATATTTACTCCTGTACTTAAATGGCAAAAGGGGGTACTTTTCCCACTAGAATTTCTTTGGATGAATTAACCAAACATTCTCAAATAGCTGTTTCACCGCAAAAGGAAGACTAGCCAGGAGCTTCTGCATGGTGAAAGGAAGTTTATCCTCCGCTGACATGTGTTCCCGCACTCATGCGTTTAGCCGTTTGTGTTAGCAACAATGTGCACAGAACCATGTATAGCACCTGGAATTCCCAGGCGGTCTCCTATACAGGTACAAACCAAGCCTGACCCTGCTTAGCCTCTGAGATCAGATGAGATTGGGCGCTTTCAGGGTGATGTGGCCGTAGGCATCTCAGCAGTTGTGCGTTTGGCTAGTTTATAAGCAAGCACCTGCATGGAGGACCTTGTGGAGGTTCTACAATAGAAACTCACAAAAGCGATTATTGCAAACATAAAGCTACCAGATCCTGGGCCTGCTGAGCAGGATACCTGAACACCTGTTAAACTGGCCTCACAATGATTAACCAGTTGCCGACCGCCGCCCGTCGGCAGAATGGCACGGGCAGGCAAAAGGACTTACAGGTACGTCCTTGCCTACCCGCGGGTGGGGGGGTCCGATCGGTCCGCCCCCCCCGGTGCCTGCGGCGGTCGGCAAATCTTCCCCAGCGATCGGAGGTGAGGGGGAGGCCATCCATTCGTGGCCCCCCCTCGCGATCGCTCCCAGCCAATGGGATCATTTCCCTGCCTCTGTATTGTACACAGAGGCAGAGGAAATGATGTCATCTCTCCTCGGCTCTGTATTTTCCGTTCCGGCGCCGAGGAGAGAAGACTGTAATGTGAGTGCACCAACACAACACTCAGTAGAACATGCCAGGCATACATTACACCCCCGATCCCAACCCCCCCCCCCAGTCACACTGACACCAAGCTGTTTTTTTTTTTTTCTTCCGATTACTGCATTGGGGTCAGTCTGTGACAGTTAGTGTGGTAGGGCAGTTAGTATTAGCCCCCTAACCCCCCCAATAAAGTTTTAACCCCTTGATCACCCCCCGTGACCAGTGTCGCTAAGCGATCATTTTTCGGATCGCTGTATTAGTGTCACTGGTGACGCTAGTTAGGGAGGTAAATATTTAGGTTCGCCGTCAGCATTTTATAGTGACAGGGACCCCCATATACTATCTAATAAATGTTTTAACCCCTTGATTGCCCCCTAGTTAACCCTTTCACCACTGATCACCGTATAACTGTTACGGGTGACGCTGGCTAGTTTGTTTATTTTTTATAGTGTCAGGGAACCCGCCGTTTATTACCGAATAAAGGTTTAGCCCCCTGATCACCCGGCGGTGATATACGTCGCCCCAGGCAGCGTCAGATTAGCGCTAGTACCGCTAACACCCACGCACACAGCATACGCCTCCCTTACTGGTATAGTATCTCAACAGATCAATATCTGATCCGATCAGATCTATACTAGCATCCCCAGAAGTTTAGGGTTCCCAAAAACGCAGTGTTAGCGGGATCAGCCCAGATACCTGCTAGCACTAGCACCTGCGTTTTGCCCCTCTGCCCAGCCCACCCAAGTGCAGTATCGATCGATCACTGTCACTTACAAAACACTAAATGCATAACTGCAGCGTTCGCAGAGTCAGGCCTGATCCCTGCGATCGCTGACAGTTTTTTTTGGTAGCGTTTTGGTGAACTGGCAAGCACCAGCCCCAGGCAGCGTCAGGTTAGTGCCAGTACCGCTAACACCCACACACGCACCGTACACCTCCCTTAGTGGTATAGTATCTGAACAGATCAATATCTGATCCGATCAGATCTATACTAGCGTCCCCAGCAGTTTAGGGTTTCCAAAAACGCAGTGTTAGCGGGATCAGCCCAGATACCTGCTAGCACCTGCGTTTTGCCCCTCCGGCCCAGCCCACCCAAGTGCAGTATCGATCGATCACTGTCACTTACAAAACACTAAACGCATAACTGCAGCGTTCGCAGAGTCAGGCCTGATCCTTGCGATCGCTAACAGTTTTTTTGGTAGCGTTTTGGTGAACTGGCAAGCACCAGCGGCCTACTACACCCCGGTCGTAGTCAAACCAGCAGTGCAGTAACACTTGGTGACGTGGCAAGTCCCATAACTGCAGTTCAAGCTGGTGAGGTGGCAAGCACAAGTAGTGTCCCGCTGCCACCAAGACAAACACAGGCCCATCGTGCCCATAATGCCCTTCCTGCTGCATTCGCCGATCCTAATTGGGAACCCACCACTTCTGCAGTGCCCGTACTTCCCCCATTCACATCCCCAACCAAATGTAGTCGGCTGCATGAGAGGCATTTTCTTTATGTCCTCCCGAGTACCCCTACCCAACGAACCCCCCCAAAAAAGATGTGTCTGCAGCAAGCGTGGATATAGGCGTGACACCCGCTATTATTGTCCCTCCTGTCCTGAAAATCCTGGTCTTTGCATGGGTGAATGTTTTGAACGCTACCATACACTAGTTGAGTATTAGCGTCAGAGACAGAGATAGCTCTTTTTTACTGTATTCTATTCTGCAATGTTTTATTGTTATTATGTTTTATCATGTTTGCTTTTCAGGTATGCAATTTTTTATACTTTACCGTTTACTGTGTTTTATTGTTAACCTTTTTTTGTCTTCAGGTACGCCATTCACGACTTTGAGTGGTTATACCAGAATGATGCCTGCAGGTTTAGGTATCATCTTGGTATCATTCTTTTCAGCCAGCGGTCGGCTTTCATGTAAAAGCAATGCTAGCAGCTAATAAGCCTCTAGACTGCTTTTACAAGCAGTGGGAGGGAATGCCCCCCCCCCCCACCGTCTTCCGTGTTTTTCTATGGCTCTCCTGTCTCAAACAGAGAACCTGAGAATGAGGCCAGTGATCCAGCCAGCTGACCATAGAGCTGATCAGAGACCAGAGTGGCTCCAAACATCTCTATGGCCTAAGAAAGCAGAAGCTACGAGCATTTCATGATTTAGATTTTGCCGGATATAAACAGAGCCATTGGGAAATTGGGAAAGCATTTTATCACACCAATCTTGGTGTGGTCAGATGCTTTGAGGGCAGAGGAGAGATCTAAGGTCTAATAGACCCCAATTTTTTCAAAAAAATAAAAAAATAAAAAAAAGAAGAGTACCTGTCACTACCTATTGCTATTATAGGGGATATTTACATTCCCTGGGATAACAATAAAAGTGATTTAAAAAAAAAAAAAAAAAAAAAGAAAAGGAACAGTTTAAAAAGATAAAAAAGCAAAAAAAAAAAAAAAGCACCCCTTTTTTTCAAGCGTTGGTTTGGCGTCAAATGTAAACAGCAATTGCACCATGCATGTGAGGTATAACCGCGAAGGTCAGATCGAGGGCAGTAATTTTAGCAGTAGACCTCCTCTGTAAATCTAAAGTGGTAACCTGTAAAGGCTTTTAAAAAATGTATTTATTTTGTTGCCACTGCACGTTTGTGCGCAGTTTTAAAGCATGTCATGTTTGGTATCCATGTACTCGGCCTAAGATCATCTTTTTTATTTCATCAAACATTTGGGCAATATAGTGTGTTTTAGTGCATTAAAATTTAAAAAAAGTGTGTTTTTTCCCCAAAAAATATGTTTGAAAAAACGCTGCGCAAATACTGTGTGAAAAAAAAAAAAAAAAATTAAACACCCACTATTTTAATCTGTAGGGCATTTGCTTTAAAAAATATATATAATGTTTGGGGGTTTAAAGTAATTTTCTTGCAAAAAAAAAAATTTTTTTCATGTTAAGAAAAAAAGTGTCAGAAAGGGCTTTGTCTTCAAGTGGTTAGAAGAGTGGGTGATGTGTGACATAAGCTTCTAAATGTTGTGCATAAATTGCCAGGACAGTTCAAACCCCCCCAAATGACCCCATTTTGGAAAGTAGACACCCCAAGCTATTTGCTGAGAGGCATGTCGAGTCCATGGAATATTTTATATTGTGACACAAGTTGGGGAAAGAGAATTTTTTATTTTTTTTTTTTTTTTGCACAAAGTTGTCACTAAATGATATATTGCTCAAACATGCCATGGGAATATGTGAAATTACACCCCAAAATACATTTTGTTGCTTCTCCTGAGTATGGGGATACTATATGTGTGAGACTTTTTGGGAGCCTAGCCGCGTACGGGACCCCGAAAACCAAGCACCTCCTTCAGGCTTTCTAAGGGCGTAAATTTTTGATTTCACTCTTCACTGCCTATCACAGTTTCGGAGGCAATGGAATGCCCAGGTGGGACAAAACCCCCCTAAATGACCCTATTTTGGAAAGTAGACACCCCAAGCTATTTGCTGAGAGGTATTTTGCAAACCTCACTTTTTGTCACAAAGTTTTGAAAATTGAAAAAAGAAAAAAAAAAATGTTTTCTTGTCTTTCTTCATTTTCAAAAACAAATGAGCTGCAAAATATAACAAAAAGTAGAAAATATAATTTTTTTTCAAAATTTTCTGTCTTTTTCCGTTTATAGCGCAAAAAAAAAAAAAAAGGCAGAGGTGATCAAATACCGTCAAAAGAAAGCTCTATTTGTGGGAAGAAAAGGACACAAATTTCGTTTGGGTACAGCATTGCATGACCGCGCAATTAGCAGTTAAAGCGACGCAGTGCCAAATTCTAAAAAGTGCTCTGGTCAGGAAGGGGGTAAATCCTTCCGGGGCTGAAGTGGTTAAGCAATTACTGTCAGCACAGGCTGCTCAATATGCCAGAGAAAAAAAAGGTGGGGTTTTTTGTTGTTTTTTTTTCCTTTTTTTTTTTTTTTAAACAGGAATTCCAACATTTTATCCGTCATTGTCTGCCGAACAAAAGCTCTTATTCACAGAGGATATAGCTGCATTAATTGCTAGTATACTCTACTTAGTGAATTTCCCCCACCATAGGATAAAGTGTAAAAAACTTTTAAGAGAAAAAATAATGTTTATCTGGGAGATGCTCTCAGATACACAAAAGCTTTTCCAACAATAAATGGACAGGAAAAGGCATGCACAGTTTGAGGAGGCTTTAACGAACCCAAACACTCACTTAAGGGAGCATAAATATGGAGCAGACCATACAGCAAGAAATTGCACCATCAATCTTAAGATTGAAACCAGCTAATTCTCCCACACCTCAGAAGGGGAGTCATCAGACTCACCATGGTCCCCTGAGGGGATCCATCTTCTCCCGCCCCTAGTTCCTCAGTTTGAGGGTCCTGGGCAATGGAAGAGAACCTGTGCGATTAAAGTCGCTAAACTTTTTTTTTTTCTAAAAACCCATCATGGCTGAGGGAAAAAAAAGATCTTTTGGTAAAATACACAGGGGCTGCAGTGTTGAAAACAGTTGCAAACATTTCATGGCCCCCATGCTCATTCTGACCAGCCGCACCCTCTCATGGAGGATGCCATTTGTAGAGATGACCTTTCTGACCTTAGCCCGATGCACAAAGCAGAGGTACTATAAGAAAATCGCATCCACTGCTTGAGCAATAGTCCAGCCACTGCTATTAATGCTCAGCCTCATGCAAATAGTAAATGTATTAAGCAGGAAATGCCTATGTCACCAAAACCTCTTTCATGCTCCCTTTGCTCTCATGTCTCTGCGACAATTTTGCAGCCAGCAGAAATGGAGTTTTTCTTTTTTTTTTTTTTTAAACACACTCCCGCATTGGAGGATGCCAACGCCGCGCTAAGCCTCGCCCCCACCTCACATCGCACCCCCCTCCTTTCTCTTTCAAAAAGGAGTATTCCTGCGCAAGCACGGGCCTCCGATCTGACAGGATCGGCTTGCGAGTGAGGGATGGATGGTGTGGAGGAGACCTAGAAGCCGCCCGTGTTGGGGCGGTGAAAGAAAAGGCATTGCTGATTGTTTTTAGTTATCCCTTATACTCAGCTTTATGAAGAGGGGAAGAGTTCAGCCCAGGTGGGGGTGTCTGGAGGAAGCAAAAACCTCCCAAACTTACCAGAAGTCTGCCTGCTGGCTGGCTAACAAATTTTTTTATATATATACTATAATGCAAAGAAAAGAAGAAGAAAAAAAAGATATAATTGAGCAATGAAACCACTTGTAAAAGATCATCTGCATCCGCAGCAAATTCACTCACATTTTCAAGGCAAATAGACAGCGCTTATGAAACAATCAGGAACAATTTCGTTTTCCTTCCTCTCACCGCTAACAGTGTATCTCGGATGACGTCACTGGCTCCTCCCGACGCGTTGCATCAAGTCACGTGACGCAACGCATCGGGAGGAGAAAGTGACGTCATCCGAGATACACTGTTAGCGGTGAGAGGAAGGAAAACTAAACTGTTCCAAGTGGTTTCATTGCGCAATGATATCTTTTTTCTTCTTCTTTTCATTATAGAATATATATATGAAAATGGGAGGATTTTAATGTCACCATCTATAAGCCTCAGAACCACAGGGCAGAGACTCACAGCCCCATTTTATTGTTTGATTGAAGCAACTGGCAAAAGCTTATAGGATGGATTTTTTTCTCTGAACACACAAAGAACATTTGTTGATATGCATAAGGATTGAGATATATCATATTTTTGCTGGTATCATTTTTCATATATTTTTTCTGAATTTTACCTGGATGTTTTTTATGAAGACAGCTATGGATTTTTAATAGTATTATTTTAATTAATAATTTAGTTTCCAATTTTGAGTGTGGATCACATATCACCTCATTTTTTATTTCATGGTATATTATATGTTTTACAATATATTTAACTAGGAAATCTACATCTTCTCCTATCATCATGCTTCTTGTCAGCATATGAACTGATTGGCTAATGTACAGCTCCTTCCACTCACACCCCAGCCCTGGTGTACAGGGACTGCAAAAAGCTAAGTCTATATTCACACAGGCTGGCGAGATTCAATGGATTCTTGCAAGTGAACCGAAATGCTGCATGCACCCTAATATTGGGTCAAATTCAGGTACTTATACTTTAGAACAAACCATTTTGGATAGTGTATAGAGGGTTAGAACCCTTGTCAGTTTTTTGCCATCTGCGTCCCATTGGGGAGAATTCCCTTCACTTCCACCCCCCCTCCAGGGACACTGTATTCTGACAGCAGGACTCTCCACTGTCAGAATACACTGATCAGCAGCTGCAGCCACTAATGACCAAAAGTTTTCCCAACATTCCTGATCTAATAATCAACTTCTGCTGAACAGGAAAAGCTACATACTGAAAACGTGGGCTTTTTTCTCACACTTTTCCTCTCAGCACAACACGCTCACCATGACAAATTGAGAGAGTGCATCCCCTAAAGCTGGGTACACATTCGCCAAAAACGGTCAGTTCAGCAGGAACAGGCCAACATGGGCCCATGTGTACAGCTCCTAATCCAACAGAAGGGCTTTCACAACCAGCTTCTGTCGAACGAGCACGTTGGAAAACCAGCATCCAATCAGCACTCACAGATCAGTGTGTACCCCCGTCAGAACATAATAGCTTAGCGGGGAAGATTACCAACATTGGGTGTGTTAGTATGGTGATCTGTAAGTTTGTTTGTCCGGGCCACTGGGGGGGCACAACTTACCGCGTGTACCCAGCATTAGCAGAACACAGACCGCAATAAAAACCTGAGAACCTCTGGGGGAATCTAGGATGGAAAAGGACCTGGGGGTCCTAGTTAGGGGTGCAACGGATCGTTGCCGATCCGTGACCTGTACGGATCACCCTCCGCGGATCGGCACACCCGCGATCCGCGGAGCACTTTTCGGCCTCAGCCTTAGGAAAGGCTGCGGCTTTGGCCTAGCTCCGGAGCCAGCGGCCATCTTAGTACACCCGGAAGTGGCCGCTGTCTCGACAGGAAGTGACATTTCGTCACCGCCATCTTGCTACACCCCACACTCCTGCACAGTACAATAATGATAGAGTGAGAAGGGGGCAAGCGGACATCTTGTTACACCCACCGGAGTTTTAGATTTAAAAGCCATTTTCAACACAAAACTGAGCTTATATGCACAAATACTGTATTTATGCATATAAGCTCGGTTTTTTGTTGAAAATAGCTTTTAAATCTAAAACTCCGGTGTAACAAGATTTGTGTGGGGTTTTTTTTTTTTGTTTTTTTTTGCTGATCCAAAAATGATCCGATCCGTGACTCTGATCCGAGGATCGATCCGATCCGTGAGATTTTTGATCCGTTGCACCCCTAGTCCTAGTAGATGATAGGCTCAGCAATATCATGCAATTCCAAGCTGCTTCTAACAAAGCAAACAGAATATTGGCATGCATTAAAAAGGGGATCAACTTCAATGATAAAACAATAATTCTCCCGCTCTACAAGACTCTGGTCCGGCCGCACCTAGAGTATGCTGTCCAGTTCTGGGCACCAGTCCTCAGGAAGGATGTACTGGAAATGGAGCGAGTACAAAGAAGGGCAACAAAGCTAATAAAGGTTAAAAAGGAATAAATCCGCGCTTAGGACAGAGTAGGGGCTGCTGCCTGTCTCTAATTAGTACCACTAAGGGTCTAATTGTGCAATAAATAAGTAAAATGAGAACATAAATGGCGCTGCCCTTAATATCAATTGGGGATAAGATGTCACAGGGTTCACATTAAATAAAATTAACTATAGTGCTTAAGAGACCCAGAGATGTAGAACCATAGTGGGTTCAGGGTCAAAAAATAAAACAGATAATTAAGGATAAACAGAGCTAGCAAACTCCCCAAGTGAACACAAAGAAAAATGTGTTCCCCCTATAGGATATGTGTATCTTTCAGAGTGAAGCCAGGGTGGGATAATAAATGAATTATATAAAATAAAAATAAAATAAAACTCCTTAAATGTAGGGAATAGGAGTAGAGCAGTGCAAACCAAAAATCAGTAAGAAAAAGAAAAAAATAAAAATAAAAAAGACCAAAAAAGACTTTTTGCCCAAAAAGTCAAAAATATTGGGACAAAATGGCGCCAGGGGGTGTTCAAAAGTATTGGGACAGTATTTAAGAGAAGCTGGAGAAGTTGTGCCGTAAGGTTAGTGCAATATCTATATATCCCTAGCCATATTATTGTGCGGGAAATATAAAAATAATAATATATAACCCCAGTGTTCAAAAGTATTGGGACGACGTGAAATTACTTATGTGATGTGTCTCAATGTGATAACCAAGTGTGGTTAGTGCGATAACTATATGTCCCCTTCCGTGTTGATTATGCAGGAAATCTAACAACAAAACATAAAAAATATTATTGAAAATATTAATGTATAACCCCAATATTCAGAAGTATTGGGACAGAGAGAAATATATATAAAGTCTCCTTATGTACAGGGCGTGGGTTAACCTTCAATATATTAACCAAATAGTAATAAGCCCTCTCCAAATGTTAAATTAACAAAACTCCAAAAAAACATTTATACATGTAAATATCAGATGTTGTGATTCTTTACAAGAATTTCATATGTGAAGTCCAACCAAGGTAATTATTGTTAGCCAAGTAGGAAAAACAGAGTTCAACTGAGAGTGCTGTTGCTTTCACCACAGAAAAGGTTTACATCACGGTGACTTCTGTGCAATATTTCCATAAAGTGACTTGGAGTGCTCGCCCCCCTATGCTGCCCCACTCACCAGAATTAATCACCCCTGCAGGGGTACAGAGCGACAAAGTGGGTGCCTCCGGGCGAGAGATGTTCACTTCCAAGGTGCTTGCTTTGCCTTTATTATGTGCGATCCTTATGGATGTTCCGGGATAGCTGTGTACTCAGACTTGACCATTCTGCTCCCGCAGCGATCCCCTAAAGTTGTTAAACACTCCAGGAGTCCAGAGTAAAGAGAAACACAAGGGGCTGCCTTCGTGAAGTATGTCAAAAGTATTTATTGCTTAAAAGTAAATTCAATCCAAACAGTACTATCCAATCCAATGTGTGCATAAAAAACCAGCGCTGTAAGCAAGGCGGAGTCACGCTCACACGTCATACCCGGAAGTGGACGCTGGAACGCAAGCTGGGACGCAAGCTTGAGTATTCGCTGCTGGCTCCCCCTTGCTTACAGCGCTGGTTTTTTATGCACACATTGGATTGGATAGTACTGTTTGGATTGAATTTACTTTTAAGCAATAAATACTTTTGACATACTTCACGAAGGCAGCCCCTTGTGTTTCTCTTTACTCTGGACTCCTGGAGTGTTTAACAACTTTAGGGGATCGCTGCGGGAGCAGAATGGTCAAGTCTGAGTACACAGCTATCCCGGAACATCCATAAGGATCGCACATAATAAAGGCAAAGCAAGCACCTTGGAAGTGAACATCTCTCGCCCGGAGGCACCCACTTTGTCGCTCTGTACCCCTGCAGGGGTGATTAATTCTGGTGAGTGGGGCAGCATAGGGGGGCGAGCACTCCAAGTCACTTTATGGAAATATTGCACAGAAGTCACCGTGATGTAAACCTTTTCTGTGGTGAAAGCAACAGCACTCTCAGTTGAACTCTGTTTTTCCTACTTGGCTAACAATAATTACCTTGGTTGGACTTCACATATGAAATTCTTGTAAAGAATCACAACATCTGATATTTACATGTATAAATGTTTTTTTGGAGTTTTGTTAATTTAACATTTGGAGAGGGCTTATTACTATTTGGTTAATATATTGAAGGTTAACCCACGCCCTGTACATAAGGAGACTTTATATATATTTCTCTCTGTCCCAATACTTCTGAATATTGGGGTTATACATTAATATTTTCAATAATATTTTTTATGTTTTGTTGTTAGATTTCCTGCATAATCAACACGGAAGGGGACATATAGTTATCGCACTAACCACACTTGGTTATCACATTGAGACACATCACATAAGTAATTTCACGTCGTCCCAATACTTTTGAACACTGGGGTTATATATTATTATTTTTATATTTCCCGCACAATAATATGGCTAGGGATATATAGATATTGCACTAACCTTACGGCACAACTTCTCCAGCTTCTCTTAAATACTGTCCCAATACTTTTGAACACCCCCTGGCGCCATTTTGTCCCAATATTTTTGACTTTTTGGGCAAAAAGTCTTTTTTGGTCTTTTTTATTTTTATTTTTTTCTTTTTCTTACTGATTTTTGGTTTGCACTGCTCTACTCCTATTCCCTACATTTAAGGAGTTTTATTTTATTTTTATTTTATATAATTCATTTATTATCCCACCCTGGCTTCACTCTGAAAGATACACATATCCTATAGGGGGAACACATTTTTCTTTGTGTTCACTTGGGGAGTTTGCTAGCTCTGTTTATCCTTAATTATCTGTTTTATTTTTTGACCCTGAACCCACTATGGTTCTACATCTCTGGGTCTCTTAAGCACTATAGTTAATTTTATTTAATGTGAACCCTGTGACATCTTATCCCCAATTGATATTAAGGGCAGCGCCATTTATGTTCTCATTTTACTTATTTAAAGCTAATAAAGGGTCTGGAGGATATTAGTTATGAGAAAAGGTTGCCAGCACTGAACTTATTCTCTCTGGAGAAGAGACGCTTGAGAGGGGATATGATTTCAATTTACAAATAACATACTGGTGACCCCACAATAGGGATAAAACTTTTCTGCAAAAGAGAATTTAATAAGACTCGTGTCCACTCACTAAAATTAAAAGAAAATATGTTTAAGTTTAAACTACGTAGAGGGTTCTTTACCGTAAGAGCAGTAAGGATGTGGAAATCCCTTCCACGGGCGGCAGTCTCCGCTAGAGCATCGATAGTTTCATAAAATTATTAGATAAGCACCTGAACAACCACAACATACAGGGATAATATACAAGGTAATACTGACATATAATCACACACATAGGATGGACTTGTGTCTTTTTTCAACCTCACCTACTATGTAAGTATGTGTTCTAATCCCTCTCCACTCCATCCAAATCTAAAAAGGTGTTGTCTTGAGATATATTTTAACTGAAATATTGATATTTAATGGGCTGCATTAATTTGTGTCTTTCATATTTACCTAAAGTCCAGCTTTAAACAATTACCAAGAGGTAAACCTTAATAGGTCATGCATCATTACAATACAATTTATGTGATGTTCGCATGCCATTGCACAGACAGGAAATACAAGTTTCTAACGCCTCATTGATATGAAGCTACAAGTGTGATAATGCTATCAAACTTAAAGAGGAATGCCACCCTCTAGGGATATTCTCTTGCCACTTATGTTCTGTGCCACCATCCCCAAATATCCTGCACATGTGCAAAACATGCTGCACACCCCTTCCAGATATTTGGGACCCAGCAAAGACCTGCGGCACGTCAGCTCACACGTGGGTGATTCACACACATGCCCATGTTTCTGGGACCTTGCAGAGACCTTCGGCATGTGTGCCCATGCATGGGAATCCCCGGCATATGTGTAGATATTGGCCACCTGGTAAAGGGCAGCATCATGTTCACTGATGCTTGAAATCTCATGGCACACATGCACTCCTCAGTAAACACCGGGATGTGTGACATGAACATCCCAGAAGGAAGAGGGATCCCTATGGGGCGAAAGAGGAGAAAAAAAAAGGGGGGTACAAAACATTCTGAGAGTGATGAAACTTTCCAATCTTATTAGAGCCAATTCACACCACAGAAAAGCAGTCCAGATGCATTCCAGATGCTTTTCTGCATGTGCGTTTTTGATGCAGTCCAGTGCATTTATTCCCTCTCTTTTTTCTTAACCATAAATAAGGACAAGTGTGTTCCAGTGCGTTTTTGATGTGCATGACAGCGTTCCATTGCAGGAAAAATGCAGCAAGTTCTTTTTCCTGGAATTCATTGGAACGGCAAGTACTGGTGTGGACTATGCCATTGAAAACCATATAACCTACCTTCCATGCGGTTTTTTTTATGCAGAAAAAAATAAAACGTACTGGGCTGCATGTGGTGTGAACTGGCCCTTAGGGTCTGTTTACACCAGCGACAGCCCTCGCCACCCCTCTGGAGAGAGATATCACCAGCGACAGCCCTCGCCACCCCTCTGGAGAGAGATGGCACCAGCGACAGCCCTCGCCACCCCTCTGGAGAGAGATGGCACCAGCGACAGCCCTCGCCACCCCTCTGGAGAGAGATGGCACCAGCGACAGCCCTCGCCACCCCTCTGGAGAGAGATGGCACCAGCGACAGCCCTCGCCACCCCTCTGGAGAGAGATGGCACCAGCGACAGCCCTCGCCACCCCTCTGGAGAGAGATGGCACCAGCGACAGCCCTCGCCACCCCTCTGGAGAGAGATGGCACCAGCGACAGCCCTCGCCACCCCTCTGGAGAGAGATGGCACCAGCGACAGCCCTCGCCACCCCTCTGGAGAGAGATGGCACCAGCGACAGCCCTCGCCACCCCTCTGGAGAGAGATGTCACCAGCGACAGCCCTCGCCACCCCTCTGGAGAGAGATGTCACCAGCGACAGCCCTCGCCACCCCTCTGGAGAGAGATGTCACCAGCGACAGCCCTCGCCACCCCTCTGGAGAGAGATGTCACCAGCGACAGCCCTCGCCACCCCTCTGGAGAGAGATGTCACCAGCGACAGCCCTCGCCACCCCTCTGGAGAGAGATGTCACCAGCGACAGCCCTCGCCACCCCTCTGGAGAGAGATGGCACCAGCGACAGCCCTCGCCACCCCTCTGGAGAGAGATGGCACCAGCGACAGCCCTCGCCACCCCTCTGGAGAGAGATGGCACCAGCGACAGCCCTCGCCACCCCTCTGGAGAGAGATGGCACCAGCGACAGCCCTCGCCACCCCTCTGGAGAGAGATGGCACCAGCGACAGCCCTCGCCACCCCTCTGGAGAGAGATGGCACCAGCGACAGCCCTCGCCACCCCTCTGGAGAGAGATGGCACCAGCGACAGCCCTCGCCACCCCTCTGGAGAGAGATGTCACCGCCTCACCACCCGTTATAACCTTGTGATGTCACAACCCCGGACATTGCGCACAGAGGCAGCGCGGTCCCCTTGCACTGCATTCATGTCTGCGTATTCTTGGAAGCATGCCTTCTGTACATGTTCCCGGGAACACACAGTACCGTTAATTGTTAATAACATGCCAAACGTGGCCAGCAAACACACGGTAAAAAAAAAAAAAATGCACCAAGCTCTATGCCCAAAAAAAAAAGGCGCAGGAGCGTCTTTCACATATTTGTCACATGTAGGGCAGCCCATTCAAATGATAGACTGTCCTGTGTGGGAAAAAAAAAAACACACACACACACACACACACACACACACACAAAATTAAAATGAAAGGTAACACAATGCAGCGGTGTGAAAGGGGCCTTACAATCAAAACCGTCGTGTTCATCCGCTGAGCATTATGGCGCCTGGTCACATGACCCCCAAAGGAGTTCTGTAGGTGGGTGGGGGGTCCAGGTTATCATGTGTGAGGATAGTATCATAGACTGACATCATTGAGGATTACTATGCAATACAAAGTAATAGAGCCCTGTCACCTCTCCCTATACTCACTCCATGCCAGGTCATCCAGGGAATGCACTCCCACCTGGCCACCTCCCGGCCCCGGACCCTGGAGTCCACCACACATCGGATTCTCCACCTCCATGGCCATATCGTATGCTCTTCACACCGTCCGCAAAGGATTTCCGCAATGACTGCTATCTATATACACGTCTGCCTTCTCCAAGCAACATGAATGACGAGCTACGGCATCCGGGCTGGTTCAAAACAGCTGCTAGTGCGCATGCGTGAGGGGAGTCTCATGTGGGGAAGCGTGCTTAGTTCTATGTAAATAGAGACAATTCTCCGGAACTCTGCCTTGTGTACTCCACTTACTATGATGACCTCGGTGTACACTGGGAGGTGTGTGTGTGTTGTACAACAAGGCTTTCTATACTATACTGTACTATACTTCTCCTCTTTCCTCCTCATTTTGGTCTGATCTATAAGGTTGTATAGATAATGTACTATTTATCTTTCAAAAAGTGTTTCCCAGCGCTAAACCTTTCATCCAATTTCTAAATTTAAGAAGCCAATATAAAGGAATAGTGATTGTGGGTTTTAACTAATCTTTATTTGTGTGTGTAATTCTCCTTTAACCACTTGACCTCCAGAAGATTTACCCCCCACCCCCTCCCTGACTGCGTTACTTTAACCACTTGCCACCCAGGCCAGTTCTGACATTTCTTACCTACATGTAAAAATCACCATTTTTATGCTAGACAATTACATAGAAGCCTCAAACATTATACATGTTTTTTAGCAGAGACCCTAGAGAATACAATGGCGGTCATTGCAACTTTTTATCTCGCACAGTATTTGCGCAGCAATTTTTCAATTTGAAAATAAACAAAACATTTTCATGCTTTAAAAAAAAAATAAAACAGTAAAGTTAGCCCAATTTTTTTTGCATAATGTGAAAGATGAAGTTACAGCAAGTAAATAGATACCCAACATGTCACGCTTTAAAATTGCACACACTCGTGGAATGGTGCCAAACTTCAGTACTTAGCCACTTTAGCCCCGGACCATTATGCTGCCTAAGGACCAGAGGTCTTTTTACAATTTGGCACTGCGTCGCTTTAACTGCTAATTGCGCGGTCATGCAATGCTGTACCCAAACTAAATTTGCGTCCTTTTTTTCCCACAAATAGAGCTTTCTTTTGATGGTATTTGATCACCTCTGCGGTTTTTATTTTTTGCGCTATAAACGGAAAAAGACCGAAAATTTTGAAAAAAAATGATATTTTCTAATTTTTGTTATTAAAAAAATCCAATAAACTCAATTTTAGTCATACATTTAGGCCAAAATGTATTCGGCCACATGTCTTTGGTAAAAAAAAATGTCAATAAGCGTATATTTATTGGTTTGCGCAAAAGTTATAGCGTCTACAAACTAGGGTACATTTTCTGGAATTTACACAGCTTTTAGTTTATGACTGCCTATGTCATTTCTTGAGGTGCTAAAATGGCAGGGCAGTACAAAACCCCCCAAATGACCCCATTTTGGAAAGTAGACACCCCAAGGAAATTGCTGAGAGGCATGTTGAACCCATTGAATATTTATTTTTTTTGTCCCAAGTGATTGAATAATGACAAAAAAAAAAAAAAATTTACAAAAAGTTGTCACTAAATGATATATTGCTCACACAGGCCATGGGCATATGTGGAATTGCACCCCAAAATACATTCAGCTGCTTCTCCTGAGTACAGGGATACCACATTTGTGCCGCGTACGAGGCCCCGAAAACCAATCACCGCCTTCAGGCTTTCTAAGAGCGTAAATTTTTGATTTCACTCCTCAGAACCCCATAGGCGACGCTTTCAAATTTTTTTACTGGTCACATGTTTAGAGTTACAGATGAGGGCTAGAATTATTTCTCTCGCTCTAGCGTCCGCGGCGATACCTCACATGTGTGGTTTGAACACCGTTTTCATATGTGGGCAGGATTTATGTATGCATTTGCTTCTACATGTGAGCACACAGGGACAGGGGAGCTTTAAATTTGTATTTTTTATTGTTAATTTTACTTTAAATTTTTTAGTTTGACACTTAAAAAAAAATAAAAAAATTTTTTGATCACTTTTATTCCTATTACAAGGAATGTAAACACCCCTTGTAACAGGAATATGGCATGACAGGTTTTACTTTCTGCTATAAAACATATCCAGTAAAAAATTTCTTCATAAATTTAGGCCAATATGTATTCTGCTACATGTTTTTGATAAAAAAATCCCAATAAGTGTATATTGCAGGAGTCTGTCTGCAATGATTCATGGCTGGGGCCTACTGATTGGCTGTGTGCCATCACAGCCCAGAGCCCTGTGTTGATAATCAACACAGAGCTCTGTACAGAAGGAACAATCTCTCTGTTTCTTATCCCTTCAAAGCAGGGATAAGAAACAGAGATCTGTAGTAAAAAAAGCAGCACACATTACACATTGTTAGGCATACATTTAACTCTTTGATCGCCCTAGATGTTAACCCCTTCCCAATCAGTGTCATTAGTATTGTGTATAGTATTAGCACTGATCACTGTATTTATGTCACTGGTGATGTCAGTAGCAGTTAGTCAGTTCCCCACCGGCGTCAGTGTCAGATTGTCCGCCGCACTATCTCAGCCCCATCATAAGTTGCTGATCATAATCAAAAAATAAATACAAGTTCCAGTTTATAGACCATAGTTTATAGACGCTATAATTTTCACGCAAACCAATCAATATACACTTATTGGGGTTTTTTTTATATCAAAGACATGTAGCAGAATATATTTTAACCTAAATTCATGAAGACATTTTATTTATTTTTTTTTATTGGATGTGTTATGTTTTATAGCTGAAAGTAAAAAATACTGCTTTTTTTTTTCAAAATTGTCGGACTTTTTTTTCTTTTATGTAGCAAAAAGTTATAAACCCAGTGGTAATCAAATACCACCAAAAGAAAGCTCTATTTGTGTGAAAATAATTCTCTAAAATTATATAAATATAATTTGGGTACAGCGTTGCATGACCAAGCAATTACCAGTTAAAGTAGCGCAGTGCTAAATAGCAAACAATGGCCTGGTCATGAAGGGGGTAAAATCTTCCGGGGCTCAAGTGGTTAAAATACAACATGTATGCATTTTAACACCACAAAGTTTTACATGTGTAAAACGCAGGTCATCGAAAACACAACACAAGTAAAGAAAAAAAAGTTTGCTTTGTGATTTATGTTGCCCATCTTTGGGGGACTGGAGAGTGAGAAAAGAGGAGTGTGTGCAGAGCAGGGACCTTCTAGTCAGCATTTATTGATATTGATGAATTTGTTGCCCATGTTCAAGCACAGAATCCTATACAACCCCCAGTGAAAGCATTACAAGGACAATCGTAAAAAGGGCCTGCGGTTAGCGCAATCATAATGATTAGGGCTGTTGTTCTAGACACCCTGTTTACCATAAAAACTCTCCAAAACACTCTCCAAAAACCAATATGTCTAAAATGCATAGAATTTTAACGCAAGCTAAAAAACGCATCCAAATGCACATGAAATGAATAGAAAGGACAATCCACTTTCCTTGCATTTTATTGCAAGTTGGTGTGAATTCAGCTTAAAGCAGATCCATGGACAGAGCATACACTCTACTTTTTAAAACATCGGCAGTTTATTAAAGCGGTCGTAAACTTGTTTCTGCAACTTTTACCTTCAGGTAAGCTTATAATAAAGCTCACCTGTAGGTAAAATTATTATCTCCTAAATGTGCACCGTTTAGGAGATATTCCAGTGAGCAGCAGTCGGTGAAGTGACCAGCGCATGCGCTGTGAAGGGACGACATTCTCATGCTGTGGGAGTGATGTCATCATGGCTCGGCCATTAAAACATCCGGAGCCTGTGGACTCAGAAGGATGACTGGGTGAAGATGGAAGCCCTGTTAGCAGTGGCAGGGCACTACTAGAGGGCTTTGTTTTAAGGTAAGTCTCCCATAATGTGGTGCCAATGTCCTCCACTGGACCCCGAGAGAAAGAAATCGCCCATGTCTGTGACAGATGTGCCTGAGTTTGGTAAGGTCTATGAATTTGGGAGGGGGGAGGACTGTGCAGATGAGTTGGAAGGGAGGCTGGGAGGACAGAGGATGGTGGGAGGGACATGGGAAGACTGAGGTGGAGAGGGGCTGTGAAACCTAAGGATGGGGAGGACTGTGAAGACTGAGAATGGGGGTGGCACTGTGAAGCCTAAGGATGGAGGAGACTGAAACCTGAGGATGGGGGGTGACAACTATGAAGCCTGAGGATGAGGGGCTGTGAAGCCTGAAGATGGGGGGGAGACTGAGAAGCCCGAGAATGGGGTATGAAACTGTGAAGACTGAGGATGGTGGGTTGCTGTGCAGACTGAGAATGGGGAAGAGGGACTGAGGATGGGGGGGGGCTGTGAAGACTGAGGATGGGGGGGGCTGTGCAGACTGAGGATAATGGGGCTGTAAAGTCATAGGATGGGGAGAGATTGTGAAGCCTGAGGATGGACGGGTGTGAACACTGAGGACTGTGAAGCCTGGGAATAGGGGGACTGTACAGACTGAGGATAGGGGAGCTAAAGCCTGAGGATGGGATGAATTTGTGAAGCCTGAGGATGGGGGAACTGTGAAATCTAGGGATGAGGGGGCTGTGCAGACTGAGGATGGTCGGAACTGTGAAGCCAGAGGATGGGGGGACTGTGAAGCCTGAGCGTTTGGGGGGGGGGGGGGGGGTTGTGCAGATTGAGGATGCCCCAGGTCTTTTACAATCCCAGCAACACCCAAGCCTCAATGAAAACCATGCCCACTCTTTATTTTTCTTTCATCATCAAGCAATAGGGCCCAGCTTTGTATATTGCACACAGGCCCACTAATTTCATAAAACGTCCCTGCACATGCCTATATTTAGTCAAGGTCATTCAGGTAGATGTGGTTTAGAAGGACACCCACATTTATCTCTACTTACCAACATCAGAAGTTGGGAAAGAGAAACAGCCTGGAAAAGGTAAAATCATGGAACGCATGCAGTGGTGAGCACTAGGGATAAGGCTCCAATGGGTTAGCTGTAAATCTTTGAAAACTTTATAGGTTCGCTGCCAGAAATAAGGGACAATAGTATAATGCAGTGCATAGATTTTGTTCCTGGTTAACTCTAAATGGAGGACTTGTAAATGCTTTTAAAGCGTTGACTATGGACAATTTTGGGTACCATAGTTAACCTCTTCAGCCCCAGAAGAATTTACCCCCTTCCTGACCAGAGCACTTTTTGCGATTCTGCACTGTGTCGTTTTAACTGACAATTACGCGGTCGTGCGATGTTGCACCCAAACAAAATTGACATCCTTTTTGTTCCCACAAATAGAGCTTTCTTTTGGTGGTATTTGATCACCTCTGTGTTTTTATTTTTTGCGCTATAAACAAAAAAAATGATAATTTGGAAAAAAAGCTATATTTTTTACTTTTTGCTATAATAAATATTCCTCAAAATATATAAAAAAACAAATTTCTTTCTCAGTTTAGGCTGATATGTATTCTTCTACATATTTTTGGTAAAAAAAAAATGCAATAAGAGTATATTGATTGGTTTGTGCAAAAGTTGTAGCGTATACAAAATAGGGGATAAATTTATGGCATTTTTATTATTAATTTTTTTTAAATTAGTAATGGCGGCGATCTGCGATTTTTATCACAACTGCGACATTATGGCGGACACATCGGACACTTTTGACACTATTTTGGGACCACTGTCATTTGAACAGCGATCAGTGCTATAAAAATGCACTGATTACTTTATAAATGACACTGGCAGGGAAGGGGTTAAACACTAGGGGGCAATCAAGGGGTTAAGTGTGTCCTAGGGAGTGATTCTAACTGTGGGGAGGATGAGCTACCACTGACACGACAGCGATCACTGCTCCCGATGACAGGGAGCAGTAGATTCCTGTCATGTCACTAGGCAGAACAGGGAAATGCCTTGTTTACATAGGCTTCTCCCTGTTCTGCCTCTCCGTGACACGATCGCGAGACACCGGCGAACATCGAGTCCGCGAGCACGGTCACGGAGTACGCTGCGGGCGTGCGTCTACAATGCTGCCTCTTAAAGGGGACGTACAGGTATGCCCATTTGCAAAGCCCTGCCATTGTGCTGACGAATATCGTTGTGCACTGGTCGGCAAGCGGTTAAAAGGGTGGACTCACATCAGCAATGTTATCAATAGGGATGAACTTTGGGTACAGGTTTACATTGAGTTCATGACTGTGGGGGAAGATCTGTACTGGCAGGACACTGGAGCTGTTGGTTGAGGTCTGCACCACGGGGGTTTAGGCTTGGGGTGAGAGTTGTACTGGCAGGAGGGGGTCATTTTTGGTTGTATTCTATGCTCTGGAAGTATCAGTGTGAGCTAAGGACAGCCCTGTATAGAGAATGATTAGGTATCCAAATTTTTATTAATGATACATGCCACATCACAACAAAATAACCTGAAAGAAGCAAGCCACCACACTCTGTGAATCTCACACGTTTAAAAAGATCAAATTAAATAAATTTGTGCAGCACGCCATCTTACTAAATATATACTGTATACCGAACATATTGTCACGTGTAAACACATAATCATAAATACTGTGTAATAAAGTTTGTACATAACACAATTAGCTTGTGATGTATAAAATCAATGTAAATAACAATTTTAGAATTACAGTAGACATGAGGTTTACATCCAAACCATCAATTAAATACTGTAGTTTACACAAATCTAAATATATTTTAAAAAGTACAGAAAAATTAAATTAAACATTCTTGAGAAAGAGGGACTAAGATCCAAAACATTAAGGCCCCTTTCACACGGGCAGATAGAATTCAGCTTGTAGCTACGGATAGATGAAGTTATCTACTGCACCTAAAAACTTACACAATGCTTTCCTATGGCCCCATTCACACACTGCGTTTAGCGATGGTTTCGTTACATGGGGTTTTGTGCGGTTAGAAAAAATAAATGTGACTGCGTCCAGGACCGATTTAGCGCAGCTATCTGTACATAACCGCAGGTAATCGCAGTGTACTATTTCTCCTGCGGATAGCAGCGGCAACAAAGAAAGAAAAATAACAGGAAGCACATCAGAAATGGCAAGAATGTTCCACCGCAGCTAAACACAGCCGCATATAAACGCACGTAAACGCTGCTAATTGCAATGTAGAACTGCAAGTGATCGCTGTGCCTGGAGTCTTGGAATTTCAAAATAACAAAACATGCTTTTAACAGTGGCAGAACAGCCGCCCGTGTGAAAGAGGCCTAAAAAATATGAATAACTCACTCAATGGTGTACAAAAAAATACATAGGGCACTCGCCAAGGAATCTAGGTGTGAGATTAAGAGAACATGTCTACAACATTAAAAGAGGATAGACTAGGGCAGTGATGGCGAACCTTGGTACCCCAGATGTTTTGGAACTACGTTTTCCATGATGCTCGTGCACTCTGCTGTGTAGCTGAGCATCATGGGAAATGTAGTTCCAAAACATCTGGGGTGTCAACTGGACTAGGGTGATTAGTCAATACGAATCATGGTGGATTTATACCACCAAGACATTGGTCCTGAGGGGCTCAACATCAATTTTGATTCAAACTGTTTTATTTGGGTTTTTTTAAGATATATTTAATAAGAATTTTGATCGTTTTACAAGAAAGAGCAAAAAGGCAAACAAACAATGCAACAAGAGCAGTAAAAAAACCTCCAATAGCAGGTTACAACCAAAAGAGGTACAGGCTGTGCCTTCTGTGTCATATTAGGGAAGGTCCGAGCAAGAGCAAAAACTATTGCACATTCCCTTTACTAGCAGTGAAGCATAATGTGCGCCAATTGTTTTACAACAAAATTTACAGGAAAAAAGTGACAACAGCAAGGAACTAATCTCCTGGGTTCACAGATGCTAAAGGTAAGTGGGCTAGATATCCATTTATGCTACAATTTTTCAAAAAGATGGGTTTGTTTTCGGAGTTCAAAAGTGAGTTTGTACAGGGGCATTGATTAATTAAAGCCAGGTAGTCAGGGTGGGTCGTTTCCAGGATAAAAAGATATTCTTTTTAGCAAAAAAGTACAGTATACGGAGAAGTCCTTTAATATATGCAGGTACAGAAATTTCACCAAAGATACCCAGCAGGCAATTTTTAGAATGCAATATATAAGGTAGGCCCAATACAGTAGATAAGGACAAGTCAACTTCAGTCCAAAATGAGGAAACAATTGGGCATGTCCCAAAGCAATGCATGAAATCAGCTGTGTTCCCACATCCTCTAAAGCACTCAGATGTGGGGCGTAGCCCCATTTTATACATAGAAGAAAGGGTAAGGTGACAATGTCGAAATATTTTATTCTGTAGGATTCTATCCCTGGAGGATATAACCAAGCTCTTATAGGTATCCACAAATTCAGTCCTCGTCTGAGAGTTGAACACCGTACTTAGTCCAACGGGTTTCTGCAGGGGTAAAACTGAGGATTAGAATCAGCCATTAGAGTGGAGTAGTACTCAGAAATTAATTTGATGGTATCTGGAATTCTAAGGAGCTTCTCTAGTGGGGCCATCTGTAATGGAGATGAGTGTAAGTCAAATTGCGTTCTAAGAGCATGCTGAAGTTGGAGATAAAAAAATAAAGAGGAGGGGAGACTGAAATCCTCCCAACTGATTGAACTGACTCGAAGCCTCGTTCAGTATATAAATGGCAAAGATATTTAACTCCCTTAGAGATCCAACATAGTGGATCAGGAATCGCGAGGAGTTTGTTTAGCATTGGGTTGTACAAGAGTGGATTATTTGCTTAAGAAGGATTTGGGGATCTTACAGGAAGCATTCACAATTACATACGTTAGCTTAGAGAGGAAGATCATTTTTAGCATGTTAACCCTACCCATGAGTTCTAATTGAAAATTCATGTCTGCTAGTACGCTGCTAACATAACAGCGCAGCTGTTCGGCATCTGAATTTATAGCGGTGTTGCCTCTATTTTCTCAAGACGTCCCAATCTATAAGAAAGCAATATTTTTAACCATTTATATGCCAGTCTATTATTTGATCTATGCGAGTATAATGACATACTTGGTTTTAATCAAATATTTCTAAAAGGAAAGCAATCAAAACTACAATTAAAATAAAATAAAGTTAATTTAAAAAATAGTCTTTCAAACTTCAGCTGTTGATTTTGTAAGTTTAATGTATTAAGGGAAGGGGGTCTTTTGGATAATAAAAAGCTTTACAGTTTTACACTATGGGGCTTCCTTTTTTCTTTCTTTGCCCGAGTATTATGGAAAACTCTCAGCTCCATATCGGCAGATCGTTTACTGAGGATCGGACGGATGTTCGTTTGGCAGTGATTGTAGCCACCCCATACATACTAAGAGGCTCTGATTGATCTGAAATCTGGTGAGTGCAATTCCTATAGGGAGTATAAGCACTAGATGTATTAATGGTCAAACGTTTAAAACAGCTGATGAATCATTTATGAACTGTTACATGCATAAGACTGTTTTTGGACTGTGGTTTCAGTTGGATTTACAGACTACTAATTTTTTATCCAATAATTTAAAACCTTTAGCGCTGCTGAAGTTTGAAAGACTATTTTTTAATTTAATTTTAATTGTATTTTTGATTGCTTCCCTTTTAGAAATGTTTGTTTATATTATAGCAGCTGCTTCTCTACTATAATAGTATATTTTCCTAAGCGCCGTATAAGTGATCTTTTTTGAGTTGTGTTGTGGTTTTAATCAAAGTTTTTAAATGGAGAGCATTAGATCTGGTTTTATTGCTTTGAGGGACACATGGGAGATGATTTACTAAAAGTGGAGAGTGCGACATCTGGTGCAGCTCTGATTGATAGCCAATCAGCTTCTAACTTGAGCTTGTTCAATTAAGCTTTGACAAATAAACCTGTAAGCTGATTGGTTTCTATGCAGAGCTACACCAGATTCTGCACGGTGCACTGACGCCCTTCATGCGGAGCAATCCTCTTGCATAGTAGTGGATTGCTATTTTTTACCCACGAGGCTGAAAGCGTATATCATTGCATCAAATTTATTATTGGGCTTGTTCTGACCTCTTATATTCTGGAGGTCAATAGCAAGGTGAGCAGACTCACAAACACATGGCCTAGTGTTCAACAGAGGAGGTGTTCACTGGTGCACAAGGAGAAGATTGCAACAAGAAAGAGTGCACATGATTTGTTGAACTTTTAATTCACATTCACATTTTTGAAGAGAAATAATTTTTATTGCACTTTATTCTCTTTAAGGAAACACAAACTTTACTGCACAGTATTTATGATCCAAATTTATATACTTACCGTAACAGTTTTTAGAGAACTAAAATATGAATGAATGGTCTTTATCCTCCAGGTCAACATTCAAGACAAGTGGTTATCTAAGCTACATCAGACTTGTGAGGGAGCAAAGTGTCATGGAAATGTAGGCCGCACCTATCCCTCCTACAATACCCAATTTACCTTTAATAAAAAAAAATAAACACACTAACGACTTACTTGGAATATAATTGGCCGAGGCACGTTTATTGGTGTTAAACTGTAAACAACTTAAATCCATCCAATCATTTTATTAATTCATAAAATTCTCACTTGTAAATAATAAATATAAACAGCTCAGTCTTCAGGACTCGAGCAATACCGTATACCAAAAAACAAGTCCCCCCTTAACTTTGAAGGGTGACAAACCACATAACGTGCCTGCGACAAGGGTGGGGGGGGTTGGGGAGCTTGTTGCTGTAATCTGACCAGCTGTGAGGAGATTTCCTCAGAGGACCCCTTTATATAGCCTTGCCCTGCTTCCAGAATGTTCCCACTGGTCATGTGACCTTTTAAACCTTCCTGGTTGGATAATGACATTCCCTACCTATACCCCGGTGTTACCTGACCTTTATTTACCTGCCTGACCTGCTGTACCTTTTTCTTAAAGTGTCATGACTCTTTTTTTTTTTTTTATTATTAATAAAATTAAATATTCTATCTGTCTGGGGGGCAGCCACATGTCCATGCTGTTCGGGCCAAATTCTTTAGCCCTCTCAGGACATTCTTCAAAGATGCCCATACATTTTAACCACTTAAGGAACGAGCCTCTTTCTGAGATTTGTTGTTCACAAGTTAAAAACAGTTATTTTTTGCTAGAAAATTACTTAGAACCCCCAAACATTATACATTTTTTTTCTAACACCCCAGAGAATAAAATGGTGGTCATTGCAATACTTTCTGTCACACCGTATTTGTGCAGCGGTCTTACAAGTGCACTTTTTTTGGAAAAAATACACATTTTTGAATTAAAAAATAAGACAACAGTAAAGTTAGCCCATTTTTTTTATATTGTAAAAGATAATGTTATGGCGAGTAAATTGATACCCAACATGTCATGCTTTAAAATTGCGCCCGCTCGTGGAATGGCGACAAACTTTTACCCTTAAAAATCTCCATAGGCGATGTTTAAAAAATTCTACAGGTTGCATGTTTTAAGTTACAGAGGAGGTTTAGGGCTATAATTATTGCTCTCGCTCTACCGATCGCGGCGATACCTCACATGTGTGGTTTGAACACCGTTTTCATATGCTGGCGCTAGTCATGTATGCGTTTGCTTCTGCACGCAAGCTTGTCGGGACAGAGCGCGTTTAAAAAAAAAAATTTCTTCTTTATTTTAGCTTTTTTTAATATTTTTACACTGTTTTTTTTTTAAAAATAAATTGCGTCACTTTTATTCCTATTACAAGGGATGTAAACATCCCTTGTAATAGAAAAAAGCATGACAGGACCTCTTAAATATGAGATCTGGGGTCAAAAAGACCTCAGATCTAATATTTACATTAAAATGCAATAAAAAAAAAATTGTCATTTAAAAAGATGAAAAAAAAAAAAATGGCCCTTTAAGAGCTATGGGCAGAAGTGACGTTTTGACGTCGCTTCCGCCCTGCAGTGATATGGAGACGGGTGGGGGCCATCTTCCCCTCACTCGTCTCCATACCTAGGCAGGGGACAGATGCGATTGCCTCCACCACTGCTGACGGCTCTGGTAAGTGGTGGAGGGCACCAAATCTGCCGCAGAGACCACTCTTATAGGAAACCGGACCGCTCACTGAAGACGAGGATACCGCGGTTATGGCAGATAGCTGCTGCCATAACAACGATACGCTCCTTCAAAGTACCGAAGTATATCGGCGTGAGCCGGTCCGAAAGTGGTTAAAGGCTAGGTTCACAATTATATTTTGTACAGGAACCTGTAAAGCATTGCACCTGGGATCTGTGGATCGCAGGTACAATGTCAGGCTCCTTCTAACTCTTCCGCTAGCTTTTTATCTGGGTTAGGGTTTAGCAGTAGGGAGAAAAATACCCAGTATCAAAAGCAGAAGAAAAAAATATTCCAGGAAAACATGTTGGCTGAATTTGATCAGGGGGAGAAAAAAATGTCTGGCATCAGAGATCAGTAGGAAGATAAAATTTGCTAATGTTGATGGTCAGTGGGAGGAAAAAATGGGTTGGTGCTCACGGCAAAACAAACGAGGTGGGGGGGGAGGGGGGTGGACAATAGTGTCAGTTGAAGGCATAGGTGCTTAGTGGGAGTATTTCTGTTCAGTGGGAGCAAAGGGAGAACATTGGCACCAGTTGGGGGAATTGGTACTCTGTAGAGGTGCATTGGTGTCAGTGTGGGATATTGATGACCTGTAGGATGCTGGAATTGTGTTGAGATTCCGAGGACAGTCATGTGGAATCCAAGACTGTTAGGAGGCATGTTTATAGCAGCATAAAGTAGAGTAGGGTGGAATATAATGTTGAAGTGCAATAGTGCATACGGAGGATCAAAGGTACAGCTTAGTATGCAGACTGTATCAGTCAGGAATACGTAAAATACAGCATAGCACAGACACAAGCTCATAGAAGTACAGGAGCGAAGGAGCAGTAAAGTGTAAAATATAGTCGATTCTCGTTTAGGCCGGGTTCACACCGGTATGACACGACAGTCGTACCACTTTGGATCCGACTTTTCCCTGGGACTTGAAGTCCGACATGCGTCTGACTTCAATGAACAGGGATCCGACTTTGATCCCCGACAATGCCAGGCACTGTTTCTGGTATGAATCTTTAGGGGGAACTCCACGCAAACTGTTAAAAAAACCAGCATGGGTTCCCCCTCAAGGAGCATACCAGGCCCTTCAGTCTGGTATGGATTTTAAAAGGAACCCCCACGCCGAAAAAACAGCATGGGGGTCCCCCCCAAAATCCATACCAGACCCTTATCTGAGCACACAGCCCGGCAGGTCAGGAAAGGGGTGGGGACGAGCGAGCGGTCCCCTCCCTCCTGAACCATACCAGGCCGCATGCCCTCAACATGGGGGGTGGGTGCTTTGGGCCCCCACCCCAAAGCACCTTGTCCCCATGTTGATGAGGACAAGGGCCTCTTCCCACAACCCTGGCCGTTGGTTGTCAGGGTCTGCTGGTGGGGTGCTTATCAGAATCTGGAAGCCCCCTAGATCCCAACCCCCCACCCTATGTAAATGTGTATGGGGTACATCGTACCCCTACCCATTCACCTGAAAAAAGTGTAAAAAATAAAACAGCACACAGGGTGTTAAAGTAATTTGTTAAGGCAGCTCCGGCGTCTCTTCTGAACTTCTTCTCCCCTCTCCGGCTCTTCTGCCTCCTCCGCTGTTGTCTTCTGCCTCTGTCGGTTCCTCCTCTCCGGGTCTTCTAGCTTTCTCCGGTTCTTCTTCCTCTGTTTGCTGTCTTCTGCCTCTGCCGGGTCTTCTCTGCTGTCTTCTCGCTCTTTTGTTGGGTCTTCTCCGCTGTCTTCTGCCACTGTTCTTCTTCCGATGTTTACTCAACGCTCTCTTCCGCTCTAATGCTGGGTGCGCGGTGTGCCACTACTTATATTGGCACAGGGCGGGGTCTCTGGTGGCCTGCCCCTTATGATGTCACGCCCATCATGCCCCAGGGGCGGGGCCTCCGGATGACATCACCCGGTGACAGCGGAGAAGACCCGGCAGAGGCAGAAGACAGCGGAGAGAGGGAGAAGAACCGGAGAGGGGAGAAGACATCAGCGGAGAAGAACCAACAGAGGCAGAAGAGCCGGAGAGGGGAGAAGAGATTGGAAGAGACGCCGGGGCTGCCTTAATAAATTACTTTTAAAAAATGTGTAATGTGTTTTGTTTTTGACACTTTTTTAGGTGAATGGGTAGGGGTGCAATGTACCCCATACTCATTCACATAGAGAGTTGGAGGCAAGAATCTGGGGGCCCCCTTATTAAAGGGGGCTTCCAGATTACGATAAGCTCCCCGCCCGCAGACCCCGACAACCAATGGCCAGGGTTGTCGGGAAGAGGCCCTTGTCCCCATCAACATGCGGGCAAGATGATTTGGGGTGGGGGCACCAAAGTACCCACCCCCCTATGTTGAGGGCATGCGGCCTGGTGCAGTTCAGGAGGGGGGTGCTCGCTTGTCCCCACCCCCTTTCCTGACCTGCCAGGCTGTGTGCTCGTATAAGAGTCTGGTATGGATTTTGGGGGGCCCACACAGTTTTTTCAGCGTGGAAATTCCCCTTAAAATTTATACCAGACCGAAGGACCCGGTATGCTCTTGGAGGGTTGCCAGTTTTTATTTTAAATTTGTCATGATGTTCCCCTTCAAGATCATCAGAGCACAAGTTGCATGCCAAAGTCGGATCAGTTAAGACAGCAATCCGACTTTGATCCGACTTCACTAATATTCAATGGGCTGAAGTAGGATCAAAGTAGTGCAGGGAGCATTTTTAAAGTCAGACCGACTTGTGTCGGACCAGTTAAGACAGCTCTCATAGGGAAACATTGATTTTCACATGTCATGTGACATGAGCTCCCAATGTCGGAGCATTTGTCGTACCAGTGTGAACCCGGCCTAATACATTAAACTGCAGCATTTCTTGACTCTCAAGACAAATGGTCACTCTTCCTGCCAATTACTTCTGCAATACTTATGTGTTGCGTCTCTCCTTCCCTCCCAATCCAGTCCCCCTCCCTCACCATATTTTCTTCCATTCAACATACATCCTGTAGTACCCATCTCTTCTAACTTCCATAATATAGCATTTTTTTTTTTCAAAAAAGTTTTTATTTAGCATAACAAAAATATTACATACAAAACACCGGGTGGGTAATACATACCGGTAGCAATAAATTCACAGTGATTCAGTCAAGGATATCAGCGCTATCATTCTGTGAGCACATAGTCCTGAATCTCAACCTCAACCCCGTATAGTATTTACGTTCTTTTTTTTTTTTTATTAATGAAACCAAAATAGTAAACAAAAAACCCGAACGACGAACAATTCAAGCCCCAACAATGCCTTTAGGGAGATAAGGTGGCACGTCCCTTCCCCCTTCCATAAGGGTCAACTCCTTCCCCTCTCCCCACCTCAGGCGTTCCACCATTGAAACTCAGACCATAGATAGTGGGATAGAGTGCGAGCACCCTAATCCCTCTCAATCTCCATATTGTCAGTGTAGTGCACTCATACTCTCACCCTCCAATGTAACCTCTCCAGCTGGCTCTCGCTCTTAACTTTGTTCACCGCTCTGGGCCCCTTCCTCCAATATATTCTTTGAGTCAACCCACCTAAACCATACCTTCCTGAACTTCTTGGGAGCCCCCTGGCCTCATATGTCATCTGATATAAAAGCACATCAGCATTCGCTATCTTTACCCACATCCTTAACATCAATTGTTCGTCATAAATCCATCTCCGGGTGATACATTTTCGCACTTCAAAGTATAGAAACCTGAGGAACAACTCAGTATGTACATTTACCTCCTCTTGGTCAAAGACACCCAGGAGGCAATGTAAGGGAGAACATGTGTTAGGAAGGGCAAAGTTATCATAGATGAATTCAGTCACCCTGGAGCACAGGGGACGTATCCTAGGGCATTCCCAGACCATGTGAATAAAATTTCTCTCTGCCCCCTTACATTTGTGACACTCTGCAGAGTCTCTCTTGCGCATTCAAAACAGTCTGGCCAGTGTGTAGTATATCTGAAGGTGTGAAGGTATCTAAGCTGGATCATTCTATCCATGGAGGATATAACAGAGACAAGATATGTATCCAGAACCTCCTGCCACAGCTCCTCAGACAACGCCGGTACACCGGCTACCCAGCGAGACCTAGTCCTGGCAATCAATTCAGGGTTCCCAGGGCCCCATAATATAACATATTACCGTTCCTGTAGCCTCTCCTCAATGCCTCTTCTAACTGTAACAGTGGGCCATGTCATTCATTCGCAGAGTATTGTGAATAAGGGAAATACAACTCAATGAACTACCAGGGCTCTGATGAGCGCTCTTAGTAGTTCATTGAGAAGTTGTATCGGTGAGATTGCCCTTGTAAAGTGCCACATTCGAATAATCTAAACACAAGAAGATGACCCCTAAGTGGTAATTAGTTGAAAAGTATAATGTATTTAAACATATTGTATCAGAATAAAAACACAATGCAATGGAATGGTTAAATATCTGTGTACAAAAACACCACATTCATGGTATTATAATTAAAATCCTCTCAATACAACTGACGCGTTTCAATGTCTCCTTCTTCAGGGGTGTTATGAGGAGGTCAATCTATCTATATATCTATATATATTGTGGTTGTGTCACAATTGAAACATTCTATAGAACTATTAAAAAAAAATAGAAAGGACTGTGTCTCCAGGCTTCACTGCAATAATCATATAAAGAAATTGATCATATCACTGTCTATTGGCATTGCACCAAAAAACAGGAATAGGGTTTGGATAGTACCGGGTGCCCCAAAAAAGGGCATGAAACAGCCAAAGACACTGAGACCACAGGTGGGCGCCGCCCTGTGCCGTTTGGGGACACAGATTGATGAGGCTTGGACTTGGATGCCAGGACGTGTCTCCACGCGGCTCTAACATACACTAAGTATATACCATCTGTATACTTGTAACCACCTTCTCATCAATTTTGTGAGGGCTTGCATTTTGTTGAATGTAATAATTTAGTCAAGGAGTGCACATAAAACAGAGAGCAGTTAAAGTGAGATTAGCAGACACTGAAGAGTCAAGGAGTAGAGAAAAAAAAGGGAAAGAAAGCAGAGATCAGAAACCTGTTGCAGAGGAAGATGAAAAAGGTTGCAGAGGTGGAGGAAAAGGAAAGTGGGTACTGGGTCAATGGAGTAGTAAGGGAATGGAGACCAGAGGACATGTGTAGGTGGAGAAGTAGGAATAACACCGCAGATTAGTCTTTGAGGAGGGCAGTGGAGACCTTAGAGTGGTGAAAGAGAAGGGAACAGACAGAAAATGTGAGGGGAGAATGAAGACATCAAATGTGCAGACAGAAGAAAACTGGAGAGTGGTCATGGAACAGGAGACAACAAAATAGCTTTTCTTTCTTAAAGGAAGAACTCCAAGTTCACACAATTGACATAGTTTGTTTGGGCCAGTGTGGCCCTCACTAACCTGTGAGGCTGCTGGATGTGCGATATAAACTGTATGTAGCTGTGGCTATATACAGCACTCTGTTCCGGGGGCAAGCCGAGACTTCCTGTCTCATACCCGGAACACAGGAGAGTCTACAGCAGTGGCACTCAGCTAGAGGGAGTGCTGTATTCTATCAATGAATACAAAGCTTCCTCTGATTGGCAGTCAGAGCTTGTGACATCATCAGCCCACCTACCTGACTCAGCCAATCAGTGGAAGCTTTGTACTCATGGATCAAATACAGCACTCCCTCTAAAATGGTGGAGCGGAACTGCTTTAGACTCCTGTTTTAATGAATTGTTCCAATGAACTGTGAACTTTAAATATGTCCAATAAATATGTGAACACCTGAATAGTTGTTGAAAAAATTAAATCAAATGTAATAAAAATAAAGTGATACGAATTAAACATTTACCGTATATACTCGAGTATAAGTCGAATTTTTCAGCACATTTTTTAGTGCTGAAAGTGCCCCCCTCGACTTATACTCGAGTCAAGCACTTTTCTGCAGCAAAAAATTTAATTTTTCCGAACCGACTTTGGGGCTCCGTATCTCAGGGCCACTTGGTGCTAGGAACTCCAAATTTGGTGTGCAAACCCAGTGGACCTGGTACCACAACATATCCAAAGCTGAAGTTCCTAGCACTAAGTGGCCCCGAGATACGGGGCCCCAAAATCGGTTCGGAAAATGTCATTCTCTGCTGCAGAAAAGTGCTTGACATTTTCTGAACCGACTTTGGGGCCTCATATCTCAGGGCCACTTGATGCTAGGAACCCCAAAATTGGTGTGCAAACCCAGTGGAACTGGTACCACAACATATCCAAAGCTGAAGTTCCTAGCACTAAGTGGCCCTGAGATACGGGGCCCCAAAACCGGTTTGGAAAATGTCATTCTCTGCTGCAGAAAAGTGCTTGACATTTTCTGAACTGATTTTTGGGGCCCTGTATCTCGGGACCACTTGGTGCTAGAAACCCCAGCTTTGGAAATTTTATGGTACCAGTTCCACTGGGTTTGCACACCAAATTTGGGGTTCTTAGCACTAAGTGGCCCTGAGATACAGGGCCCCAAATTTGGTCAACTGTGTCCATCTGCAGCAATGTCATTTCGGGACCCTTTGGGTTCAGAGACCCCAAATTTTGGCTGCAGCTAGGGGGCATCTAGGAACCCTTAACTACCGAGTTCAGGGGACCTATGGCTGCAAATGGACACAGTGATGCTGCAAATGGGCATTGTTGACCCTCTTTTCCACTTACAGTAGCTGTGCATTTCTCAACCTCGTCTTATACTCGGGTCAATAAGTTTTTCCCATTTTTTTGTGGTAAATTAGGGCCTCGACTTATACTCGGAACGACTTATACTCGAGTATATACGGTAAATAAAATAAAATGAGTGACTATATAATAAATCTGTGTTAATGATAATAGTGAAAAATATATATATGGACACCGGCGGGAAAAAAGCGCCCTTAGGCGATTCAGTTCGCATAGGTAGCGCTATACAAGTCACTCATTCATAGGTGTGTGTGTGTGTGTGTGTGTGTGTGTATATATATTGTGCCAAAACATACTTAATCACAGAGGTATATGTAAATAAATGAATAATTAAATAAATGAATGAATAAGTGCTGTCCAACACCAACTGCGTGTAAGGAACGTGTACTCATATATATATCCTGTGTGTATACTTTTATATGGGATCCACCAGATCTCTGTTGTATATGTAATAGGAATATCATGAAGTCACATATTTTACAAAGGATGTATACATGAGCCTATGTACATATATATATATATATAAACATAAACTTTGTTTGCACAACTATGCGGACGTAGACTCCAAATATAAGTGAACACTTAGATATTTATCATCATAAAAAAAATTAATTAAGTTCCTATCCAATTAAACACTAATCATCATTGAAAAATTCTATAAATGTTATTGTTCTCACCAAATTTAAAAATATTTCATTTATATATAAAAGAACTGTAACATAGCATATACACCAGATGAAAAAATATATGTATATATATATATGCATCTATGAGCATTCTAGTGATCCAAAAGAACTGTTGAGCAAATGCAGTCTACGAATCACTCCATTCATTGAAATGTGAAGACTAATGTTGCAAATGTTCTTTCATTACGTATAACGGACAAAACAAAAGAAATGGTCATGGGGAAAAAGTATAGCAAGAACTGTCATTTTAGATATGATGACGATTTGGGTGATCCAGGAACTACCTTTAGCAAAAAAAATAGAAAAAATATGTAATAATAAAGAAGTAAAAATGGTAGCTGGTCAAAAAACTGAAAACATAAAGGCTACCATACCACAAGTACAAAAAATCAATAAGGTAAAAAAGCCCAACCCCCCCCCCCCCCCCCTAGAAAAACCCAATACGGCAAAGAAATAGAATCCAAAGAGAAGTTCAAAAGGGGTTGGCATCGTAAACCACAAGATCAAAATTATACTGTAATGAAAAACCTCCATATACACATATGTAAATATGACAGTGGGTATCTATATGTCCGCTTTCCAAAAATATTGCAATTGTCCTAATGTGTAGTGGCCGCTAGTGTTCGGCATATATGCAGCAATCTGCAATAATGTCGATACCGCAACCATAGTGAAACTATAACTATTGGACAGGGTACTGGATAAGAAACCCACATGGTCATGCTATAAGGCTGTAAATGTATCTAAGCAAATGTGCATACAGGATATCTATAAGAACAAACCTCTATGTATAAAAGAAAAAAAAAATTACTACTCATATCAGACACGCGAACCACAGTCTAAACCTATGCTGGCATTGCAAACCTCAAAGAATTGCAAGATGTCAGCTACTGGTAAAAACAGTTTGACAAAATATGGGACATTGTTAATAAGTGTGTCCAACATGAAACAGAATCCAATTATATAAATGGATATAAATGAATGCAAAACCAGATGAACCACTCTACACTAGCATAGAGTAAAGGGGACAAGAGAAAAGTGAAACAAAAACGAAAAACCAGGCAGGGAGAAAAGAGGAAACAAGGGGAAAAAATTATTGTTAATGAGAACAGACAGTGGAAGACATAACTATGTATGGCCAATCATGTTTTAACTAGTGGACATATCCTCGCTCAAACTCCCAATGGTCCATAGTGTTTAAAACATGTACCGTTTAGAGTCCTGAAGACTACCTAAACTGCCCACATGTAGGTAAAAGCCATCTAAATGTAATACTCCCACTCATGTCCACAACACTATGCGAACAGAGTGGTCAGTATCAAGACGGCCAAAGTATTGCCACACTTCCCGTTAAAAACGGGCATACACATGACGTTAATTGTATGAACCATAGTAAACTGAAGCCTGAATGGCAATCTTGTCTGCACTACAACTCATATACACCGCCATGAATCTAGTCATAATAGTGATGAAGTAATGTAATGATGAAGAAAAGAATTTACTATCAAAAGGACTGAACTTTTGCCCCAGTAGACATTTTGATCGTTTTGGGACACTTTTAGACGTTAATAAGTTTTCACGTAACCTCACTTTGAAAAAGCATTATATTGAATTTCCATCAGAAAGGGAAGAAACCTCTCTGGGTGCCTCTGATACAGGCGAGTCTCCTCCCTCTCTTTGTCTGTTTACAAAGGTCTGCACTTTACAGGACCTCATTGAATTGGCTTCTGAATCTAGTCCTTGCCTCAACGATTCCACCGATATGTCCAATCATATCCTGTTCAGATTAAGATCTGACTTCTAACCGGTGGCATCGAGAGGCAAGGATCTCGATCTTTTTCAAAAACTAATAGAGAGAGATTTGACTCAGCTCGCTCAGGGCTATCGAAAGGGTCCTATGCAGGATAATCTATCTTTGAATGAGACAGGCTTTGAAATCTTTATCTTCTGACAGTAACATCGCGATTAGAAATGCAGACAAGAGGGGTACTGTAGTTGTGTTAGACTCTAATGTATATAAAAGACGAAGCTTTACGTCAGTTGTCTGACATCACTACTTATGAAAAACTTAGAGCTGACCCTACTTTACCTTTTAAAAAAGAACTGTCTTCCCTTTAGGATAGGGCGGTTCACATTGGTATCTTTTCAGAGAGAGAAAAAGACTTGTTTATTCCTGAGTGTCCAATTATGCCTGTGTTCTACCATTTACCCAAGGTCCACAAGGGGTTAAACCCCCTTGTTGGTCGACCTATTGTCACAGGAATTGGCTCCTTGAATGAGCGCCTTGGTGAATGGTTGGACAGTCAATTGCAACCGTTGGTTTGTGGTCTCCCTGGGTTTCTCAGGGACACCAAACAATTACTCAACAAACTAAAAGGTATACAATGGAAAGACAATTACAGGTGGATTACCTGTGATGTGACAAGCCTATATTCTAGCATTCCGCATGTCCTGGGGATACAGGCAGTTGCCTTTTTCTTAAAAGAATCTGGGAAATTCTCATTGGCACTTCAGGAGTTTATTTTACTATCTTTAGAGTTTCTGTTAACACATAATTTCTTTATGAGGGGGCGTTTGACGGGGGCTATTTTCTCCAGAGATAATCTGGAGCAAAATTTTCGCCCTCAATGGCTAACCTATATATGGGTTGGTGGGAGAGGAGCCACATCTTTGGACATGATAGCCCCCGCTGGTCGGATACGTTTTTTATCTGTCGCTACATAGATGACCTGTTGTTTATCACATCAGACAATAATGTTTCATTAGAAAACTGGCTTTCTTATTTAAAACAACTCCCTTAATCTAAAGTTCACTGGGGATCTCCAAGAGAGCTCCATTGAATTTTTAGATGTGAAATTGTCTGGTATCAATGGTGAGGTGACAACGGGTATATACAGGAAATCCACAGCTGGAAATCCTCTGTTAAGAGCCAATTCTGCCCATCCAAGGCACACCATCAGAGGTGTACTGCTTGGCCAGTTCTTGAGATTAAAGCGACTATGTAGCACACCGGAAACTTTTCAAAAAGAGGCCATGGACATGACCCAAAGGTTCAAGGATAGAGTGTATCCAGAAAAAGTCATTTTTAAGGCCCTCTCTGCAGCCAATAAGGTCCCTAGAAACACCTTACTGGAGGAGAAAAAAGATAAAAATCAAGTACAAACAGAAACTTTCCATTTCTATGGGCAATGTTCCTATTTTTTTCTACACCCTATAGTACAGAATTTTCAAAAATGTGTAACATAGTAACTAAATACCTACCTGTCTTATTTAATGACCCTGTTTACAATTAAATTCTTTCAAAGGGTATAAGACTGATTTCTCGTAGAGCCCCTACTCTGGGAAGATCCCTTTCACCCAGTTTGTTCTCCAGCACACAATCAAGCTCCAATTGGCTTCACTTTAAAAGGTAACTTTGAATGTAGTATTCAAGGATGCGACTATTGTCGCTATATAAAAAGAGGCCAAGTTGTGAGCTCTAGTATAAACGGTAAAACTTTTGACATCGCATCCTTTATTAACTGTAATTCCAGATTTCTCATCTATGTTATCACATGCAAACAATATCAGATCCAGTATGTTGGCCGTACTACACGTAGGCTGAAAGACCGATTATACGATCATCTATACGACATTGAAAAAAAACAAATCCACAAAATGTAGCTAAACATTGGAACTTCATACATTTTAAGGATGTCACTAGCCTTTCCATACAGGGTGTGGAGAAAATTACTACCCCCAAAAGAGGAGGGGACAAGTTCAGAATACTTTGCAAACACAAAGTATTCTAGATATTTACTCTACACATCAGAATCCCAACAGGATTGAACTTTGAGTGGGACGTTTCTCACTATTATGACTAGATTCATGGCAGTGTATATGGATTGTAGTGCGGACAAGATTTGCCATTCAGGCTTCAGTTAACTATGGTTCATACAATTAACATTGTCATGTGTATGCCCGTTTTTAACGGGAAGTTTGGCAATACTTTGGCCGTCTTGATACTGACCACTCTGTTCGCATAGTGTTGTGAACATGAGTGGGACTATTACATTTAGATGGCTTTTACCTACATGTGGGCAGTTTAGGTAGTCTTCAGGACTCTAAAAACGGTACATGTTTTAAACACTATGGACCATTGGGAGGTTTGAGCGAGGATATGTCCACTAGTTAAAACGTGATTGGCCATACATAGTTATGTCTTCCACTGTCTGTTCCCATTAACAATAATTTTTTCCCTCATTTCCTCTTTTTTCCCCGCCTGGTTTTTGGTTTTTGTTTCCATTTTCTCTTGTCCCCTTTACCCTATGCTAGTGTAGAGTAGTTCATCTATCTATATAATTGGATTCTGTTTCATGTTGGACACACTTATTAACAATGTCACGTATTTTGTCAAACTGTTTTTACCAGTAGCTGACATCTTGCAATTCTTTGAGGTTTGCGATGCAGGCATGGGTTTAGACTGTGGTTCGCGTGTCTGATATGAGTAGTAATTTTTTTTTCTTTTTTTACATAGAGGTTTGTTATAGATATCCTGTATGCACATTTGCTTAGATACATTTACAGCCTTATAACATGACAATGTGGGTTTCTTATCCAGTACCCCGTCCAATAGTTATAGTTTCACTATGGTTGTGGTATCGACATCGTTGCAGATTGCTGCATGAATGCCGAACACTAGCGGCCTTTACACATTAGGACAATTGCGGTATTTTTGGAAAGCGGATATATACTCACTGTCATATTTACATATATGTATATGGGTATATGGAGGTTTTTCATTACAGTATAATTTTGATCTTGTGGTTTACGATGCTAACTCCTTTTTGAACTTCTCTTTGGATTCTATTTCTTTGCCGCATTGGGTTTTTCTGGGGGGGGGGGTTGGGCTTTTTTACCTTATTGATTTTTTATACTTGTGGTATGGTGGCCTTTATGTTTTCGGTTATTTGACCAGCTACCATTTTTCTTCTTTATTATTACTTATTTTTTCGCTAAAGGTGGTTCCTGGATCTCCCAAATCGTCATCATATCTAAAATGAGGGTTCTTGCTATACTTTCTCCCCATGACCATTTCTTCTGTTTTGTCCGTTATACGTAATAAAAGAACATTCGCAACATAGTCTTCACATTTCAATGAATGGAGTGATTCATAGACTGGATTTGCTCAACAGTTCTTTTGGACATCATTAGAATGCTCATAGATGCATATGCTGTATATACATATATTTTCGTCTGGTGTATATGCTATGATACAGTTCTTTTATATATAAATGAAATATTTTTAAATTTGGTGATAACAATAACGTGTATAGAATTTTTCAATGATGATAAGTGTTTAATTGGTTAGGTAATTAATTAATTTTTTATAGGATGATAAATATCTAAGTGTTCACTTATATTTGGAATCTACGTCCACAGTTAGTTGTGCAAAGAAGGATTATGTTTATATATGTATATATATGTACATAGGCTCATGTATACATCCTTTGGAACATATGTGACTTCATGATATACCTATTACATATACAACAAAAGAGATCTGGTGGATCCCATATAAAAGTATACAGTGGGGGCGGAAAGTATTCAGACCCCCTTAAATTTTTCACTCTTTGTTATATTGCAGCCATTTGCTAAAATCATTTAAGTTCATTTTTTTCCTCATTAATGTACACACAGCACCCCATATTGACAGAAAAAGACAGAATTGTTGACATTTTTGCAGATTTATTAAAAAAGAAAACTTGAAATATCACATGGTCCTAAGTATTCAAAACCCAAGTTTTTCACACCTGAATTTGGGAATCGTTGGTGGACAGCGATTTTTAGGTCTCTCCAGAGATGCTCAATTGGGTTTTAGTCAGGGCTTTGGCTGGGCCATTCAAGAACAGTCACGGAGTTGTTGTGAAGCCACTCCTTCGTTATTTTAGCGGTGTGCTTAGGGTCATTGTCTTGTTGGAAGGTAAACCTTCAGCCCAGTCTGAGGTCCTGAGCACTTTGGAGAAGGTTTTTGTCCAGGATATCCCTGTACTTGGCCGCATTCATCTTTCCCTCTGTTGCAACCAGTCGTCCTGTCCCTGCAGCTGAAGAAAAAAAAAAATCCACAGCATAATGCTGCCACCACCATGCTTCACTGTTGGGACTGTATTGGACAGGTGATGAGCAGTGCCTGGTTTTCTCCACACATACCGCTTAGAATTAAGGCCAAAAGTTCTATCTTGGTCTCATCAGACAAAAGAATATTATTTCTCACCATCTTGGAGTCCTTCAGGTGTTTTTTTAGCAAACTCCATGTGGACTTTCATGTGTCTTGCACTGAGGAGAGGCTTCCGTCGGGCCACTCTGCCATAAAGCCCCGACTGGTGGAGGGCTGCAGTGATGGTTGACTTTCTACAACTTTCTCCCATCTCCCGACTGCATCTCTGGAGCTCAGCCACAGTGATCTTTGGGTTCTTCTTTACCTCTCTCACCAAGGCTCTTCTCTCCTGATAGCTGAGTTTGGCCAGACGGCCAGCTCTAGGAAAGGTTCTGGTCATCCCAAACATCTTCCATTTAAGGATTATGGAGGTCACTGTGCTCTTAGAAACCTTAAGTGCAGCAGAAATTTTTTTGTAACCTTGGCCAGATCTGTGCCTTGCCACAATTCTGTCTCTGAGCTCTTCAGGCAGTTTCTTTGACCTCATGATTCTCATTTGCTCTGACATGCACTGTGAGCTGTAAGGTCTTATACAGACAGGTGTGTGGCTTTCCTAATCAAGTCCAATCAGTATAATCAAACACAGCTGGACTCAAATGAAGGTGTAGAACCATCTCAAGGATGATCCGAAGAAATGGACAGCACCTGAGTTAAATAAATGAGTGTCACAGCAAAGGGTCTGAATACTTAGGACCATGTGATATTTCAGTTTTTCTTTTTAAATAAATCTGCAAAAATATCAACAATTCTGTGTTTTTCTGTCAATATGGGGTGCTGTGTGTACATTAATGAGGAAAAAAATGAACTTAAATGATTTTAGCAAATGGCTGCAATATAACAAAGAGTGAAAAATTTAAGGGGGTCTGAATACTTTCGGTCTGTATAAGTACACGTTCCTTACACACAGTAGGTGTTAGACAGCACTTATTCATTCATTTACATATACCTCTGTGATTAAGTATGTTTTGGCACACATTATATATATATATATACACATATATATATATATATATATATATATATACATATACACATACACACACACACACACACACACACACACACACACACACACACATATATACACATAGATAGATATCTATCTATATATATCTATATATCTATCTATATATATCTATCTATATCTCTATCTATCTATATATATCTATCTATATCTCTATCTATCTATATCTCTATCTATCTATATCTCTATCTATCTATATCTCTATCTATCTATCTATCTATCTATCTATCTATATCTCTATCTATCTATAATTTATTTATTTTTCACTATTATCATTAACAGATCCATTATTATCATATAGTCACTCATTTTATTTTATTTTAATGTTTAATTCTTATCACATTTTATTTTTATTTCATTTCATTTCTTCACCAACTATCAAATATTCAGGATTTCACATATTTATTGGACATATTTACAGCTCACAGTTCATTGGAACAATTCATTAAAACAAAATAAGTTATTTAGACACTTTATTTTAGTTGGTTTAAATTTAATTGAATTCATTATAAAAGCATTTGGTTCATCTTTGCACTGAATTTACATATTCATGTGTATTCCCCCAACTCCCACACGTTGAACACGTTTGTTAATCAAGGGTTTCTTCCAATGAAGATCTAATTGAGTATTTAGACTCAATTAACTACACATGGAGTCACATATTTGAAACATTTTAGTATATATGTTGCACTGTTTTTAGTAGTAGGGCAGCTATGACTAAGCACTGTTAAGTGTGAAACGCGTCAGCTCGTTTGTCCCATTTTTTGCTGTGGCTTGTATCTGTTGGACTTTTTACTAATAAAGGCTATATTCCGGAATGCGGCTGTCCAGAACTTCCTTTTTGCCTAAGGGACATAGGTCGTTAGGGCCAGCTTGGTAAATTGTGTGAAAACCTGGAGTTCTTCTTTAAGCCGGCCATACATGTAGTGAATTTCACATACAGGTGCCTCCCGCCCAACATCTCTTGATTGAAAAATGGATAGAGCAAGGCAGAAATTTGTCAGCTGAACATTGTCTGCATCCAGTTGTTGGCGTTGTGGGCTTTCAAAACACAAAGCCACAGCAGGAGAGCCATCCACTCATGCTGTATTGCGTGGATAGACGTCATGGTTCAATTTTTTTACAGTCTGCTTGCTGTTGGTGTGTGGCCATCTTTAGTAGCAGAGTAGTTACAAAATGTAATTAATGATGTTTTTGTCCTCAGTTAAAATGTATAAATAAAAAGATGAAAATCAGCTCTTGGAAAACCATGTTAAGAAAACACAGAGAATTTGGTTTTGTTTTTTAAACATTTAATGTCACATACTGCTAACCATAGTTTTTCCTTAAAAGGAATGATTGATGATAATGTTACATTTACACTTACTGTACAGAAAAAAAAAAATTATTACATTTATTAGCATCATAGTTATGTGTATCAGTCCTGATTTATGAAAGTATCACCTTCCACAGATAGGCAAAGGCTTCACCTCATCAACTCTATTCTTATGCACCTGGAATGCTGGAGTCACCCACCGACCACAAGAGCACTGTTCTCCATACCAGTTGAATGAGCCCAATTTTGAGTGACATCTGGGGCAGAGGAGCTGAAAAGATAGTATTAATAATATACAGTAGGTAAATTAAGCAGTGATTCAGTGAGAAAAAAGATAATTTACTTTGACATGAAGAAATTGTTTTAAAAAATGATTGTGAAAAAAAGCTTTCACAGATAAATCCAACAAGGTCTTTAAAAGCCCACCCATGACCAATTACAGGTGAGAACCCCAGAGGGGATCCCTGATGATTAAAAGGGGTTGTAAAGGTTCACGTTTTTTCACCTTAATGCATCCTATGCATTAAGGTAAAAAAAACATCCAACAATGCCGCCCCCCCCCCAGCCCCCCCGTTTTACTTACCTGACCCCTCGAAAGTCCCGCACTCGCTCCCGACATCCTCTTCGTCGCTCAGCCTGGCTGTTGATTGACTAGAATGGATGGATTGAAAGCAGCGCAGCCATTGGCACGCGCTGCTGTCAATCACATCCAATGACGTGGCGCGCCGGGGCCGAATGATAGTCGGTGGCTATAGCCGCCGGCTGTATCACGGGAGCGCGCCCGCAAGAACTAAACACCATGCAAGAGAGCTCGCATGAAGGTGTTTAGTTTTTGCGGGGAGGCAGCTGTCGAGGGACCCCAGAAGACCAGGTTCGGGGCCACTCTGTGCAAAACGAGCTGCACAGTGGAGGTAAGTATAACATGTTTGTTATTTTAAAAGAAAAAAAGATTGCCTTTACAACCCCTTTAATTGCAAAAAGCAGCCCCAATGAAAGCAATGGGGAGGCTGTCAGCCTCCTCAACGATTACATTTGAGCGATTGGCTCTGGAGGCAGACTGCCTGTAGCCAGGGCTGATCAGTCTCTTGTGCTGCATGAGAGATTATATCGAAGTGGTTGTGATTAGTTGTTGGAGTCGGCACTCTCCCAGTACATTCAATGGGGCTGCCTCCTGCAATTAATCATCGTGGAACCCCCGCAGGGGGTGTATTCGCAAGTATGAAATGCACCCCAAGTGTTGTAAAAATGTTACCCTCCCCCTACCTGTGCGGCATAGCCTATATAAAAGATTTGTTGTGCTCCCTTCCCTTCAGCAGCTACTCACCAGCACAGGGAAACTGTAACTCCTGTATCATGTGACCGCACCAGAGTGGAATTAAAATTTTTTTTAAAAAGAGGGGGGGCAGTTATTTCCACAGATTATCATTAATATATTAGGGATTTATATAGCGCCAACAGTTTGCACACAGTTTTTCAACATGAGGGCAGACAGTACAGTTACAGGAGGAAATCAGAGGGCCCTGCTCGTTAGAGCTAACGATCTAAAAGAGAGGGTCACATGATACAAAAGGTAATAACTGTAGGGGATGAGCTGATGGAGAAAATAAAAGTACAGTCCTGGGGGCAGGATAGGCCTCTTTGAAGAGAAGGGTTTTCAGGGATCATCTAAAAGTTGATAGAGTAGTTGATAGCCAGACAGATTGGGGTAGGGAGTTCCATAGGATGGGAGACGTTCAGGAAAAGGCCTAGAGGGGGCGTATGGGAGGAGGTGACAAGAGAGCTATAGAGCAGGAGGTCTTGAGAGGAATGAAGAGAACAATTTGGTTGGTATTCTGAGACTAGGTTAGTAATACAGCTGGGGACCAAGTTGTGGATGGCTTTGAAAAAGAACAGCTAGGGATGAAATTTGACCCTTAATAAAATTTAAAAGCCAAAACGCACCAGGTCAGGCTCCAGCACAATAATATGTATACCACACAATAATATGTACACAATTGCACGCACTTATTATTGTGCCAATGTACCAGCACTGGGTGTATTCAGCGCTGCACTGGATGCAAGGGAAGATGGCAGCCGTCGCATTGGAAACCAGAAGCTGAGGTCACCGGAAGTAACGCGATAACCTGACATACCCGCCTCAGCGCATTTTGTCCAGACGACGTCCTCGGGAAGACCATCAGAAGTGATAGAGTATATGGATAGAGATATACAGAATCTCACAGAAGTGAATAAACCCCCTCAAATTTTTGTAAATATTTTATATCTTTTCATGTGGCAACACTGAAGAAATTACACTTTGCTACAGTGTAAAGTAGTAAGTGTACAGCTTCTATAACAGTGTAAATTTGCTGTCCCCTTAAAATAACTCAACACACAGCCATTAATGTCTAAACTGCTGGCAACAAAATTGAGTACACCCCTATGTGAAAAGGTCCAAATTGGGCCCAATTAGCCATTTTCCTTCCCTGGTGTCATGTGACTTGTTAGTGTTACAAAGTCTCAGGTGTGAATAGGGAGCAGATGTGTTAAATTTGGTGTTATCACTCTCACTCTCTCATACTGGTCACGGGAAGTTCAATATGGCACCTCATGGCAAAGGTGAAAAAAGAATTGTTGCTCTACATAGAGATGGCCTAGGCTATAAGAAGATTGCCAAGACCCTGAAACAGAGCTGCAGCACGGTGGCCAAGACCAGACAGTGCTTTAACAGGACAAGTTACACTCAGAACAGGCCTTGCCATGGTCAACCAAAGTAGTTGAGTGCAGGTGCTCAGCATCATATGCAGGGGTTGTCTTTGACAAATAGATGTACGAGTGCTGCCAGCATTGCTGCAGAGGTTAAAGAGGTGGGGGGGTCAGCCTGTCATTGCTCAGTCCATACGCTGCACACTGCATCAAATTGGTCTGCATGGCTGTCATCCCAGAAGGAAGCCTCTTCTAAAGATGATGCACAAGAAGCCCGCAGTTTGCTGAAGACAAGCAGACTAAAGCCTCGATCGGATTGTTGTCCAACAAAACCGTGGACTTTTGTCCGAAGGGTGTTGGCCCAAACTTGTCTTGCATACAAGTTTGTATGCAAGACAAGTTTGTTGGCCAACAAATACGAACGTAGTGACGTACTACAGTGGAACCTCAGATTGTGAGTAACACGTTTAACGAGCGTTTCACAATACGAGCCCTGTATTTCTAAAAATCCTAACTCGTTTTGCAAGTGTTGTCTCGCAAAACGAGCAGGATTCTGGCCAAAGTGGTGTGCAGCACCGCTTTTGGCCTGAGGTGGGGGCACCGGAGCCGAATGGCGCAGTTCGAAAATGCACGGAAAGGCCCGAGGACAGTTCGGCTGACCTCGGCAAACCTCGGAAAGGCTCGTGAACGGAGTCTTTCCAAGGTTTGCCGAGGTCAGCTGAAGTGTGCTCGGGCCTTTTCGGCCCTTTCCGAGGCTCTCCAGCGCCCCCCGCCACTGGCCGTATGCGGTATTGCATCCCATTAAAGTCAATGCGGAACAAATTATTTTCCTTTCCATTGACTTCAATGGGAAAACTCGCTTTGATATGCGAGTACTTTTGGATTACGAGCATACTCCTGGAATGGATTATGTTCGTAATCTGAGGTTCCACTGTACATTGTTTTTCATCTCTTTAGTGGCACCCTTTGGGCTCCTTCTGCTAATTTTGTGTTAGTAGAAGTTCGGTGAGTGTTGATTCGCACTTTTCAGTTTGCGCTGCATGAGTGCTGCCGGCACTGGGGAGCTACAGTTCATTGAGGGAACCATGAATGCCAACATGTACTGTGAAATACTGAAGCAGAGCATGGTCCCCTCCCTTCGGAGACTGGGCCACAGGGCAGTATTCCAATAAGATAACGACCCCAAACACACCTCCGAGACAACCACTGCCTTGCTAAAGAAGCTGAGGGTAAAAGGTGATGGACTGGCCAAGCATGTCTCCAGACCTAAACCCTACTGAACATCTGTGGGGTATCCTCAAACGAAAGGTGGAGGACCGCAAGGTCTCTAACATTCACCAGCTCCGTGATCTTGTCATGGAGGAGTGGAAGAGGACTCCAGTGGCAACAAGTGAAGCACTGGTGAACTCGATGCCCAAGAGGGTTAAGGCATTGCTGGAAAATAATGGTGGCCTCACAAAATATTGACTTGTTGGGCCCAATTTGGACATTTTCACTAAGGCGTGTACTCAGTCTTGTTGCCAGCGGTTTAGACATTAATGGCTGTGTTGAGTTATTTTGAGGGGACAGCAAATTTACACTCTGTTATACAAGCTGTACACTCACTACTCACTACATTGTAGCAAAGTGTCATTTCTTCAGTGTTGTCACATGAAAAGATATAATAAAATATTTACAAAAATGTGAGGGGTGTAATTACTTTTGTGAGATACTGTGTGTTTATTATATATATATATATATTTTTTTTATTTATAGCAGCAGCGCGCTGTATTGGTATATAATCTATTCAATTTTCGTGTTAGTGTCCTTTGGTGTACAGACATCTTCTCTCACTGCTCTGAATGAAGGAAACATTTTCATTTTTCTTTTCTTTTTCTTTGCTTTATTCTTTCATCATAACTCTTCTGATCATAGTTGCTCATAGCTACTGCAGCTTTCGGATTGCTTGACTTCTTAGCTGCCCCTTGGGAACCCATACCTGCTGCCTGACAGAAAAAAAGTAGTCTGTAGTGTTGCTTGGGTCACTGGATTCTGCATTTGGCGATCACATAGGCACAACACGATGCGTTAGCCATAGGGTGCTATATAGGTCCAGAGCCATCGTCCATCCACCAGTGGAACCCTGACTCTGAAAACACTTTGGGATATCTAAGAACCATGGAAGGGAACTCTTTTGAGACTTTAATTGAATCTGCTTTATAACACCACGAGAGCATTTTCCAGAGATGTCTTTTGCGGAATTTTGCTTCACAAATTGTAATGGCTGTAGATATGGTTGACATTCTTAAGTTCTGAAAAAAAGTTTTTTTGCTGGGACACATCTTACATCTAAATTTACAGGGTATGCTCCCTGGGATGAAGAAATGCTCGAAGGTCCCCATCATCCCTAGACTCCAGGGACCCAAGATGCTGCGGTAAGTCAGGGCTATGGCCCTGAGTTTCCAGGGTGCTGCCACCCCAGTCCATTAGAGGTTAAAAATGGGGCACCTGCCTGCACCTAAAAAATACTATTTTACGGAAGGTATAAAATCAGAGCTTTAAACCAACCTACTTCAACATTCTTTTCTTGAATTTTTTTGTCTTGCATGCAGAGATCTTATCGATAACACCAAGTTGTGTTCTTTTAGAGCACTTTCACACTGAGGTGCTTTACAGGCGCTACAGCGCTAAAAATAGCGCCTGTAAGGTGGATGGGGAATCCACAAGAGCCTCTCGCTATATACTTTACCTTGACGAAGTGTAGGATCTCTTGGGAGCCCCGGAAGATTTGGCTGCTCTCCTGTGTCTCCAGTGTGAAAGCCCAAAGGGCTTTTACACTGGAGCGGTGCACTTGCAGGACAGTACAAAAAGTCCTGCAAGCCGCATCTTTGCAGCGCTGTAGGAGCGGTGTATTCCCAGTGCCAAACAATGGGGAAGCGCCGCTAAACCGCCAGCATAGCGCCGCTAGCTGAATAGCGCCGCTAAAACTACGCTAAATATAGCGCCGCTTTACCGCCGACGCCCACAACGCCCCAGTCTGAAAGTAGCCTTAGGTTAAAGAGGCCAATTCAGAGTGTTAGGTTTTTTTTTGTTATTTGTTTTTTTTTTTAAACTGGTATGCTATGCTCTTTCATTGCACAGTTTAAATACTGATATGAACACTTCAATAACTTATGGAAATCCGTGGGGCAAACAGTCAAATTTTCTTTGTGGAGTGGACATTGACTGCTTCTACATGTACAGAGAATGTGTAGGGAAAAAGATTATAACTTTTCAAATTTACCTGCCCATCCATTACTCCCAAAAGACTTTCCTCCATCCACTGCACAGGTTCTACAAAGTATGAGGTACATTTGGTAGAGTCTGAGCTATTCAGTACTGACAATCTTTTATGAGCAAACGCCACAGGTCCAGCACCTAAAGAGTGATTTAAAATGCTTTCTGCACGGAATAAGGAGCGCCTGCGGGAAAAAAAACATCAAGGTAAAAAAAAAAAAAACCCCTACAAAATCTATTGTTTTAAAAGTACACATATAACGAACGCTAACAACCACTAACCATAAACTGAGAAAAAGCACTAAAATGATATCCTTACATTTTTCTGTTCTGTGTGTGACATGAGAAAACATCAACTGAAACATGACTCAAGCATGTGCAGAATCATCCAACCTTATAAATGCCATCCAACACTATATAAAATTTGATTTTAATAGGACAATGCTACAAAAGGATCAGAAGGGTGGTTCCACATCTACACAACCATGGTAATGCACACATTGTATTTGATGGAATGAAGGCTGGGGCTTAGACAGGGTATAAGGGGAACAGGGATATAAAGAGGTAGTGGTGAGAGGATACAATGGGACTGAATTTTCTAAAACTCGAAAACTCTAATGCCCTGTACACACGGTCGGACATTGATCGGACATTCTGACAACAAAATCTATAGGATTTTTTCCGACTGATGTTGGCTCAAACTTGTCTTGCATACACACGGTCGCACAAAGTGGTCGGAAAATCCAATCGCTCTTAACGCGGTGACGTAAAACACGTACGTCGGGACTATAAACGGGGCAGTAGCCAATAGCTTTCGTCTCTTAATTTATACTGAGCATGCGTGGCACTTTGTGCGTCGGATTTGTGTGCACACGATCGGAATTTAAACGATCGGATTTTGTTGTCAGAAAATGTTATATCCTGCTCTCAAACTTTGTGTGTCGGAAATTCCAACGGAAAAAGTCAGATGGAGCCCACACACGATCGGAACACAATCCGATCGCACTTTTTCCGTCAGAAAATTCGACCGTGTGTACAGGGCATAATGCAGCTCTGCATAGAAACCAATCAGCTTTCATGGTTTTTTTTTGTCAAAAACATAAAATGTAACTCCTCTTTCGTAGGGAAAAAAATAGCAAATAAATAAAAAATAATATAACGCATATAATTGCGACACTAATCATATTGTAATTGAATGTTATTAAAAAATTACCTTTCCTTTTCAATCTGCAGCTCTAATTTTCTGAGAACGCATTGCAATATGGCTACCTGGGGTTGTTCTGCACACAGAGTGTGTACTGACCACTCCCCAGAAACATCATTTTCTGCTTGTGTGATTGGCTCCCAACGTTTCCCAGAAATCTGCACTAAGGTACAAGTCAGATTTCAGGCATCTCCTGCAACAAAAATGTTATTTTTGGAGATACTTTCAATAGGAACCCGTCTAAAGGAATGCAGGCCCAGCAGATTTCCTCATTAGTGCCCTGCTGCCACACCTGACAGTTAAAACCACTCCCATAAGACCCACTCAATACAGAGACAGAGACAAACTTACATGGATTTCTTCAAAATAACAAAAAGGAGGAATCTGCAACAAAGTTAGTTATACTCCTTGCAATGTACATAGATCACCCAGAGGGGAATGTTTTTTTCTCAACAAAAAAGTGGAGTTACATTTTAATAGAACAAGCTAAAGTTAGAATCTGATTGGCTACCATGCACAGCTGCACCAAATTCTGCACTCTGCAGTTTTAGTAAATCAACCCCAATGTGTCCAGATCACAATCTTCTGCATGCAGAGAAAAAGACAGCTACTAGCTACTTTCCAAATTGTAGCCATTCTCATGTAAAAAGATTGTATATGAAAGACAGACAGATTTAATACAATTAATATATATTTTCTTAGGAAAGCAAATCCAACCTGCATTTCCTGCAGCGATACATAACCTCTTTAGTTTGAGTTATGGAGCTAGGATCCAAAGCAAACACTTCACGTGGCAACTTTTGCAATTCTGAAAGAAGCCCAAAAAATGCAATTAACCTTAAAGTGTATGATAACTCAAAAATTGATTTCATATTCAGCCATAACATTATGATCACTGACAAGTAGGGTGAAGAACACTGATCATCTCATGACAATGGCATATGAAAGTGAGTGGGATATATTAGGAAGCAAGTGAACATGCCCCTGAAATCGGGGTGTGGAAAGCCGAAAAAATGAGTAAGTGTAAGGAGCTGAGCGACTTTGGCAAGGGCCAAATTGTAATGTCTAGACTATTAGATCAGGGCAACTCTAACTGTAGCTCTTGTGGGATGTTCTAAGTCTGCAGTGGTCAGGATGTACCAAAAGTGATCCAAGATAGGAAAACCTGTGAACCGTTGACAGGGTCATGGGCAGCCAAGGCCCGCCAATGCATCTGGGAAGTGAAGACTGGCCTGTGTAGTTTGAATCAATTAATGGAACTGAAAGTGCCACTAGTTTAATTTTAGGTGTAGAAAGATGACCATACACTACACGATCTCTGTATATTTTTTAGATTTACCAAAACTATGGAATAGGATAACACATCTATCTATCCAATCAGGCAGGCCCCTGCACCTCATAGTTGATGGTAGATCTAAAGGAGAATGTACAATCAGATCATATTAGTGTATACGGACTTCCAGGGACATAGTTATGTTTTCATGCCTGCATGTCAGTACACAGGGTGGTTGAAGTGAAGGGTGAGTCGGGTGCAGGGTGTGTGCTAATGAGGTCAGCTGGTGAATTACTTCCTGTGTCTTAACAGTTTTTATGTTCTAAATCTACATACCAGGAAGTCATTAACTTTTTTATGGAACAAGCTGGAAGCTGGGGCAAGCAAGACCTTGCCCTAAAAAACATAGAAAGCTTTTTCTTTTCTGCAACAAAAGTACATTGTCACATACAATGCATTTACCAGGGTACTTTTCTGTTATCTTCTGCAGCCGATACAGTTTATAAATTGCACTGCTCATATCCACTTCGCAACCCATTGCTTCAAAAAGTGCTAGTTGGTTTACAAACTCCTCATTGATTCTGAAATAAGCACATTTAATTTATTTGCCATTGTGAAAATAAGCATTTTTATTTTACTACTTCAATATCGGACACTTTTGCCCCCTTCCTGCCCAGGCCAATTTTCAGCTTTCAGCACTGTCACATTTGAATGACAATTAGTCATGCAACTCTTTACCAAAATTAAATTTTTCATACAAATAATAGTATTTTTATAACAGCTTACCTGTAAAATTATTTTCTTGGAGTGCATCCCAGGACACAGAGAGCCATAGTAATAACTATGTGGGTATATAGTATAGGCCACTGGCACACCCTTAAGACAGGAAGTTCACTCCCTATATTACCACTCCCATTACCGGGAGTACCTCAGTTTTTGTAGCAAAGCAATATACGTATATCCCAGAAAGAGGGGAGGGACCTCTGTGTCCCGTGATGTACTCCAAGAAAAGGATTTTACAGGTAAATATGTAATGAAAAACTCAAGCGCTGAAATGAAAATAAATAATAAATCGTGATGATCAAATCATTATGATGTGATAGAAACTAAAAATTAAGCTGCAATCAATCGTGTGTGTTCAGACACCATATGTGAAGTATTAATAAAAATTATTGATGCACTCTAATTTAAACTATCAACTTATGCGCAACTCACTAAAAAATACTGTGAATAAATCCAAACATCAAAATTATATATAGTAATCCAAAGATATGATTAGTGAGAGCGTGATAATTCCAATACTCAACAACTAACACTTTAGTGAGTAGTGCATAATTAAAAATAATAATAATAAAATCATTTGTAAATAAAATGTGGTTGGAAAAGAAAAAACTGACTGGGAGGAAGAGGAAAAATAAGATGGAATAATCCTGTATCAATAATCACCCATTAGTCCATCAACCAATTGCAAATGCATTGAAAGGGTTAAGCTCAGTAAAGTTGATATTCAGCCTGATAGTGTGACACTAGAGGGAGTTCACTATATATGCAGTAATGTTTTTTATCTATACCTTGTTATTAATTTCAAGTTTTTAAAATCAATTTTAATTATTGTATAAATAAAATTATGTGGAGATTGATGTATATACTATGTATGAGTTGTTTGGCTTAATCGAGCGGTATGATGATCCTGTGAAAAAAAAAAAAAAACGCTGTCACTTGAAGACCAAGTTGCGGCCTTGCAGATTTGAGCCATGGAGGCTTGGTGATGCACTGCCCAAGAAGCACTAACAGCCCTGGTGGAGTGCGCTTTGATTTGAAAAGTGGAATCTTCCTCTTCAAACCATAAGCTTGAACAATTACTTGCCGAATCCATTTAGAAATAGATTTCGACGCTCCTTTTCTAGGACCTTCAGGCAACACAAACAAAACATCCGTTTTTCGAATCTGAGCAGTCGCTTTCAAGTAGATTTTGACTGCTCTCACTACATCAAGCGAATGTAGCAACTTTTCTTCCGTAGAACAGGGTTCTGGAAAAAGTTACACATAAGTTACCAGGATGCCGTTACACATAAATACAGAGCCTATGGCATCTTAGGGATATCCTTGAGAAAGTCACGTGGTCTTTGACGCAACACGTGGGAGGAGCCAGTAACAAGCTTTCTGGTGCGAGTTACGAGAACAGCAGCAGCGGCTTTGGAGGAGTCATGCTGGCAGTGTCGGACTGCTTTCCATTCATGCCTTAACACTTGCGAGGTTATGTGAGTGTATCACTTTGTGGTTATCTCTCTTCTGTGTTTCTTATCTGATCATTGCGCAATGATATCTTTATTTTCTCTCCACATGAATCGTTTGTATTAAGATTATAAGAAAGTGAAACCAAGCGCAAGCCATCAAATATTTACTCAACTTGGAAAAGACACTTTGAAGCTATTTATGTTTGGAGGTTAACTATCACTCTGAATATCAACTTTACTGAGCTTAACCCTTTCAATGCATTTGCAATTGGTTGATGGACTAATGGGTGATTGATAGAGGTTTATTCCATCTTATTTTTCCTCTCCCTCCCAGTCAGTTTTTTCTTTTCCAACCACATTTTATTTACAAATGATTGTATTTTATTATTATTATTATTTTTAACTAAAATTAAAATTATTTTTAATTTTTAAAGTGTTAGTTGTTGAGTATTGGAATTATCATGCTCTCACTAATCATATATATAATTTTGATGTTTGGATTTATTCACAGTATTTTTTTAGTGAGTTGCACATAAGTTGATAGTTTAAATTAGAGCGCATCAATAATTTTTATTATTAGATTTTACAGGTAAGCTGTTATTAAAATCCTATTTTCTTTATCGTACATCACGGGACACAGAGCGCCATAGTAATAACTATGTGGGATGTCTCAGAGCAATGCTATCTGAGGGGAGGGAAACACAAACAAAGCAGGGCGCCATCAGACTTGAGGACCTATACTGCTGCCTGCAGCACACTGCGCCCAAAGGTGATATCCTCATGCTTTTTTACATCCACCTGATAGAATCTAATGAATGTATGGACTGAAGACCAAGTTGCGGCCTTGCAGATTTGAGCCATGGAGGCTTGGTGATGCACTGCCCAAGAAGCACTAACAGCCCTGGTGGAGTGCGCTTTGATTTGAAAAGTGGAATCTTCCTCTTCAAACCATAAGCTTGAACAATTACTTGCCGAATCCATTTAGAAATAGATTTCGACGCTCCTTTTCTAGGACCTTCAGGCAACACAAACAAAACATCCGTTTTTCGAATCTGAGCAGTCGCTTTCAAGTAGATTTTGACTGCTCTCACTACATCAAGCGAATGTAGCAACTTTTCTTCCGTAGAACAGGGTTCTGGAAAAAGTTAGGATGAGGACACAATACTACCCTATCCTTGAGAATAATTAAATATGGCTCTTTACAAGAAAGAGCAGCCAACTCTGATACCCTTCTTGCAGAAGATATGGCTACCAGAAAAACTAACTTCCTTGTCAAAAGGACCAAGGGAATATGTTGTATCGGCTCAAAAGGCTGTTTCTGTAATACCCACAGAACTAAATTCAAGTCCCAAGGATTCAGGGGTGACCTAACCAGTAGATTAAGCCGCGTTACCCCCTGTATAAAATTACGGACCAAGGAATGCAAAGCAAGTGGTCATTGAAACAATACCGATAAGGCCGAGGACCTGGCCTTTGATAGTACTCAAGACCTGCCAGCTTCATCTCTAATCCTACTTGCAGAAAGGCAAGGATTCTACCTATGACATACTTTCTAGGATGCCAACCCCTGGATTCACACCAGGAAATATATGCCTTCCAGACTCTATAATATATGACTCTGGAAGCTGGCTTCCTTTGCTTTAACCAAGGTAGATACAACTGACCCTGACTGTGAAAGCAGGTCTGGATGTGATGGTAGGGTCCATGGGTCCCCTACCGCCATCTTTATGATCTCTGCATACCAAGATCTTCTGGGCCATAAGAACCACTGACTTCCTTTCCTGCTTGATCCTGCGAAGAAGTTGTGGAAGCAGCAGAATAGGAGGGAATGCATAAAATCAGTGAAAACTGATCCCACGGGGTCACCAAGGCATCTGTTCCACATGCGAGTGGATCCCTTGTTCTTGACACAAAGTTGTTGATTTTCCTGTTGAACCTGGACGCAAATAGGTATACATCCGGTATCCCCCATCTCTGGCATATTGCCAGGAAGTTATCGGTATGAAGGGACCATTCCCCCGGGAACAACTGATGGCCACTCAATTAGTCCGCCTGCCAATTTTCTATCCCTGGAATGAAGACTGCCGATAGGCAAGGTACATGGTTTTCTGCCCAAGTTAGGATATGGTTCACCTCGCTCTGGGCCGCATGACTTCTTGTGCCGCCCTGGTGATTTATATAGGCCACTGACGTGGCATTGTCGGATTGGATCCTGACAGGACAATTCTGCAATCTGAATGTCCAGTCCCTCAGGGCCAAGCGTGCCGCCTGAATCTTTAGAATATTGATGGGCAAGATCCTTTCAGTTCTGGACCATTTCCCCATGGCAGTCGCCGCTTTCAGAACTGCTCCCCAACCCGAAAGGCTGGCATCTGTTGTTACTACTTTCCAGGTAACTGGTATGAAGGATTTCCCCTTCTGCAGATTCTTGGTTAACCACCACCAACTGAGGCTCTGGCACACCTTTGGAGACAGACGCATTGGGAAGTCTAAGGCTTGGATCCTTTTGTTCCAAGCAGATAGGATACTGTTTTGCAGCAGTTTCGAATGAAACTGAGCATAGGGAACGGCTTTGAACAAAGCCACCATCTTCCCTAAAAAAACCTCATGCAAAGGCGAATAGGAGGGTCCTTCTTTGCCCTGACCAACTGGACCAGCTCCTTTATGGCGCTGATCTTTGCCTGGGGCAAAAATTCTCTTTTCTGGTCTGTATCTATAATCAGACCTAAGTATTCTAGCCTTCTTAATGGTTTTAAGGAAGACTTCTCTAGGTTGAGGATCCAACCTAGGTCTTCCAGGTAGTTGACTGTGGTAACCACGCTTTTGTCTAAGCGGGCTACCGACCTGTCTATCAAGAGCAGGTCATCCAGGTATGCTATAACTGTTATACCTTGAGCCCTTAGTCTGGCCAGAACTTTTGTAAACACCCAGGGTGCAGTAGCTAGACCGAAAGGCAAGGCTACAAACTCAAAATGGAGCTTTTCTACCTTGAAAACATAGATACTTCTGGTGAGCAGGGAAAATAGGCACATGCAGGTATGCATCCTTGATGTCGATTGACGCCAGAAGTTCTCCTCCTTGCTGGATGGAGACTACGGATCGGATTGATTCCATGCAAAACGAGCGGATATTCAGGAATCGGTTCAGATCCTTAAGATCTAGAATGGGTCTGACATCTCCATTTGGTTTTGGCACCGTGAAGAGGTTTGAATAAAACCCCAACCCCTGCTCTTCCATGGGGACCTCCATGATCACCCTTTGAGACAAAAGCTGGTCTAATGCTTGAAAAAGAGACTTCTTTTTCTCTGGATCTTTAGGGACGTTTGACCTCAGAAAACGAGGAGACGGGAACCCCCAGAACTCTAATTTGTAACCTAGAGCTACTGTGTAGATTGATTCCTCGGAAGAGGAGTCAGCCTCTTCACGGTCCCCTGAGGGGGCCTCATTCTCCCCCGCCCACCGATCCTTTGCTTGAGGGTCCTGGGCGGTAGAAGGGGACACATCGCGTTTTCTCGCATTCTGGGAGGATGCAATTAGAGCAGCCAACCTTTCCTCCAACCCCAAGGCTGAGGAAAAAACGTCCTCAGTAATTGTAGACAGGGGCTGAAGTGTTGGGAACACTTGACAGACCCGATGGCTCACCCTGATCAGCTACCCCTGGTCCTTCAGGGAGGGATGGCATTGCTGAGGCGAGACTAGCGTCCTCAGAGCCTAAGGGTGATACTTTTGGTCCCCTTTTTGGGGTATTTATACCTCCCCTTCTGGAAGGCATAGCTCCAAGCACAAACGCAGAGGTACTGCCAAAAAAAAAAAAAAATGCACCCACTGCTGAGCAATAGTCAAGCAACTGTTGCTGCAATTAATGCTCAGCCTGATGCTGAGTAAATGTGCCTTGGGGAAATGCCTGTGTCCCACACTCACATGCCCCGCGTCTTCTCTTGTGTCCCTCTGTCAGCCAAATGAGCCTGGCAATGGAGCTTTATAGCCTATGCGCTGTAACGCTGAGCCACGCCAAGCCCCCCTATTTTCTTACCACGCTCCCCCTTTTTAAAAACGGATTCCCGCTCGCGCGCACGTGCAGGCATCTGATCAGATCGGCATGTGGGGGGGGCGGGGGTGGAAGAAGAGCAAGGAGGAAGAGAAGGAGAGCGCCGCTGCTAAGGGCGGTGGAAGAGGGAGCGGAGCGGCAAACTGCCGAGCACATTATTGTCCCTCTGCCTGCTCCTGGAGAGGGGAAGAGAAAATACTGCCCAGGTGGGGGTAGTTCTGAAAAAAAAAATCCCCCCCTCCAACATCTTACCAGAGGCTAGGAACTGATAGCTGGAGGAAGCCTGCAGCTTCTGCTGACACAGAGCGAGATCTGGAAGCATGGAACAGGTATGTACTCTTTACAACCCCCGGTGGCAACCTTAGGCATGACCACATTTACTGCAAAGGAAAAATCCATAAGAAAGTTTTTAAATTCCTTAGGAATCTCCACTTATCTTATCCCGCCACAGAATTCTGTGGTACAACCAAACAGACCCAATCTTTACCCATCACGACGTGCTTCATTAAAAAAAAAACTTCAAGGACTTGGGTCCCTTTTTATTGGGGTTCCAATCCCTTGGACCTGTATAGCACCCTGCCAGAAAGCTTTATGGTATTTTAGCACGAACCAAAGCACTGAATCTCAGGGTCCAGCTCTCAAAGAGAAGCGTTACAGGCAAAACCTTGGTTCTTCCGCCATGAGGCCCGGGTACCATCCACCTTATCCTCAATGGCACTTTGGATGGATCCGGTTGTACAGCTTGCTCCAGCAAGGATTACTCCAGTGGAGCTTCTGCATAACACATCTTTACTCGTGACCAACACCTTAGACACTGGCGAAAAAACTGAGGTACTCCCTGGAAATGAGTGAACTGCCTGTCTTAAGGGTGTGCCCATCACCTAAAGGTGGCCTATATACCCACATAAGTATTACTATGGCGCTCTGTGTCCCGTGATGTACGATAAAGAAAGAGCTTTTTTTTTTTGGTGGTATTTATAGAACTCTGGGTTTTTTATTTTTTTGCAAAATGAAAAAAAAAAAAAAAAAAAAAAAGGAAATTCTGAAAAAAAAAAAACCCCACGGTTTTCTTTGTTTCTGTTATAAAGTTTTGCCAATAAATAATCTTTCTTCATGAATTTAGGCCAAAATGTATTCTGCTATATTTCTTTGGTAATAATAACCTAAATCAGTGTATATTATTTGGACTCCCAAAAGACTTTCCTCCATCCACTGCAAAGGTTCTACAAATTATGAGGTGCATTTGGTAGAGTCTGAGCTATTCAGTACTGACAATCTTTTATGAGCAAACACCACAAGTCCAGCACCTAAAGAGTGATTTAAAATGTTTTCTGCAGGGAATAAGGAACGCTTGGGGAAACAAAAATGGGTAAAAACCTAAAAAAAAAAAAAAAGTAAAAAAACCCTACAAAACCTATTGTTTCAAAGTACACATATCTAACACCAACAACCACAAACCATAAAATAAACAACACCACTAAAATTATATCCTTATTTCCTGCCCCAAAACACCCACCCCCCATGTTGAGGGCATGTGGCCTGGTACGGTTCGGGGGGGGGGGGGGGCGCTCACTCGTCCCAACCCCCTTTCTTGACCTGCCAGGCTGTGTGCTCAGATAAGGGTCTGGTATGGATTTTGGGGGGGGGGGGGCTTCTAAAAAAAAAAAAAAAAAAGAAAAAGAAAAAAAATGGGGGCCAAAATTATTTTTTTCTTAATTTTTCATTGCCAGCATTTTTTTTTTTCACATTCAATTGTCAGCAGGGAGCCTGCTGACAGCTGATGAGTCATTGGTTGTCAAGGACCTGGCTGTCGGCTTCCACGCCGTTCCATAACAACCAGCTTTTAGCAAAGACGATGGAGGTCAAATTAACATGTGAACCAAATCTCGATATCACAGCTGAACTGTTGAACAGCTGCTTTGGAAATTCGCAGTGAAAAACAGAGGGGAAATTCACACTGGACGATTGTAAACCTAGCCTAATGCCGCGTACACACAACCGGTTTTGCCGACGGACTAAACTCCGAAGGTTTCTCAGACAGCATTCCATTCAAGCGGTCTTGCCTACACACGGTCAAACCAAAGTCCGACTGTCCAGAATGCGGTGACGTACAACGGGACTAGAAAAGGTTCAAGAGTTTTTGTATCAACACAGAGTGGTACTGTGGACACATACAAAAGTACTATGTGCCACGTCCCGGAATTAGATGCGAAAAAAGGAAATTGTGGGCTTGGACTTTATAGGCACGATAACAAATTATATAAAGTTAAAAACTAAAATTTATTAGACATGAAAAACATATTGTTTAAAAAAACCAGATACAATATCTGTAAAAAATCAGTCCACAAAAATACAGTTAGTTACCGTAGTATAACCCATATATAGCTCAAGGAAGTAAAATAGATAATTCGAGAATGAGATACCAATCATTCCATCATAGGATTATTGCACTCCAAAAAAGAACTGTGTGGTCGGTATATAAAGATGGTATTGAGGTCTAGGGCTCAACATGTTACGCGCATGCTGCTTCTTCAGGAGCGTGGAACAGATTTACTAGATAAAATACAAAACATCAAATAAGCATAACAAATACAATACGAAAAATGAAAAATAAGTAACAATATGCAGACATAGAAATTGCGAATTGGAAATGCTGAGATGAAAACCCGAGAGGCTAGTCATAATAAGGTAGGACCCAGACAGTATTCGTCAACTATGGGGATGTATGTAACAAAATAGCAAAAAAGTATTTTACACAAGCTCACATTGTTGATAATATATAAAAGTGTCAATATACCGTAGATGGTACCGAGGAGGTATTCCTAAAGTATCAATTGGTGATGATAAAGGGAGGGGGGGGGGGCAAAAAATCACTTGGTAAGATACATTTCCTATATGAAGTTGTAGTTATATCAAGGGTAGAATTATACTTACATGTGGCAGACTTTAGACAAAGAAAAAAAAAATTAATGATAAAAATGACTTTGTTGTTTAAACGACCCAACCAGAGGGCTGGATAGTTCAGTCAGTAATGATAATCAGTGTTGAATGATGAGAAACAAATCTAATAAATAGATATAACAAGTGATTAGAGTAGCATCAAAACATGAATGTTATGATTTAGCGATATCATAGGCAAGTGTATAAAGACACTTACCATAATAGTAATAGTATGATGGTATGGCAAAATGAAACAGATGCCTCTCCAAAAGAAATAATTGAAAGCATGCACTGTAGTGTATAGTGCTAGCAAAAGCTAGTAACACATATTGCCTGGAGGGTAGCTGGGCAGAAGGAGGCTATATAAGTACCAATATTAGGTCAGTTTATGTGTGGGAGAGGCAGCGGTCACAGTAGCTCATGTATAGTCAAAAGAGTAAGCATCATAGGTTATAAACATGAGACCTGGTAGGATGCAAACAGACAGAAAGGAATAATTAATCAGTAACCAGTTAATAGCAATTAAAATAAAAATGAAAGAAATATGAGGAGGAAAGGAACTAGCAAGGGAAAGGGAGAAAAGTGGGAGAACGGGGGGGGGGGGGGGGGGGGGTTGGGGGGGGAGGGGGAAAGAGGAAAAGAACCTAATGGACAGAAAATATAGAGATACTATTCCAAGGACATACCTGCTGCTAACAGTTGGTACAAATGTAGACGTGGGGAGTGGCCGCTCGGATAGGAAGCGACTGCAGCAAAGGACAGGGTAAGAGGGACGCTAAACAGCGTACCTTTGTACACATGCCCCACTTATAGTCAACTAATCGGCGCAAGCCGATGTGACGTCATCCAAGCCGGCCGCTCGGTGCAGACTGCGCATGCTCCCGATCTCAGCGTCGGCATCTTGACCCCCCCTCCCTTTCTCACCACCAACCGATACTTTAATAATACCCCCTCGGTACCATCTATATTGACACATATATTATCAACAATGTGAGCTTGTGTAAAATACTTTTTTGCTATTTTGTTGCATATGTCCCCATAGTTGACGAATACTGTCTGGATCCTACCTCATTATGACTAGCCTCTCGGGTTTTCATCTCAGCATTTCCAATTCGCAATGTCTATGTCTGCATATTGTTACTTATTTTTCAGATTCGTATTGTAGTTGTTATGCTTATTTGATGTTTTGTATTTTATCTAGTAAATCTGTTCCACACTCCTGAAGAAGCGCCATGCGCGTAACATGTTACTTCCTTGAGCCATGTATGGTTATACTACTGTAACTGTATTTTTATGGACTTATTTTTTACAGATATTGTATCTGTTTTTTTAAATATGTTTTTCATGTCTAATAAATTTTAGTTTTTAACTTTATATCATTTGTTATCGTGTTTATAAAGTCCAAGCCCACAATTTCCTTTTTTCAGGACTAGAAAAAGGACATTCAATAGCTAGTAGCTTATGTCTCGTACTTGCTTCAGAGCATGCATCGTTTTTGGTCTGTCGGAACAGCATACAGACTAGCGGTTTTCTCGATAGGAATGGGTTCCGTCGGAAAGATTTAGGACATGTTCTATTTCTAGGCCTGTCAGAATTTTCGAAAAAGAAGGTCCGACGAGGCCTATACACGACCGGATTATACGATGAAAAGACTCCGTCGGACTTATTCTAGCGGACAATCCGCTAGTGTGTACGCGGTGTTAGTTTTAAGTGTATTTTTTTTTCACTCTCCAGCTCTATATGGGGTCACCACTGTCACCAAAACAGAAAGTAATTATAAAATCAAAAATGTTACAGTTGTCACAAAACAGGGGATGAAGGGAAACATTCTAGTGGTGATGGCTGTTCCAGTGACAGCTAAGAGGGGGATTTCCCCTTTACAGAGCTTTTTGCTTGATTCCATTTGTGTCTCTTGTACATGTCACAAAGGGAAAACTTCCCAATGTGACACAGATAGAGAGAAATATTGGCAGGTGTTATAACCATTCTCTACTCCAAAACTAGAAACATTTAGATCAGGGGTGTCTAACCTGCGGGCCAAGACGGCTATGAATGCAGTGACACAAAATCGGAAACTTACTTAAAAATGTTGATTTTTTTAAACATTTTTTGTAAAAATGTATTTACACTTAGACCCCTTTCACACTGGGGCGGATGGCAGGCGCTATTGCACTAAAATTAGCGCCTGCAAACCGACCCGAAACAGCCGCTGCTGTGTCTCCAGTGTGAAAACCCGGAGGCTTTCACACTGGAGCGGTGCTCTAGCAGGACAGGAAAAAAAGTCCTGCTAGCAGCATCTTTGGAGCAGTGAAGGAGCGGTGAAATCAATGGGGCAGCGTGGCTTTACCGCCGATGCAACTCCCGCCCCAGTGTGAAAGAGGCCTAAGTAAACACATGGGGCCAAAGAAATATTTTCCAGTGTCTTTTTACTGGACTTTTAGAATATTTATCTTCCCAAAGAATAATATCCCACTCTTCACAATCACTCCTTATTCATGTCATCAGTTTTCGGCAGCACCTATATTTGTGAGCAACTATTTTCCAGGATGAAGCACACGAAGGGCAAAATTAGAACCAAAATATCTGATGCGCACTAGAGGTGTACCGAATAGATATTTTGATGCGGAAACCGAAAATGCAGGATGCACTTGGCCGAAAACCGAAAATGATAGTTTTTTAAAAAATATTTATTTTTTTATGAATAATTGTATTATATTCTACTTTTTAATTAATATCATCTATATAAATGAATATGAATTTAATGTCGGACATTTTTGGCACTTTTAGCGCAAGAAAAGCTCAAGAAAAATGTTTTCCTTTAAATTCTATGTATGTCTTCACACTGGCCCGTTGCGCTTCCATTGCGGTGTTAAAAATCCAGCTTAGTGCATTTTTGGTCAGTTTAAAAAAACCATGCCTCCCAGTTCAAATGCATTGAAAACGCAGCAAGAACCCAGAGCAAAGCAGCAAGAACCCAGAGAAACACAGCGCAGCCCATTAACGCACCCATGTTACGTTTTTGATTCTGTTTTTGAGTCTCATGACCTATGAAAAATACAGCATAAGCACAGTAAACATGGTAAAATCAGCGCAAAATCGCACCATTTTCAGCTGCCAAAATTTCGGTGCATCTCTAATGAGCACCTTTGAGAATTTATTGACAATTGCTACTACATCCATCCAACCAGATATTGATGCATTAGTTTATCAAGAACAAACACCACACTACTTTTATGTTGTCCTATTTTACAACAAAAAATATATAAAAAAAAAAATAATAATGAAGTTTTATTACTCCGATTGGTACATTATCTGTATCAATGATCGTTAACCTGATCTGCCCGACTTTTTCTGCTTATCAGCTATCCTTATCCATAGTGAATTTTATGTGTGGCCCAAAACCATACCCAGGAAGGTTAAAAAGGTTGGACACCCCTGATTTAGATAGATTTTAAGAAAAAGAATACATGAGACTTAACAGAGCATATACTCCTTTAAACTAATAGTAGCATTCTAGAATATTAACATAAAAAAATATTAAGTTGTAAATACAAAGCTGAAAGATTTTATTTCCACACAGACATACCTAATATCGGATTTTACGTCTTGTAGTCTTCTGTAAGCTTCTTCATAGGTACATCTTGTTGTGTTCATCAAATAAGCTATAACTACAGCAGCACTCCGGCTAACTCCAGCATGGCTGTTGAAAAAATAAATTTAAAAAATATTAATTAATTATCTATCGATATATAATATCAACACATGCCAGTGCATATACACTGTAAAAGCAATGTATTTCAACCACTCCGGAAGATTTATTCCCCTTCATGACCAGGCCATTTTTTGCTATACGGCACTGCGTCGCTTTAACTGATAATTGCACATTCGTGTGACATTGTACCCAAATAAAATTCATGTCCTTTTTTTTCCCCACAAATAGAGCTTTCTTTTGGTGGTATTTGATCAACTCTGCAGTTTTTATTCTCTGTGCTATAAACAAAAAAAGACCGACAATTTTGAAAAAAAACAATAGTACTAATTACTAGAAACAGCAGATCTGTCTCTCCTCCCCTGTCAGAACAGGGATTTGTGTATTTACATACACAGATCCCCGTTCTCGTGCCCGTGGGTGGCTGGCGGACATTGCAGCCACCGGTCACGCGCATCTGGTCCCCCGCCGTGCAGCGCCTGCTATGGCTCTTAACCACTAGGCTACCGCCCACCGTTATATGATGGCGGGACGAGGCAGCTCTTGTTCTGGGCGGACGTCATATGACGTGATCGCCCTCCTGAGCCACTAGGGGGCGCGCGCGCGCATGCCCGCTGCGTCACTCGGGAGCCGGTGCGCGTGCCCGGCGGCCGCGATGTCCGCCGAGCACCCGCAATTGCCAGGTAACAGAGCAGGACTGTGGATCTGTGTATGTAAACACACAGATCCACGTCCTGTCAGAGGAGAGGAGACCGATGGTGTGTCCCTTGTACATAGGGACACCGATCGGTCACCTCCCCCAGTCAGTCCCCTCCCTCAGTCCCCTCCCCCCGACACACATTAACCCCTCGATCACCCCCTAGTGTTAACCCCTTCCCTGCCAGTCACATTTACACAGTAATCAATGCATTTTTATAGCACGGATCGCTGTATAAAATGTGAATGGTCCCAAAAATGTGTCATAAGTGTCCGATATGTCTGCTGCAATATCGCAGTCACAATAAAAAAAATAAAATTAAAAAAAATGGCAGATCGCCGCCATTACTAGTAAAAAATAAATAAATAAAAATGCTGTAAATCTATCCCCTATTTTGTAGACGCTATAACTTTTGCGCAAACCAATCAATATACGCTTATTGCGATTTTTTTTTAACAAAAATATGTAGAATACATATCAGCCTAAACTGAGGAATAAATTTGTTTAAAAAAAAAATAAAAAATTGGATATTTATTATAGCAAAAAGTAAAAGATATTGTGTTTTTTCAAAATTGACCCTCTTCTTTTGTTTATAGTGCAATAAATAAAAACCACAGAGGTTAACAAATACCCCCAAAAGAAAGCTCTATTTGTGGGGAAAAAATGATAAAAATTTCATTTGGGTGCAGTGTAACATGACCGCGCAATTGTCATTCAAAGTGCGACAGCGCTGAAAACTGAAAAATGGCTTGGGCAGGAAGGGGGTGAAAGTGCCCTGTATTGAGGTGGTTAAAGGAGCCGACTTACAGGTACGTCGATTTGCGGGAAGGAGCCAAATTGCCAACGTAAATGTGTGTGAGCTGGTCGGCAAGTAGTTAACTGACAATTTCGCGGTCAACACTGTACCCAAATAAAATTAATATAATTTTTTCACACAAATAGAGCTTTCTTTTGGTAGCATTTGATCACTGTGTTTTTTATTTTTTGCGCTATAAACCAAAAAAAAAAAAAAATACAATATTTTTTACTTTCTGCAATAAAACATATCCAATTAAAAAATATGAAGAAAATCAAATGTTTTTCATACATTTAGGCCAATATGTATTCCGCTACACATATTTGGTTTAAAAAATCCCAATAAGCGTTGGTAAGCATTGATTGGCTTATGAGAACATTATAGCGTCTACAAACTATGGAAAAAAAACAGTATTTACGGAATTTGTACATATATTTCTTATACTAGTAATAGTGGCGATCAGCGACTTCTAGTGGGACTGTGATATTGCAGCAGACCATCAGACACTGACACTTTGCGGGAACCAGTAACAATAATACAGTGATCAGTGCTAAAAATATACACTGCCACTGTACTAGTGGCACTAGCTGGGAAGGAGTTAAAAATTTAGTTTGATCAAACTAGTGATCAAAGGGTTAACTGTGTGCCTAGCCAGTGTTTATGAGTACTGTATGTGCTGCTTTTAATAGCGGAATAGATGGATTTTATTGCAGGGACACAAAATCCATCCCTTCCCTCCCCTGTCAGAATGGAGATCTGCCTTGTTTACATAGGCAGAGCTCAGTTTTGTATGTTTTACACAAGATCGGCGGGTGCCGATGAACATCCAGTCCCCGCCACCTGCAGATCAGCTTCTGCTGTGATTAATCACAGCAGAAGCAGGCGGCCAGGGGTGTGCTAGAGCACCCCCTAGGCGCAAGTGCAGAATCGCGTATATATGCGCAATTCTGTACAGGAGGGCTGCCCTGTAGCCGAAAATCTGCTATCGAGCGGATGGAAAGTGGTTAATAGGTGCAGTTCACACTAGTGCCCTACTTTTTTTCAGTGCAACACTTGTAGATGTATGGAAGAACACTGTAATGTGTATAAATGCAGAAGGCAAAACAGTCAATTGATGTTTCCCTTGAGAATAAAGTTAGTGAGTTAAAAAAAAAAAAAAAAAAAAAAAAGGATTGCAGCGCACGTGATAATGTTAATGATAATAGTAAAAGTATTGCAGCACTCCAATACATAAATTGTGATTTAAAACAAACATCAAATATAGTGCATATAAAATTATTTAATGTGTGATCAAAAGATAAATGAAAAGTCCAAATACAGGAAGAAAGAAAATTTGGGTTTGTAGTCCCACAAGCCCTTGTTTTCATCACAGGTTGTGGGAATACAAATCTTCATTTCTTTATCATACATCACGGGACACAGAGTTAGGCTATTATTCAGTTCCTACTGGGTTATTATTCATTACCTATTGGGTTATACGCCATCTCTAGGTGAATGGACACTGGTAGACCAAAGTCTTAGACAGGAAGTCGGCCCCTATATAACCCCTCCCATACAGGAAATTTTGTAGCAAGCACGGAACCCTTAAAAGAGGGGAAGGACCTCTGTGTCCTGTGATGTATTCAAAGAAAAGGATTTTACAGGTAAGTATGATGAAAAAAAAAATCCTATTTTCTTTATCATACATTACAGGACACAGAGTTAGCCTATTATTCATTACCTACCGGGATGTCTCAGAGCAATAGCCTTGAGGGGAGGGAGACACCCTGCCAAACAAAAATAGCAGACTTTAAATGGCAGCCTGTAGTACACTATGGCCGAAAGCTGAATCCTCGCCTTCTCTAACATCTACTTGGTAAAATCTTATGAACGTATGCACTGAAGACCAGATAGCAGCCTTACAAATCTGAGCCACAGATATCCGATGGCCAAAAAGCCCAGGAAATTCCTACACCCCTGGTAGAATGAGCTCTCACCCTGAAAAGGAGGAGCCTTACGTTCCAGACCATAGGCCTGAATGACCAACTGGCGGACCCAATTGGCAATGGAAGCTGCCTTTCTTGGGTCCTTCTAGTAAAACAAAAAATGAGTCTGATCCTTGGATCTCCGCAGATCTAGAAAAATACATTTTAACTGCCTGTCCAAGGAATGCAGTTGTCTCTATTCCACCGAACGAGGCCAAGAGAAAAAAGAAGGCAAAACAATGTCCTGACTTAAATAAAAGGCCGACACCACCTTTGGCAAGAAGGATGGAATAGGACACAACACCACCTTGTCGTGGTGAAGAATTAGGTATGGTTCCCTAGAAGAAAGGGCCACCAAATTTGACACCCTTCGGGCTGAGGTGATGGCCATCAGGAGGGCTAGCTTGCGTGACAGCAAGACTAATGGGAGTTTCCTTGATAGGCTCAAATGGTTGTTTCTATAACATAGACAGCACCAAATTTAAGTCCCAAGGACAGATAGGTGGCCTAATGGGGGAAAGCAAAATGAGTTGCCCCCTGCATAAAAGGTTCGGACAAGTGAATGGGAGGCTAAAGGCCTTTGGAAGAATACCGACAGGGTCAAAATCTGACCTCTGATTGTACTCAAAGCCAATCTGATTTCCACAGCCGACTGTAGAAAAGAGAGAATCCTCCCAATTATGTATTTCCGAGGATGCCATTTTCTGGCTTCACACCAAGCAATATAAGTCTTCCAGACCTTATGATAGATCTTCCTAGTGAACACTTTCCTAGCATTCGCTAGGGTAGACACCACTGGTCCCGAGATGCCATGATCTTTCAGCACCCTGGCTTTACTAGCCGTGCCGTTAAATTTAGAGACTGTAAATTAGGGTGGAATATAGGACCCTGAGACAGTAGATCGGGGTGGTGCGGAAGTGTCCATGGCCTGTCTATTGTCAATCTCACGATCTCTGGGAACCAGGGCCTTCTGGGCCAGAATGACTGGAACCCCATCTCTCTGAATCCTGCGCAACAAAATGTGGAAGGAGAGGGATTGGGGGGAAAGCATAAACCAGGGAGTACTGGCTCCACGGAAGGTTGCCTGGTGCCACTTATCTGACGCACTTGATCCTTCAGGGCACAGATTCTTTATGGGTGGCAAAAATACCCTTGCCTGGATTGTATCTAGGAACAGACCTAAATACTTCAGACTTTGAGCTGGTCTCAAGGCTGACTTTTTGGTATTTATGACCCATGCCAGGCTTTCTAAATACCGCACTGTGCAGTCTATGCTCTGTTCTAGAGCCGGTAGTGGAGTGATCTCTGGAGGAGGTCGTCCAGGTATCCAAGCACAAAGATTCCCTGGGCCCTTAAAAGACCCAGTACTGATGCTAGGACCTTTGTGAACAAAGGAGTGCTGTGGCAAGCCTGAAGGGCAGAGCCACAAACTGGAAATGACGTTCCTCTACTGCAAATCGCAGGAACCTCTGATGAGGTTGAAAGATAGGTACAGCTATGCTCAGTTTAAATACCCTGTTAGAATTGATGATTTTTTGGCCATTTTTCAGAGAATGTGAATGATAACACAAAAACTTTTCTTTCACGCATGATTAGTGTTTGGCTGAAGCCATTTATTGTCAATCAACTGTGTTTACTCTTTTTAAAATCATAATGAAAACAGACACTACCCAAATGACCCTGATCAAAAGTTTACATATCAGGCCAAAATAACCAGGGTAACATGCACACAAGTTGACACAAAGGGGTTTGAATGGCTGTTAAAAAGGTAACCATCCTCACCTGTGATCTGTTTGCTTGTAATTAGTGTGTGTGTGTGTGTGTGTGTGTGTGTGTGTGTGTGTGTGTGTATAAAAGGTCAATGAGTTTCTGGACTCCTGACAGACCCTTGCATCCTTCATTCAGTGCTGAACTGACGTTTCTGGATTCTGAGTCATGGGGAAAGCAAAAGAATTGTCAAAGGATCTGCGGGAACAGGTAGTTGAACTGTATAAAACAGGAAAGGGATATAAAAAGATATCCAAAGAATTGAGAATGCCAATCAGCAGTGTTCAAACTCTAAGTCGAGAAGTGGAAAATGAGGGGTTCTGTTGAAACCAAACCACGGTCAAGTAGACCAACTAGGCCCTCAGCCACAACAGCCAGGAAAATTGTTCAGGATGCAAAGATAAACCCAAAAACAACTTCAGGTGAAATACAGGACTCTCTGAAAACATGTGGTGTGGCTGTTTCAAGATGCACAATAAGGAGACATTTGAAGAAAGATGGTCTGCGTGGTCGAGTCGCCAGAAGAAAGCCATTACTACGCAAATGCCACAAAGTATCCCGCTTACAATACACCAAACAGCACAGAGACAAGCCTCAAACCTTCTGGCACAGTCATTTGGAGTGATGAGACCAAAATTGAGCTTTTTGGTCACAACCATAAACGCTTCATTTGGAGAGGAGTCAACAAGGCCTATGATGAAAGGTACACCATTCCTACTGTGAAACACGGAGGTGGATCGCTGAAGTTTTGGGGGACGTGTGAGCTACAAAGGCACAGGAAAATTGATGGCAAGATGAATGCAGTATGTTGTCAAAAAATACTGGAGGAACATTTGCATTCATCAGCCAGGAAGCTGCGCATGGGACGTACTTGGACATTCCAACATGATAATGATCCAAAACGCAAGGCCAAGTTGACCTGCCATAGGCTACAGCAGAATAAAAGAAGGTTCTGGAGTGGCCATCCCAGTCACCTGACCTTAATATCATTGAGCCACTCTGGGGAGATCTCAAACGTGAAGTTCATGCAAGACAGCCCAAGAATTTACAGGTACTGGAGGCTTTTTGCCAAGAGGAATGGGCAGCTTTACCATCTGAGAAGATAGAGCCTCAGTCACAAATACCACAAAATACTTCAAGCTATCATTGATGTTAAAGGCGGCAAGACATGGTATTAAGAACTGTGGTATGTGATCAGGGTCATTTGGGTAGTTTCTGTTGTGATTAATATTTAAAAAGAGTAAAACATAGTTGATGGATAATAAATGGCTTTAGTCAAACACTAACCATGAGTGAAAGAAAAGTTTTTGCGTTATTCATATTCTCTGAAAATTGGCCAAGAAATCAAATTCTGCCAGTGTATGTAAACTTATGAGCACAACTGTAAGTGTAAACATCCTTGATATCGATGGAGGCTAAAAAGTCTCCCATCTGGAGCGAGGCTACTACCGAGCGGGCCGACTCATTCTGAAAAAGACTGGATTAACAGATGCTGGTTCAGGGCTCTTCGATCCAAAAAAGGGCCTTGTGTGCCAGTTTGGTTTTTGAACCGCGAACAGGTTTGAATAAAACCCTGCTCCCCTTTCGGATACAGGAACTTGTATATTCACACCCTGATGCACTAAATGATCTAGTGCCTAAAACAATAAGTTTCTCTTTGAAGGATCCGAGGGAGCGCTGGATATTTGAAATTTCTGAGGGAGAGTCCCCTGCGATTCCAGCTTGTAACCGCGGGATACTGTCAAGGTGACCCCCTCGTCCTGAACCACTGTTCTGCAAATGTCCGCAAAGTGCAGTAGCCTTCCCCCCACCCAATAGAGTGGGGGCGTCCCCTCAAAAGGAGGGCTTGGTGCCGGGTTTATAAGAGTTTTGGACCCAGGGCTTCCTCTGGTCCTGGCCCTGCAGCTTGCCCCTGGCTCTAAAGCCCTGTGGTGGCGGAATTGCCTTGGCGTTGAGACACCTCAGAAGCAGTCCCTAAGGTTTTAAACAAGGGACGCCTGGTCCTTCTCTTCACAGGAAGTAGAGAGCTCTTCCCTCCGGAAATCTTTTGGCTATATTTGTCCAAGTCATCGCCAAACAAATGTTCCCCATGGAAGGGGAACCCTGCCAATAACTTCTTACAAGGAAGTTCAGCTGACCAGTTCTTAAGCCATAAAAGTCTGCGCATGTATACAAACAGGAGAGCCATACAAGAGACTTGCTGTATCGAGTCCCTTAAAGTGGTAGTATACTCCGCTTGGACATTTTTACCTACAGGTAAGCCTGTAATAAGGCTTACCTGTAGGTAAAATGAATATCTCCTAAACCTGCATGGTTTAGGAGATATTCACCCTGCATGCAGCCGCTGACATCAGCGGCGCATGCGCAGTAAAGGTCCGGCACATCATGCCGGAACGTAGAACTCCCGCGCATGTGCGGGAGTGACCTCATCGTGGCTCTGGCCACTCACAGCTCCGGAGCCCACGATCCCAGAAGATACGGCGAGGCAACATGTCAGCCCCCTCAGCGCTGACCGGGTCGGGCTGCTGGAGCTTTGTTCTAAGGTAAGTATTTCATAATGAGCTAGTTAGTATATGATGCATACTAGTACATTATGCAATTGTCTTGCAGGGTTTTTTTTTTCCCCTTTAAAAAAGGCATCTACAGCAAAACACAGTGCTCGAGGTATATCTGCTCCTCTTGGTAAGGCCTGTCAGGCCGTCTGACCTGATCCTTTAAGGACTGGCAGACTCCAATTGCTGCGACAGCTGGCTGAATAGCTGAACTGGCCAAAAAAAAGGAAGCTTTTAATAGTGATTCCAGTTTCTTGTTAATAGGGTCCTTCAAGCCCTGTGCCTTTTCCCCTGGACAAGTTAAGTTTTTGTTTAAGGAAGAGACTGCCGCATCTACGGCTGGCATGCTCCACTTCTTAACAAACTTTTCCTCCATGGGATATAAAAGGGAAAACCTATTTAGGAGGAACGAAAATCCTGTCAGGATGTTCCCAATCGGCATACACCACCTGTTCCAGTGGGTGCAAGGGGAAAGCCTGTTCGGCCTGAGGAGGCCTCAGGGACCCCAAAGAGGACCAGGGGGGTTCAGAAATCTCTGCGGGAGGTAACTTAAAGGCAGAACAAACCATCTCTGTAAGAATCTGGATCAAAAGACACTGCGACTGAGAGGTAGATACCAACAAGACATCTTCGGCCCAGATTTCTCAGAAGCAGACTCATCTGCCAGGCCCTCCACGAAATCCTTGGCATTTAGCACTTCCCAATCATCAATCCATTCCTGCTCCAAGTTAGGAGAATCACGGGAGGGGGATCTGTCATGCTTCTTGCTACCTTGCAAGATGGAGGCAATCCTGTCTTCTAACCCGGCTAAAGTAGAGGACAGATCATCCCTGGTAATAAAGGCTGAAGCAGCAGCGTTGACAGTAGCCACCATACCAGACAGGTGCAGCAAGTCAGATTGCCCGGAAACCTCTGGTCTTTCAGGGGATACAACACTAGGGTTTCGACTTGGCTCCTCAGGAGCTACTGACGACACAGATGTGCCCTTCCCTGTAGTGTTAGTCCTGCTCCTCTTTTTTTAAAGACATTGCAAGCCACAAAAAGGAGTAGGCGGTCCCCAGGTTACAAACAAGATAGGGTCTGTAGGTTGTTCTTAAGATGAATTTTGTTTGTAATTTGGAACAGGTACATTTTTAAGTGTAGCTCCAGCCAAAAAATCTATTTTTAAGCTTTTTGGATAGCATAGGAAAGGGTTATCACCCCTGCAACATTTGTTTTGCTGTCTGTGCCCCCATTTAGAAGATTTCACCTCACTTTTTGTCCCAATGACAATTGTATTTTGAACATTTTGGGTTGTTGTGGAAACAAGGATTGGTGATAAAGCATCAGTGGAGACACCTTTTTCCCATAACAACTCTTACAGGAGTGAATTTCCCTTCCTAGGGGTAGATTTCCTCTCACTCCCTGTTTTTTTCCTCCGTTTGTAAGTAGGAGTCGTTTGTAAGTAGGATGTTTGTAACTAGGGGACCACCTGTACAGTAAAACCATGGATTGCAAGCATAATTCGTTCCAGAAACAGGCTTGTAATCCAAAGCACTTGTATTTCAAAGCGAATAATGGAAACTCAAGCGATTCATTCCACAACCATTTATTCATTGGTCCTTCAGTTTATAGTCCATATAAAAAGATTATAGCAATGTGACCAGGTTGTGTAACCATAAAATGTCCATCCACAAACGGCCACCTCCACAAGGGCATTAGAAGCAAAATCCAGCAGGAACTACAGAGTATAAAAGAAAAGAGAGGCGCCTCTAAGTATAGCACTAATTTAACCACTTGCCGACCAGCAGCCGTCATTATACCGCGGCAGGTCGGCATGTCCCCGCAAACCGTCGTAGCTGTATGTCGGCCCTTTAAGTGGGATAGGCAGGCACGCAGCGGCTGCACTTGGGGGGGGTGCCGATGCGCGTGGTCAGTAGTCGCGATCATCGCCGGCTACGCGCGATCACAAGAGCCAGAACAGGGACGTGTGTATGTAAACACACATATCCCTGTTCTGAGAGGAGGGACAGATTGTGTATTCCTACTAGCTAAGAGCAACGATCTGTCATCTCCTCTAGTCAGTCCCACCCCCTTACAGTTAGAACACAGATGGGGGAACACAGTTAACCCCTTGATCGCCCCCTAGTGTTAACCCCTTCCCTGCCAGTGACATTTACACAGTAATCAGTGCATTTTTATAGCACCGATCGCTGTATAATTGTCAATGGTTCCAAAAATGTGTCAAAAGTGTTCGATCTGTCCGCTATAATGTCGCAGTCCCGATAAAAATCGCTGATCACTGCCATTACTAGTGAAAAAAAAAATTAAAAAAGCCATAAATCTTTCCCCTATTTTGTAGACGCTATAACTTTTGCATAAACCAATCAATATACGCTTATTGCGATTTTTAATAACAAAACTATGTAGTAGAATACAGATCGGCCTAAACGGAGGAAAAAATTTGCTTTTTTAAAAAAAAATGGGAATATTTATTATAGCAAAAAGTACAAAATAGTGTTTTTTTCAAAATTGTTGCTTTTTTTTGTTTATAGCGCAAAAAATAAAAACCGCAGAGATGAACGAAAAGCTCTATTTGTGAGAAAAAAGGACGTCAGTTTTGTTTGGGTACAGCGTCGCACAACTGTGCAATTGTCAGTTAAAGTGACACAGTGCAGTCTCGCAAAAAATGGTCTGGTCATTGAGCAGCCAAATCTTCAGGGGCTGAAGTGGTTAACCACTTCCATACTGATCCTATTCTGGCACTCCTCTCCTACATTTAAAAATCATCACTTTTTTGCTAGAAAATTACTCAGAACCCCCAAACATTATATATGTTTTTTTAGCAGACACCCTAGGGAATAAAATAGCAGTCGTTACAACTTTTTATGTCACACGGTATTTGAGCAACAATTTTTTTGTTGGAAAAAAAAAAAAAAAAGTTTCATGAATTAAAAGCCTAATTTTTTTGTATAATGTGAAAGCATCAGATTTAAAAAAAAACAGATCTGAAGCTTTCCAGCCGAGATCTCGGCTTTGTTGACATCCGCAGCCCGGACATGATGTCATAATGTCGCGCCTGGGCCTCTGATGGTCATAGAGATGACTGGCGACCATCTGGTCACCGAAAATCTCTATGCTCTACGCTCTCGGCTGCTTCTTTCTCCGGGTCCCTGATGGCATGGGCGAGCCTGGAGAAGCACCGGAAGGCGGCAGGGAATGTCCCCTCCTGCTGCCTGTAAGAACTGCCGCTATGATCGTTCTTACAGTGCACAGAATCCCCAGCTGAAAAGAAGATATCTGAATGATGCCTGTGAGGCTCAGGTACCATTTAATTAAGCATAATTATAAGAACCATTTTGGGACTCAAGACCTGGAGCTCTAGGGAGCTCAATAAACGTGCCCATTCACCTTGCAGACACTGGTAAAAAACTGAAGTACTTCCTGTATGGGAGGGGTTATATAGGGGCCGACTTCCTGTCTAAGACTTTGGTCTACCAGTGTCCACTCACCTAGAGATGGTGTATAACCCAGTAGGTAATGAATAATAACCCAGTAGGTAATGAATAATTTCCTAACTCTGTGTCCCGTGATGTATGATAAAGAAATGAAGATTTGTAGTCCCACAATCTGTGATGAAAACAAGGGCTTGTGGGACTACAAACCTTAAATTTTCTTTCTTCCTATATTTGAACTTTTCGGTTATCTTTGTTCACACATTTAATCATTTTATATGCACTATAAACAAATAAATAAATAATCTCAATAAGCGTTTGATTGGTTTGCGCAAAAGTTATAGCGTCTACAAAAATAGGGGATAGTTTTATGGCATTTTTATAAATTTTTTTTTTTTTTTTACTAGTAATGGCAGACACAGCAATTTTTATTGTGACTGTGACATTATGGCAGACACAGCGGACAATTTTTACACATTTTTGGGACCAGTGGCATTAATACAGCAATCAATGCTATAAAATTACATTGATTACTGTCAAAATGTCACTGGCAGTGAAGGGGTTAACCACTAGAGGGCAGGGAAAGGGTTAAGTGCGTCCTTGGGAGTGATTTTAAGGTCCCTTTCACACTGGGGCGGTGGGTACGTCGGCGGTAAAGCGTCTCTATTTTTAGCGGCACTTTACCATCAATTTTGCGGCGCTATTCCACCACTAGCTATCTAGTGCTTTTACCCCCCGCTATCGGCCGAGAAAGGGTTAAAGCCACCCGCAAAGCGCTGCTGCAGCAGCGCTTTGCCGGCGGTATAGCCGCGCTGCCCCATTGATTTCAATGGGCAGGAGCGGTTTAGGAGCGTTATATACACCGCTCCTTCAGCGCTCCAAAGATGCTGCTTGCAGGACTTTTTTTTAGGGTCCAGCCAGCGCACCACTCCAGTGTGAAAGCCCTCGGGCTTTCACATTGGAGACACAGAAGCGGCTCTTTCAGGGCGCTTTGCAGGCGCTATTTTTAGCACTGTAGTGTCTGCAAAGCGCCCCAGGTTGAAAGGGGTCTTACTGTCTGGGGGATGGGCTAGCAGTGACACAACACTGACTGCTGCTCCCGATGAGAGGGAGCAGACGATCAGTGTCCTGTCACTAGGCAGAACAGGGAGATGCTGCGTTTACACTGGCATCTCCCCGTTCTTCAGCTCTGTGACACGATCGCGGGCACCTGGACATAAGAGTCTGCGGGTCCCGTGGGCACGGCACTAGTGGCAGGCGCGCGCACGCATGGCAAGAAATTAAAAGTAACGTACAGGTACGTTACTTTGCCCAGCCGTGCCATTCTGCCGACGTATATTAGCGTGAGCCGGTCTTTAAGTGGTTAATTGATGTTTGTTTTAACCCTTGCATGCCTAAGCCTATTTCTGACATTTGTTGCTTACAAGTTAAAATCCGTATTTTTTGCTAGAAAAATTACCTAAAACCTCCAAACATTTTATATATTTTTTTAGCAAAGACCCTAGAGAATAAAATGGCGATCGTTGCAATATTTTATGTTGCACAGTATTTGTGCAGCGGTCTTTCAAACACAATTTTTGGGCAAAAAAAAAAAAAAAAAAGACACTTTCATGAATTAAAACAAAAACTAAACAGTAAACGTTAGCCCAATTTTTTTGTATAATGTGAAAGATCATGTTACGCCAAGTAAATAGATACCCATGTCATGCTTTGAAACTGCGCACACTCGTGGAATGGTGATAAACTACGGTACCTAAAAATCTCCATAGGCAATGCTTTAAAAAATGTAAGGGTTACCAGGTTAGAGTTACAGTTGCTAGAATTATTGATCTCACTCTGACGATTGTGGCAATACTGCACATGTGTGATTTGAACTCACGTTTGCGTTTTGTTTGCTGTGCGAGCAACTTTTATTGCTGTAACAAGGAATGCAAACATCTCTTGTGACAATAATAGGTGGCGACAGGGCTCCAAAATCCCTCCTTTGCACTTAAAAGTATTCAGATCGCCAAAATCAAGCGATTCTGAATACTGTAATTTTTATAAAACCTGCAGCATTGGCAGCCGAGTAAACCGGAAGTGATGTTGTGACGTCGCTTCTGGGATTTTACATCAGAGACCCGATCAGAGCCGAATCTGGCTTTGATCGGGTCTCAGCCTAGCCGGCAGACGTGTCGGCTGGTGGCTCAGGTCTCCCGGTGGGAAGGGAGGCCTGGGAAGAGTGGCGGAAGGTGGCTGGAGGGGGCAACGTCCCCTCCCGTTCCTTTAGGATAACAGCCGAGCGGCTTTTAGCCGCATCGGTTATCACTAAAGGGCCAACCGCCCGCTCTCAAGAAAAGGGTACCGGGGTGATACGTGCAGCTGCAGGCATCACCCTGGTATAACCCCTTCATGCCATGAATGCAAATTTGTGTACGGTCGGCGTGAAGGGGTTAAATTACAATTTACTACTGAATTTTGTATTTTGAGTGTTGGGAATTAGGACACGGTGTACTCCTGCTTTTTATATTTTCTTTTACCTTAGTGCAGGTTTAATACAATTTTATTGAAAGCTACACTTTGCGGCATGAAGGGACCCTTTTGTATTGTAAAGGAAGTCCACTCTCTGTTTTAAGGGCTGATTCACACCACATGCAGTCCAGCCTTTTTTCTTTCTGCATCAAAAAATGCACACATAGTAGGTTATATGGTTTCCAATGGCATAGTTGACACCAGTGCGATCAGTTCTAGTGTGTTCCAATTCCAGGAAAAAAAAAAAAAAAAGTAGAACAGGCTGCATTTTTTTTGCAATGAACTCTACTGGAACGCAGTAAAACTAATCAAAAACACTCTGAAACACACCGGAATGCACATAAAAATCCCACTAGCTGACCAACTCACGCAGATATATTGCGATAGGTCGGCTTTCCTGTGCGAAACAACATACCTGTATGTCAGTCCGCGCAAGGAAAATAGCAGGCACGCATGCGCCACCATGGGAATGTGCCTGCGGGTCCCGCTGACTCAATATCTGCCGGCGACCCGCGATCGTGGTGTACAGAGGCAGAACGAGGAACTGCCTATGTAAACAAGACGATTCCCTGTTCTGCCAGATGACATGACAGCGATCTACTGTTCCCAGTGATCGGGAACAGTGATCTCTATCATGTTCCAGTAAGCCCATCCCCGCTACAGTTAGAACACACCTAGGGAACACACTTAACCCCTTGATCACCCCCTAGTGTTAACCCCTTACTGCCAGTGTAATTTCTACATTGATCAGTGAATTTTTATAGCACTGATCAATGTAATGTCACTGGTCCCCAAAAAGTGTAATTTGGGGTCAGATTTGTCCGCCGCAATGTTGCAGTCCCGCCATTACCAGTAAAAACAATAAAGTCTCTAGATCTATCCTGTAGTTTGTAAACGCGATAACTTTTAAACAAACCAATCAATATACACCTATTGCGATTTTTTTTTTTACCAAAAATATGTAGAAGACTATATATCAGCCTAAACTGATGAACACATTTGTTTTTTTATATTTTTTTGGGATATGTATTATAGCAGAAAGTAAAAATACAATTTATATATTTTAAATTGGTCTTTTTTGGTTTATAGCGCAAAAAATTAAAAGACGCAGAGGTGATCAAATACCACCAAAAGAAAGCTCTATTTGTGGGGGGAAAAAAGGACGTCAATATTGTTTGGGCACAACATCACACGACTGCGCAATTGTCAGTTAAATCGACGCAGTGCCATATCGCAAAAAATGGCCTGTTCATTAAGGGGGGCAGATCCTTCCGGGGCCGAAGTGGTTAAGGTAAAGAAAAAAAAAAAAAAAAGGAAAAAAAAGGGGGGGGGGGGGAGGGGGAAAAATGCACCGGAACGCATCAAAAGCGTTTTAAAAATTCCTCTGTGCTTCTATGGTGTGAAACAGTCCCAATACCAACCATTTTGTCAGGGATGCTGTTCTCACAAGCATTGAAGTCTCATACACATAACTACAATGCAGACAGACAGTAACATTCTCTTTTGCCTTAGGCTCACTGACAGATGTGTGAGCTTAGCAGGAGTTCAACTGGATGACCACAGGGCTCTGCCAGGTATTTCTGTACTGGTGGTGAGCGCTGCTATTTTGTTCATTATCAACAAGCTATATTCTCAATTTGGTTAATGCAGGCCTCGTAAATTTAAGTGTTGTGTCAAAAAAAGCAAAAAACATTCTCTTCTTGCCTTTCAGGTTTAACAACCTGTTTGTTTAGAATGTAGTTTGAACCTCCACATAGCAAATTCACGTTCATCATAGGCAGTTTGTGGAAAGCTTACAGTATCTATACCCAAGAACAAGAAAATACTCAGTCTCTAGATGTGGTGACTGCATTCATTTTTTACCATTTTATTTTCACCTGGTGATTCTGCCAGTAACACACTTCCTGTCCTAGGGTAACAACGCTCACTCACTGTACTGTGAAAATATGACTGACTCTAGTACAGCAAGTCTGATAGGACTACAAAACACCCCCTATTAATCAGCATAAAATAGTTCACAGAAATAAACTGAACTGAGCAGGGCAGATACACTGCATAGGGTTTCGATGCAGTAGAGACAGTACAGAATGCTACAAGCTCCCTGGAGTTTTGTCAGGATCAATGGGCATTTCTCTGTACTTGAAGGGTTTTTAAAGTGACAAGACAAGTGTATATGTGTTGGAGCGTTGCACTGTGCATGAAACCCCCATGTGTGGGGGTTTTCTGTGAGCCAGAGAAGAGGTAGATGGATCATCCAACATAATTCAGAATGCATTTGACCACAGAGGACCATGTAACAATTGTGAAACTGGAATACAATGAGGAAATGCACATGTATTTAGAATGTGTGATTAAGAAAAACATGTAAACTGCAAAATGTGAGAGAAAGCATAGATGCTGGAGGTAGTTAGTGCTCAAATATAAAGTTTAATTTAGAACAGAATCAGATATTGTCCCTCAACAATAAGGATGTCCTCAGGATGTTAAAAACAATTACGGTTGCACCAATACCGGTGCCGATACTAAGCATTTGTGTGAGTACTCGTGAAAATGCTCCGATACCTGAAATCAATACCTTTGCGGTGCGATTTGAGCCCATACAAAATAAATGAGCTCAAATCGCAGAGCAAAGAATCGCATGTGATTTGAAAAAGGAATGCAGTGCGATTCCTGTCCGATTTACAAGCGGCCCCCCACTGCTTCTGTGTGAACCCAGGCTTGTCATTGTGACTTCAGCCTTGGTTCACACAGGAGTGGCGCAGGGAAACCGCATGTGATTCGAACAGGAATTGCCTCGCATTCCTGTTCAAATGGCTTGCGATTCTTTGCAGTGCGACTTGAGCCCATTCATTTTGTGTGGGCTCAAATCACATTGTAAAGGTATCGGTAATTGGTATTGGCTGGTACTTGACCGAAAGTATCGGTACTCGTACTCACTGGTATAAAAACCGTATCGTTGCAATCCTAAAAACAGTAGTTAATTACATATAGATTTTAGGTCTGCTGGTCCCCCGTAGGGCTGCAATTAGAAAACACTGTGCCAGTTCCCCCGACCACCACCAAATGGATCTGAATCATGCAGAAGCTTTGACTCACCGTTCAGGAAAAGGAATAGGCTTTGATTGGCTCCTCAGGCAAAGGCAGCTAATCATTGCGTGCAGCCATTTAGAACCTTCACCCACACAGTCCTGTATCATGGCTAACAACAAAAGTAATGAAACAGAAGCTGCTGGAATGGAAAAACATGTGCCTTTAAGATCAGCGGTTTCCAACCTTGGTCCTCAAGTACCCCCAACAGGCAAAGTTTTGGGAATTTTCCTTAGACAAAACAGTTCCCATAAATACTAAACCATTGACCTGTATTTAATGTACCTGTGCAAGGTGAAGGAAATCCTAAAAACATGACACGTTGAGGACTGAGGTTGGGAACTACTGTCTTGGATGGTAAGAAGTAGAGAACCTGTTAAAACTGTTGCACTTCCAAATATATAATAGAACTTACCAGTGTACAAGAGCAGATGATTCAGTGGTTGCCAATGCTTCCTTCAAAAAGTTTAGACACTCAGGCAAGCAACTCAAAATGTCTGCAATGGAATCGTCCAACAAATTAACAAACTTTGTCTGAAATGAAGTCAGATCAGGTTGTACACTGTCTACAGTCAGAATGTGGGTGATGCCAGATTTTCGTAAATGTTGTACATCTTCAACATCACTGATGTTACCAAGATATAGTCTTGGCAGCACAAGAATCATGTTTCAGGTAAAAGTCAATACAGATGGCCCTGAAAAAAAAATAAAGCAAATATTAGAACATTCTCAGATATTCTTTCCCTTTACTTCTACATTCCTTGATAATCCATCCACAATCATTTTCATGTGCAATTTTCTACTGCACTTTATTTAAAAAACCTGTACCTAATTTTAAAGATTTGTTCCCAAAAGCTGAAAAAGTATCTACATTTGACTTGGAATCAGCCCCTCACAATCCCCTATACAGCAGCACTCAGACTGAGGGAGGGGGACAGCAGTTGAAGCCAATTAGGTGTGCTGTATGTAAATGTTTTGACAAGGTACATGCTGATACAAGGAGAGAGCAAAGTTATAACTTCATCGGTGTTCTTCTGCTGTCTATTCAACAAGCTGGGAATTTCCAAATTGGATTGTGGTCATCCCAAAGCCACCAATGAAGATGGGTGCAGCCTGGCACCCAAATGAAGCTGGTTAGAAGATGCCGGAGAAGAAGGACAGGGGACTACTGAAGAGAAGGTAAGAATCACAGACTTCAGTTCTGCTTCAACTGTAAGTGTTGTCATCCACCTGGCTGTGTGTGATAGGTCTCTATAAATCTCAGAACTGGAAGAAAAGAAGTACAGATCCTTTGGTGAGTAAAACTGTTCCTATAAGGAAGAATTCCAGGCAATTTTTAAAACCATCTGTAGTGTAAAAAATACGTTAGGTCTTATGATATATACAGAATTTATGATTTCTTCATTTTTCAGAGAATATGAATGAGAACACAAAAACTTTTCTTTCACTTATGGTTAGTGTTTGACTGAAGCAATTTATTATCAATCAACTGTGTTTACTCTTTTTAAATCATCACAACAGAAACTACCCAAATGACCGTGATCAAAAGTTTACATACCCCAGTTCTTAATACTGTGTATTGCCCTCTTTAACATCAATGACAGCTTGAAGTCTTTTGTGGTATTTGTGGATGAGGCTCTTTATCTTCTCAGATGGTAACGCTGCCCATTCCTCTTGGCAAAAAGCCTCCAGTTCCTGTAAATTCTTGGGCTGTCTTGCATGAACTGCACGTTTGAGATCTCCCCAGAGTGGCTCAATGATATTAAGGTCAGGAGACTGAGATGGCCACCCCAGAACCTGTTTTTGTGTTATCATTCATATTCTCTGAAAAATGGCCAAGAAATCATAAATTCTGTCAGGATATGTAAACTTATGAGCACAACTTTATGCCTCTTTAGGTGTCACTGGCATTACTTTAACTACTTCAGCCCCAGAAGGATTTGCCACCTTAATGACCAGCCCATTTTTTTGCGATACAGCACCGAGTCGTTTTAACTGACGATTGCGCTGTCGTGCGACGCTGTAACCAAACAAAATCATGTCCTCTTTTACACACAGAGCTTTCTTTTGGTGGTATTTGATCACTTCTGTGGTTTTTATTTTTTGCGCTATAAAACAAAAAAGACCTAAAATAGAAAAAAAAAAAAAAAAAAAAAAAGTACTTTCTGCTGCAATACATACCCAAAATATATATATATATATAAAAAAAATGTATTCATCAGTTTAGGCCGATATATATTCTTCTACAAATTTTTGGTAAAAAAAAAAAATTGATTGGTTATCGCATCTACAAACTACGGAATAGATTTAGGGACTTATTTATTTTTTATTGTTTTAACTGGTAATGGCGGCGATCTGCAATTTTTAACGGGACTGCGACATTATGGGCGAACAAATCTGACACTTTTTGGGGACCTGTGACATTACATTATAAAAATACTATAAAAATGCAAAAATGTCACTGGCAGGGAAGGGGTCAACAATAGGGGGCGATCAAGGGGTTAGTGTGTTCCCTCAGCGTGTTCTAATTGTACGGGGGATGGGCTGCCAGGGACATGACAGAGATCGCTGTTCCCAATCACTGGAAACAGAAGATCTCTAACATCTGGCAGAACGGGGAATCGCCTTGTTTACATTCCCCGTTCTGCCTCTGTACACAGCCAATCACGGCTCGCTGGCGGACATAGAGGCCGTGGCACCTGCTATCCTCCTTGCACGGACCGATGTACAGGTACGTTGGTTCGTGCAGGAAAGCCGACTTCCTGCAGTATCTGTGTGAGCTGGTCGGCAAGTGGTTAATATACTTTCACTCAGGATAATAACGCTCTTGCAATACTTTTATAAAAAAAGGGGAAGACAGAGTCCAAAGAGATTCTTCAAGGAGAAACAGCCGGTAATATCAAAAATATATCATTTTCTTTATTGAAAAATTCCACATACATATGGTGACAAAAAGAAATGTAACCTCCACAGCATTCAATTAAAATTTTGTCAATGTTGTCAATACACAGGTAGCTACCACAGACCTCCACACTCACACTATTAGCAACTGAAATTGAATGGGCTGACTCACATTGGGAATTAGTCACAGTACTTGCAGAGCTTTCCGCTCAATAGAAATAAGTATATTGTTTTGAATAAAGGGTAATAACCAGGTAAAAAGCATTGAGTCATCATTGGCACATTCTGTCGAGGTCGCTGATTTTGGGAGAGATTGTCGAAAATCGTCCCCTAATGACAGCACAAAGATCTCAAAATCTCGGGGACAGTCTTACCCACTCTGAATATCAGAGATCCCCTAATACCAACTGGCTGACTGACCCCCCACCCTTAAAGGGTATGTACCCCTGTGCAAATATGTGGATGTGTTCATGAGTTCTGATGGTAAGAAGTTTAGGATACATAACTTCATTAACTGCCCAAATTGTCAATATTTTGTGTGGCCACCACTATTTTCCAGCACTGCCTTAATCCTCTTGGGCATGGAGTTCACCAGAGCTTCACAGGTTGCCACTGGAGTCCTCTTCCACTCCTCCATGACGACATCACAGAGCTGGTGGATGTTAGAGACCTTGCGCTCCTCCATGTTCCATTTCAGGGTGCCCCACAGATGCTCAATAGGGTTTAGGTCTGGAGACATGCTTTACCAGTCCATCATCTTTACCCTCAGCTTGTTTAGCAAAGCAGTGGTCGTCTTGGAGGTGTGTTTGGGGTTGTTATGTTGGAATACTGCCCAGGCTCTGCTTCAGTATGTCATAGTACATGTTGGCATTCATGGTTTCCTAAATGAACTGTAACTCCCTAGTGCCGGCAGCACTCATGCAGCCCCAGACCATGATGCTCCCACCACTATGCTTGACTGTAGGCAAGACGCACTTGTCTTTGTACTCTTCGCCTGGTTGCTGCCACACTTGACACCATCTGAACCAAGAAAGTTTATCTTGGTCTCATCAGACCACAGGACATGGTTTCAGTAATCCATGTCCTTAATCTGCTTGTTTTCAGCAAACTGTTAGTGAGCTTTCTTGTGCATCATCTTTAGACAACCGCCATGCAGACCAATTTGTTGCAGTGTGCAGCGTATGGTCTAAACACTGACAGGCTGACCCCCCACCCCTTCAACCTCTGCAGCAATGCTGGCAGCACTCATACATCTATTTCCCAAAAACAACCTCTGCATATGACGCTGAGCATGTGCACTCAACTTCTTTAGTCAACCATGGCGAGGCCTGGTCTGAGTGGAACCTGTCATGTTAAACCACTGTATGGTCTTGGTCACCATGCTGCAGCTCAGTTTTAGGGTCCTGGCAATATTCTTATAGCCTAGGCCATCTTTATGAAGAGCAACAATTCTTTTTTCAGATCCTCAGAGAGTTCTTTGCCATGAGGTGCCATGTTGAACTTCCAGTAACCAGTATGAGCGAGAGAGAGCGGTAACACCAAATTTAATACACCTGAGACCTTGTAACACTAACGAGTCACATCACATCGGGAGGGAAAATGGCTAATTGGGCCCAATTTGGACATTTTCACTTAGGGGTGTACTCGCTTTTGTTGCCAGCGGTTTAAATATTAATAGCTGTGTGTTGAGTTATTTTGAGGGGGCAGCAAATTTACACTGTTATACAATCTGTACACTACTTTACATTGTAGCAAAGTGTCATTCCTTCAGTGTTGTCACATGAAAAGATATAATAGAATATTTACAAAAATATATATATAATTTTAGAATGGATCTCTTCAGTGGGGTCTATCTGTAGTTTGATTAATGCCAATATGGATTTTTCAGGATATGCACAGGATTGCTGTACTTTTTGACTGGGTTTCCCCATTGCTGTGATTGTGTTGTTGGTTTGTTAACAGGAAGTTGACATGTGATGAGTAATGTCTGAGGATACTAATAGGTTTGCATTATTTAGAATATAAAAAGGACTTTCATTACATGTCCATCCATGCTCTGAAGAAATTTGTGTCTCAAGTAAAACGCGTCAGTATGACGCCATCACGCTTTGTGAAGTGAGAATACAGTCAGTCTGCCAGAGACATACCCCGACGTACTGCGGTGTGTGGAAGTGATCCCTTGATATGAACGGAGGTTGTGGCATGAGACGCCAGCAGTGAGCAGGCTCGATCCCCCCCTCCTCTTTTCCTGTGAAGACACCGCCTTTACTTCAGCATGACGGTCTGAAAGTCAGGAGAATGGTGAGCTACACTTGCACCTTCCTATCCGGCTGGGAACTGATACTACTGCACCCACATCTCCCCTTCTCCACATACATATATCTGCCGTTCTGTTTTTGCAGTACATTTATTACGGACCAAGACGGTCCATATGTGAGAGTGAAAGCTGCTTTATACACAATAATTTCACCGCTCCACCTTGATCATGAGGATCCTCCATCACCTTCTTATTCAGATTTTTTCCTGTGTTTACCATCTTACAATACTGGGGAACGTCAACACTTGGATCACACTCCCACATTTTACACTATATAAATTTGTGGAGTTGTTATTACCTTCTATTGGAAACAATATACTTTGTAAGTATATTAGTCACAATAAGTACTGTGACTAATTCCCAATGTGAGTCAGCCCATTCAATTTCAGTTGCTAATAGTGTGAGTGTGGAGGTCTGTGGTAGCTACCTGTGTATTGACAACATTGACAAAATTTTAATTGAATGCTGCGGAGGTTACATTTCTTTTTGTCACCATATGTATGTGGAATTTTTCAATAAAGAAAATGATATATTTTTGATATTACCGGCTGTTTCTCCTTGAAGAATCTCTTTGGACTCTCATTAGTGTGGACTAAATATATTAGTCCGCACTAATGATGTGACTTCCAGTTTGGTTAAAACCTCATACAGTATGTGGTTTTTATTTCCTCTCCCTAGGATCGCAGGCTGGATCCAGGTGCGGACCAATACATGTATTCTGTATTATCCAGTGTCGGTTGTGTGGCACTTTTAGATGTGAGTTTGCTTGCTGTCCTTTTTATTGCGTTGAATAAAAATTAGATGTGGTACACAATGAATGCTCTCCTTTTTGCTTTGTGGTTCTGAACATATAAATGCAGAGGGCCTACGGGTATTCCACCAGGTGTTGTGGAGCCAGGTGGTGTGGTATTTTGTAAAGCCAGGAGGAGAGGCATTTTTATATTGACCCATAGCTCTCAGGGTCCAAGTATCTGGTGAGTGTACAGTGTGAATTTCCCGGTGGTGATCACAGTTCAATTTGGGAAACACAGGATATGGCACTTCCTTTATGAGGGGAGAGATCACTTGTGATTGCATTGAACCTAAATATGGGACTTTTTAATTAAAAACACTATAGTTTGCACTAAACATAAGAGGGTTATATGTACAAGCATGTTTGTTAATAATATAAGTACAGTATGCCTTTTTCACATGTGTTTGCTACACACATTTATTACTTGGACTAGTTGTTTATAAAAATTTTTTTTAGGTTTTGTCATCCCAGAGCAGCTTCTACTCATGTGCACTGGTTGTGCATGTGGGTTTTTTATTCATCTTAGTGTGGGATTCCAACACCTAGTTGGAAGCAGCAGCAGGGACACATTTTTATTTTCTGACTTTTAAAAGGTCAGTGTAAGCTGTCTGGACATACATAGTACAGGCAGGCAGATACTCACTGACGGGAAGGTTGGTTTCACATGGGTGGTCCTAGTAATGCACATGCGCCTGTTCAGCGGGTGATCTCTCTCCTGTTCCCTGCTGAACCGGCGGATGACAGGTCTGTGTTCGCTCCACTAATGCAGAGCAGACACGGGCACAGCCTGCTGTTCTCTATGGGACTGTCAGATGGCAAGGGACCGCCTGTCCATTTCCATCTGACTGTCATCCAATCTGATGGATGGATGGGGAATGGATCCCCAGCCGTCTGTTTTTGGCGGACAGGATCAGATCGGATGCCGGCTGGTGTCCGCTGACATCCGCCGCTCCATAGAGAGCAATGGCTTGTCCGTTTAGGTCTGCCTGAAAAACTGGCAGGCCTGATCAGACTGCTTGTGTGAAACCAGCCGAAGAATCAATAAACTACCAAATCGCTCAACAGCGCCACAAAACTCTGAATGAATGAAATGGCCAGGTGGGCGGAGCCCCGCACAGCAAGCAGCGGTATACACCGCTCCTAAAGCGCCCCAAAGATGCTGTTTGCAGGACTTTTTTTTAACTTCCCACAAGCGCGCCACTCCAGTGTGAAAGCACTCATGCTTTCACACTGGAGTGACAGGAGAGGTGCTTTACAGGCGCTATTTTTAGCGCTAAAACGCCTGTAAAGTGCCTCAGTGTGAAAGTAGCCTTAATCAACCCCAAAGTTTAAGGCTCCTTTCACGTGGGCTGTCCTATCAGGTCTGCCTGTCAGTTTTTCAGGCGGACCTGATTGGACCTTGTCTGCTGACATCCGCCGCTATCCAATCCAATCCTGCCCGCAAAATCCAGACGGATGTGGTCCTATTTTCCATCTGTCTGGCGGATTGGATGAAAATGAACAGGCGGTCCATTTTCACCCGATTTCCCCATGGAGGAGAGCGGGACTGTGTCTGTCTCCGCACTGTACAGTGAGCGGACACAGACCTGTCTTCCACCTGCTCAGCGGTGATCAGTGAAGCGATCCTCTGCTGAGCAAGCAGAGTACGCCAAACAGAGGTGCCCATGTGGAAGGCGTCTTAGCTTCATTTTTTCATTTGTACACTGCATAGATTTAAAAAAATGCCTGGGAAAAATTTTACCAGCCAAAGGATTTGCACTTCGGTCCTTTGGGTGAAATTTAACTGTAAAAATGTGAGCACAGACAGTCCCACCAAATAAACTGCAAGGAGGTCACGAACCATAACTGCAGAAGGAAGCCACTTTCCTGTCAGAGACAGAGGCAGGCACGAGGCTCAGCAAGGGTTAACTCATTGGGGTCGTTTCACCTGGTGATCTGTCCAGTAACAACTCCTGTATTAGAATGCCGCCCACTCTGGATAAATGAGCACAGGGGGCACAGCAGACTTTAAATACACTAACAATTTGAAAACAAACTGCAGCTCACACATTATAATCAATTACAGCAAACAGTTTTTCCTTTTAGGATAAAGAGTTTACATGAATAAAAAGCTGATCATTGCAAGCGCCCCTGCCAAAGTTAAATTGTTCGTCTCAACCCTGTCAACTGATGCATCTAAAAGTGAGCTTGTTCTTTTGAAAAACAGAATTACGGGCTGGATCACCAGATGAAAATAGAAGAAAGCCTAAAAAAAGAAAACTAACACAGCCATCACACCTAAGATTTGGAAAGCTGCAATATGATAAAATGTTTGCTTTTGGGTTTATTACTGCTTTCATTTCAACTGGTGATCTGGCCAGCAAGCCTGGTATTTTTTAAGCAATCCTGCAAAAGCAGCAGTTAAAGGGTTGAGACAAACAATTTAACACTGATGGGGTGCTTACAATGATCAACTTTTGTTTATGTAAAACCTTTATCCCAAAATGGAAAAAAAAAAAAAAAAAAAACTTGCTGTGACTGCCTAAAATGTGTTGGAGTCTGGCTTTAAATCTATCTAAACCTGCTAGTGCATCTAACACTGCTCTCTCCCCAGGTTGACAATGCTGCTGTTCAAAGGTGTGTCCATTGCTCTTCCAGCCAGAATGGAGTCTCTGATACAGAAAAATGGTTGCTGGCCTGATCACCAGGTGAAAATTAAGGAAACCATCCTTAAAAGGAAAATGAATGCAGCCACTGCAGAGCCTGGGCGATGGCCTCACTCATAGGCTTACTGTGGGGCATCCATTGTCGGATGTCCCTCCTCTACACTGAAGCCGATGCTGGGAGCCAATCATGTGACTGGACAAGAGCACCCTCAGATAGTCAAGTATACACATCTTTACAGGGGTAGTTAGAATAGACTTAAAATGGAGTGGGAGGAGGTTTAATTGGATTATTATTGGACAGAACTTCCATTTTAAAGGATAAATACACTTTTGTAGGAAAAAAAAAAAAAAAATGGTTATGGGGCTGCTGCTTTATTAACATGCAAGGATGAGCTCCAGCGTGTTCGCACAGCCTACATACAGACCCCGCCAGGAAGTCGGTACGGTGCTGCGCTAATCACAGGCAGTGAGACATTTTGCCGATGCGCGGCTGCAGAGATCGGGAAATGTCTCACTGCCTTTGATTAGCGCAGCACCGTACCGACTTCCTGGCGTGCTCCGGAGCTTATCCTTTTTAACATGGCAGGAGGGTGTGCATAGCTGTGATAACCCCATCTTTCTGAAGACTCCTGGGATGTATGACATCATTTGCCTAGGCCTGGAAACCAGGAAGTAACTGAAAGTGGAACTAAAGGGAGGATACTCACCTTCTAAATGCTCCCTCACCAGCATCTTTTCCTGTGTCCTGGGTGTTGATAATCTTCATTGACTGGTGCAGAGTAACATCTCATCCCAGCACACAGGGGATCACTGTGAGTAGGCAGGTAGATATGTTTATACATTGCATGTCTCTTCTGCAATAAAATGCCTGCCTGTTCACAATGTATCATTGAAGAAATTTAGTAAAAAAAAAGAAGTTTAAAACAAGTGAATGATATACTTTCTAATGCTACTAGCATAAGGACTAAAAATAGTCAATGTTGATTGAGAGAGTGACATTTCACTTTAAAGTAGTTCTATAGTCATTTTTTTTTTCTCCCTAAAATAAACCTATTGCACAGAGCCGTCCCCTACCTCCTCATCTGGGGTCCCCCACTGGCACGCTCTGCTCATTCTCTTCTAAATTGTACCCCCGTAGCAAGCTGTGTGCTATGAGGGCACACATGTGGGTTCCCAAGCTGGGGCTGTGTGTATCTATAAACACACACAGCATAGCTCAGCCCTGCCCCTGTTCTCTGCTCACAGAATTTGATTGACAGCAGAAGAAGCCAAATAGCTCCCGCTGATGCCTCTGTGTCCTGTGATAGCAGGGAGTGAGTACGAAGTGCTGTAGACAGGCACAGCCCGGATTGATTGAGAGCTCAGATAAACATTCAGGGAGGGGACACAACTACTGGGACATATTTTTTTTTTCCTTAATGCAGGGAATACATTACGGTTAAAAAACGTTTTGCCTTTAGAACCACTTTTAGGGCCAGTTCACATCACATGCAGTCCAGTGCGTTTTTTTTTCTGCATCAAAAGCAACTGGAAAGTAAGTTATATGGTTTTCAATGGCATAGTTCACACCAGTGCTTGCAGTTCCAGTGCATTCCAGAATAAAACGCACGTCCTTATTTAAGGTTAAGAAATAAAGAGGGGGGGGGGGATGCACTGGACTGCATAAAAACGCACTGGAACGCATCAAAAACATGCATGCAGAAAAGCATCGGGAACGCGTCCAGACTGCGTTTCTATGGTGTGAACTGGTCCTAAGGGCTAGTTCACACTACAAAACTGCACACCAGATCCGTTTCACACGTGTTTCTGCATTTGTGTTTTTAACACTGTTGCTCTTCCAGATGCTTTCTTCTACTTTTCTTCCTGTTTTTTTCTTTTTTTATTTCACTGTACTGGGGTCTGGTGTGTTTTTGATGAGTTTTACCACATTCCATTACAAACCAGGAAAAATGCAGCATGTTCTTTTTTTTTTTTTTTCCTGGAACTATAAGACACCTTTCACACTGGAGGCGGTTTTCATCGCTAGAAATAGCACCTGTAAAGTGCCTGAAAACCGCCTCCCATGTGTGAAAGCCCGGGTTTCACACTTGCGGGACGTTATGAAAAGTCCTGCAAGTGGCATCTTTGGGGCGGGTTGGGAGCGCTGCATTTAGCACTCCAAAAAACGCCCCTGCTCATTGCAATGAATGGGCAGTGCTTCCAAAGCGCCTGAAAAGCGGTGCAAAACTGAAGTTTTTACCCCTTTTTGGATAAAAAGCAACACTAAAACAGCACTAAAGCGGCACTGCCAGTGTGAAAGTAGTCTAAGCGTTACTGGTCTCATCAGAACAATCCCAATCTGACAGCTACAGAGACGACAATGAAAGAACAGACTAATGGGGGGGCCTGAGATATACACAGATCTGACTCCCCCAGAAGTCTCACACTGGGGTGACTGCAGTATAGTCTGTCATCAGTGCCCGATACTATAGTGACACAAGTGGTGACAGCGCCTCAGGAAGCACTTTAGTCATCGTGGGGTCTTCTGATCATAAATACACAAATAACAGACGTGTGATCATTTAGAAAAGATCCAGAATCCCTCATTGTGTATATCCATTGTGTACAGGCTGGGCTCGCCTGCTGTATAAGAGATAAGAGGCTCCGGTCCTATGGACACCAGAAGCACGCCCTCTGCCCAGTGACTGAGAAGACCGGTACACTCCGGTGTCCTGAGGACCTTCCTTCATCAGAACTCACCTACACTGACACATAGGTTATCACATGGATCCCGCAGACACCGGCAGGAAAAGGACCTTCGATGATGTCATGACCATGTGATCACTCAATGAGTAAGAGCTGATGTATTCACTGAGCATGCGCAGAGTTAGTTCCCCTCATGTGTGACAGTTCCTATAAGACACACCTTGTTGGTTTAACCCTTTCCTAAGTCCAGGCTCCCTGATTACCCTCTCACTGATATGAATGTACAATATACAGTGGGTAAAATAAGTATTGAATGTGTCACCATTTTTCTAGGTAAATATATTTCTAAGGGTGCAATTCATGCAATGCTTTTACTCAGAGGCCACCTTCAAAATAGGTTTGGGTTCTTTTGTTATCATCTATAATAGTTACCATCTTTTTTAACAGCCCTGATAGGTGGTTTTGCTAATTGTTGGGCTTATCAGTAATACCAGTGAATACCTCTTCTTTGTGGCCCATATTATTAAAGTATATTTCACATATTTATTGTAGTTTTTGTTTGGATAAGTATAATGCCCCGTACACACGATCGGACTTTGTTCGGACATTCCGACAACAAAATCCTAGGATTTTTTCCGACGGATGTTGGCTCAAACTTGTCTTGCATACACACGGTCACACAAGGTTGTCGGAAAATCCGATCATTCTGAACGCGGTGACGTAAAACACGTACGTCGGGACTATAAACGGGGCAGTGGCCAATAGCTTTCATCTCTTTATTTATTCTGAGCACGCGTGGCACTTTGTGCGTCGGATTTGTGTACACACGATCGGAAATTCCGACAACGGATTTTGTTGTCGGAAAATTTTATATCCTGCTCTCAAACTTTGTGTGTCGGAAAATCCGATGGAAAAAGTGTTATGGAGCCTACACACGGTCGGAATTTCCGACAACAAGGTCATATCACACATTTTCCGTCTGAAAATCCGACCGTGTGTACAGGGCATAAGCCTTTTCCAGCATGTACTGTATATTCTAAACCCATTGTATTTTTTAAAAAATTTTTACACAGTAGCCTGCAAAGCATTGCACCCGCAATCAGTGGATCACAGGTGCAAATTCAGGCTCCTGCAGATACTAACCCTGTGTTCACACTAGTGTGATGTGGGAAGCAGCGCCAGATTCCGCAGCTTGTGTGAACCGCCGCGGGTTTCATTTGACACCCCCAGTTTAGTTCACAGATCTCAGGCTAAAGCCCCATACACACTATTAGATTTTCTGCAGATTTTTGTCAGATTTACCAAAACCATATAATATGAGGTCAAACCTTAAGCGTTTAAATTTGTATGCAATCAGGCAGGCCCTTGCACTCAATGGTTTTGGTAAATCTGAAGACTTTCTCTCCCTGACTGTGTACAGTCTTTCAGTTTGAAAGTTGGAGGAAATGTATGACTGGACTATGAGCACATTGATCAGCTTGTTCATAGTTCTTTGAGAACTACAACCTGTCTGGCACAGTGGAAGAGAAGACTTGTAGTTTCTTCATGACACAGCTGTTTTGCCTATTAAAAATGGACAGTAGCTGCAGGGGAGAGGAATCCCTGCCTGTTTTCATGGGTGGAAATCAGGGGATGAGGGGGACTGCTGCATAGCAACACTTTCGCCTCTCCCCCTGACAGAGAGCTTGAGCCAATTAGCAAGCAAGAGAGCTTTAGGCAATCAAGGAGCAGGAGAGTCTGAGCTAATTGAAGCATGAGAAAAGAAAATTGCTGTCTTGCAAAGGACACTGGGAAATGTAGTTTCTTAAAGAGCACAGAACAATACCATTGAATGGCAGAGGGATGGACTCCAAACTCCAGTAGCCATGATCCTTATCTACAGAGGAGGGCAGACAGGACTTTTTTTTCCCAGGTGAAGAAGAGAGACTGGATGTAGTACAGGTCAGTTGAAGAGCTCCCGGTATCCTGCCCTACCCTGGCTGGTTATCCTGCTTGTTGAGTGCCACAGATGTTCTGGTATCCTGCAGAGCATACTGACCCACTCATCAGTCACCTTCTGTATGCCTTCCAAGAACAAATGAGTGGCCGCGCCGGTGTGTAAGACCCGCCCGCTCAGCCTGCCTTGTGTCCCAGCTGACAGAGTTGCCCTTTATGCTTCTTTGTTCTTTAGTCCACGATAGAGTTACTCTTTAAGTTTCTCTGTTCTGTTTCTTTGTCTGTTTCCCAGCCTTTTCTCGGTTCTGCTTGTGCGTGTGTCCTTGAACAATGTAACTAAGATAATAAAGCTGGACATAGTAGTGTGGGAATGCAACTAGCTTAAAGTATTTGTTAAGTCTAAATTGAAAATTACTGCCAGCCCCTTTATTATAGGAAGGCATACCACACTATGTAAGTCATTTCTAAAAACGAGGCTTGTAAATGCTTATTTAGAGTGATCTTCAGGCCAGTCACATGACTTGCAGCCGCTTTACAGCTCTGATACATGGCATCTGCAGGAGGGGCTGAGATCTCCCTCTGACGTCAACCAGTGAGGTCATATAGCCACTCAGCCCCTCCCGCAGAAGCCCTATCTCAGAGATGTAAAGCAGCCACGAGTCACATGACCAGGCTGAAGATAGCTCTAAATAGGTATTTACAAGCCTCATTTTTAGAAAAAACTTACAGAGTGTGGTATGCCTGCCTATAATAGAGGGGCTGTTAGTGACCATTGTGAGTTTTTTTATTTGTATTGATAGCGCCTGGGGGTGGGGCAGAGACACAGACACGGAGCTGACAGCCAGGGAGGAGGGGGAAAGAGGAGAGCAGAGAGGACAAAGGGAGCCCTGATCAGCAGCCCTGATTTTCGTGGTCAGTGCAGAGAGGGGGATACAGGAAGTGGCAGGTTCAGCCAGGTTTTTTTTACAGTTTAGAGGGGGCAGATTATACAGCACAAGCACCAGGATCAGAATTTTTTTGGGGGGGGGATAACAAACACTTTAAGATAGGGTTGCCACCTCATCCCTTTAAACCGGAACACATATGAATTACACAAGTTCTCTGGCAAATTTAATGCAGATATGACACCAAGTGAGTTTAATTACACCTTAATCAGCCACAGAACCTGTGTAATTCATATCTGTTCAGTTTTAAAGGGATGAGGTGGCAACCCTACTTTAACCCCCTATTGGTATTCCTGAGTCTGGCTCGGGGTGGATTTTTAATACCAAAAGCGGTATCCCCGAGCCAGACTCGGAATTGCATCGCAGGATCCTTGTAGAGAATACTTACCTTGTCCCCTGGAGCCTGCGATGTCTCCCTGCTGTGATCGGCGAGCCGCCATGTTCACAGTGCACTAAATTCAAAAAGTGAAACACACAGTACAGATACAGTATACTGTAATATGCTGTTAATATACTGTCAATAAGCGTATATTTATGAGTTTGCGCAAAAGTTATAGCGTCTACAAACTAGGGTACATTTTATGGAATTTACACAGCTTTTAGTTTATGATTGCCTATGTCATTTCTTGAGGTGCTAAAATGGCAGGGCAGTACAACCCTCCCCCCCAAATGACCCCATTTTGGAAAGTAGACACCCCAAGGAAATTGCTGAGAGGCATGTTGAGCCCATTAAATATTTTTTTTGTCCCAAGTGATTGAATAATGACACAAAAAAAAAATTACAAAAAGTTGTCACTAAATGATATATTGCTCACACAGGCCATGGGCATATGTGGAATTACACCCCAAAATACATTCTGCTCATTCTCCTGAGTATGAGGATACCACATGTGTGGGACTTTTTGGGAGCCTAGCCGCGTACGGGGCCCCGAAAACCAAGCACCGCCTTCAGGACACCATACCTCTCAGCAAATAGCTTGGGGTGTCTACTTTCCAAAATGGGGTCATTTGTGGGGGGTTTGTGCCATCTGGGCATTCCATGGCCTCTGAAACTGTGATAGGCAGTGAGGAGTGAAATCAAAAATGTAAACCCTTAGAAAGCCTGAAGGCGGTGCTTGGTTTTCGGGGTCCCGTACGCGGCTAGGCTCCCAAAAAGTCCCACACATGTGTTATCCCCTTACTCAGGAGAAGCAACAGAATGTATTTTGGGGTGTAATTTCACATATGCCCATGGCATGTTTGAGCAATATATCATCTAGTGACAACTTTGTGCAAAAAAAAAAAATTGTCTTTTTCCCGCAACTTGTGTCACAATATAAAATATTCCATGGACTCTCAGCAAATAGCTTGGGGTGTCTACTTTCCAAAATGGGGTCATTTGGGGGGGGGGGTTTGAACTGTCAAGACAAAGCCCTTTCTGACACTATTTGTTTACATTAAAAAAAAATTTTTTTGCAAGAAAATTACTTTGAACCCCCAAACATTATATATTTTTTTTAAAGCAAAGGCCTTACAGATTAAAATGGTGGGTGTTTCATTTTTTTTTTTTTTCACACAGTATTTGCGCAGCGATTTTTCAAACGCATTTTTTGGGGAAAAAACACACTTTTTTTATTCTAATGCACTAAAACACACTATATTACCCAAATGTTTGATGAGATAAAAAAGATGATCTTAGGCCGAGTACATGGATACCAAACACGACATGCTTTAAAATTGTCCACAAACGTGCAGTGGCGACAAACTACATGCATTTCTAAAAGCCTTTACAGGTTACCACTTTAGGTTTACAGAGGAGGTCTACTGCTAAAATTACTGCCTTCGATCTGACCTTCGCGGTGATACCTCACATGCATGGTGCAATTGCTGTTTACATTTGACACCAGACCAACGCTTGCGTTCACCTTTGCGCGAGAGCAGGGGGGGACAGGGGTGCTTTATTTATTTATTTATTTATTTATTTATTTTTGTTGCTTTTTTATCTTATTTTAAAACTGTTCCTTTCAATTTTTTTTTTTTTTTTTTAACATTTTTATTGTTAAGTCAGGGAATGTAAATATCCCCTATGATAGCAATAGGTAGTGACAGGTACTCTTTTTTGGAAAAAAATGGAGTCTATTAGACCCTAGATCTCTCCTCTGCCCTCAAAGCATCTGACCACACCAAGATCAGTGTGATAAAATGCTTTCCCAATTTCCCAATGGTGCTGTTTACATCCGGCGAAATCGAATGAAATTCTTGTAGCTTCTGGTTTCTTAGGCCATAGAGATGATTGGAGCCATTCTGGTCTCTGATCAGCTCTATGGTCAGCTGGCCGAATCACCGGCTGCATTGTCAGGTTCCCTGTTGGGACAGGAGAACCAGAGAAAAACATGGAAGACGGTGGGGGGGGGGGGGGCATTGGCATTCCCTCCCACTGCTTGTAAAAGCAGTCTAGAGGCTAATTAGCAGCTACGATTGCTTTTACATGAAAGCCGACCGCCGGCTGAAAGGAATGATACCAAGTTGATACCTAAACCTGCAGGCATCATTCTGGTATAACCACTCAAAGTTCAGCAACATACCAGCAGGTTGCTGGTCCTTGTTGGGCATATATTGTAATTTTTTTTTTTTTATGCAGCCTGTGGGCTGAACGAAAAAAAGAGATTGATCAGTGGGTATGCCCACCATTAGAATACCTCCCTTCATCCTCCCACTTCTAATGATGGGCATACATGCACCATTTATATATGCCGAAGCATGGGGGGCATCCGCCCCAAAAGTTAGGAGCAAATCGCTCCTCCGCTCCTGCTGCCCCCATGCTTCGGCATATATGCTTTTTTTTTTAACTGTGGTGGTGAAATCACCTCCGACAGCGCTGGAGTCACAGCTTTATGTATCGTGGGAGCAAACGCTGTTGCTGTCAAGATAAATAAATCCGCGCTGCAGCTGAATGGAGTACCTGAAAACAAAAAAATGGTTAACAATAAAACACAGTAAACAGTAAAGTATAAAAAATTGCATACCTGAAAAGCAAACATGATAAAACATAATAACAATAAAACATTGCAGAATAGAATACAGTAAAAAAGAGCAGAACAATAGAGAGAGAATAGAGAGAGAGAACAATAAAACAACGTTATATATATATATATATATATATATATATATATATATATATATATATATATATATATATATATATATATATATATATATATATATATATATATATATATATATTTTTTTTTTTTTTTTTGTGTAACTAACTTTTATAACTGTAACGGTTCCAGGTTCGGGTCTGTCAAAATGCGATGTAATCTTGGGAGACCCTGTGAAAGTATGCCTAGTCTGTGCAATGCTGTACCCTACGCTAATATTCAACTATTGTATGGTAGCGTTCAAAATATTCACCAATGCAAAGACCAGGATTGTCAGGACAGGAGGGACAATAATAGCGGGTGTCACGCCTATATCCGCGCTTGCTGCAGACACGACATCTTTTTTGGGGGGTTCGTTGGGTAGGGGTACTCGGGAGGACATAAAGAAAATGCCTCTCATGCAGCCGACTGCATACGGCTGGGGATGTGAATGGGGGAAGTACGGGTGCTGCAGAAGTGGTGGGTTTCCATTAGGATTGGCAAATGCAGCAGGAAGGGCACTATGGGCACGACGGGCCTGTGTTTGTCTTCTTGGTGGCAGCGGGACACTACTTGTGCTTGCCTCCTCACCAGCTTGAACTGCAAGCTGAAAAGCGGCGCTAGTACTGCTCTGCTCCATGCGAGGGACCTGCAGTTCCTGCAGCTCAACAACAGCAGAAGAAGATTGGGGTCTGGTACGCCTGACTTTGGCAGGGGCCACAACTCCGTCGTCAGAGCTATCTGTCATGGAGCCGCTGTCATCAACAGCAGCGGTCCCCAACCTTTTTGGCACCAGGGACCGGCTGTGTGCAAGAAAATTGTGCCAAGGCCCGGGGGGTGGGTTGTAAGCGCGCGGGGGGTAAGCGATTTTTCGCGAGCAATTTTTCAGGGCAATGGCTGGTGTTAGTGCTTCAATCATCCCGGGAACCATGGTTGGTATAGTGTCAGGATGATTGAGACGCATTATTTCTATCATTACAATGTAATATAAAATAAAATAGTTCAACTCACTATAATGCAGAATCATTGGGAGCCTTAAGCGTGTCACTTGCCACCATCGCTTGTCACTTGCCACCATCGCTTGTCACTTGCTACTATGCCTGCCACCAGATGGGGATGTCACTTGCCACTATGCCTGCCACCAGATGGAGATGTCACTTGCCACTATGCCTGCCACCAGATGGAGATGTCACTTGCCACTATGCCTGCCACCAGATGAAGATGTCACTTGCCACGCTGCCTGCTACCAGATGGGGATGTCACTTGCCACGCTGCCTGCTACCAGATGGAGTTGTCACTTGCCACGCTGCCTGCTACCAGATGGAGTTGTCACTTGCCACGCTGCCTGCTACCAGATGGGGATGTCACTTGCCACGCTGCCTGCCACCAGATGGGGATGTCACTTGCCACGCTGCCTGCCTGATTGGTCTCATCAGACCAAAGAATTTTATTTCTCACCGACTGGTGGAGGGCTGCAGTGATGGTTGACTTTCTACAACCTTCTCCCATCTCCCGACTGCATCTCTGGAGCTCAGCCACAGTGATCTTTGGGTTCTTCTTTACCTCTCTTACAAAGGTTCTTCTCCCCTGATAGCTCAGTTTGGCCGGACGGCCAGCTCTAGGAAGGGTTCTGGTCATCCCAAACTTCTTCCATTTAAGGATTATGGAGGCCACTGTGCTCTTAGGAACCTTAAGTGCAGCAGAAATTTTTTTGTAAGCTTGGCCAGATCTGTGCCTTGCCACAATTCTGTCTCTGAGCTCTTCAGGCAGTTCCTTGGACCTCATCATTCTCATTTGCTTTGACATGCATTGTGAGCATTTAGGTCTTATATAGACAGGTGTGTGGCTTTCCTAATCAAGTCCAATCAGTATAATCAAACACACCTGGACTCAAATGAAGGTGTAGAACCATCTCAAGGATGATTAGAAGAAATGGACAGCACCTGAGTTAAATATGAGTGTCACAGCAAAGAGTCTGAATACTTAGGACCATGTGATATTTCAGTTTTTCTTTTTTAATAAATCTGCAAAAATGTCAACAATTCTGTGTTTTTCTGTCAATATGGGGTGCTGTGTGTACATTAATAAGTAAAAAAATGAACTTAAATGATTTTAGCAAATGGCTGCAATATAACAAAGAGTGAAAAATTTAAGGGGATCTAAATACTTTCCGTCCCCACTGTATATAAATATATATATCCATATAGCATATGTTTTTACCTAGATGCATAAGTATTCATAGTATCTGCAAGAGTAATACATATATTCATATTCAATAATTGTATGTGATATTGATGAGTAAAATTGTACACTTATAGCAGTGGTCATCAACCCTGTCCTCAGGGCCAACTAACAGGTCAGGTTTGCAAGATAAGTGAAATACATCACAGGTGATATCATTTGCTGCTCAGTGATTGCAGTATTCTCTTCTGCATCTCCCCAAGGTAATACATAAAACCCGGCCTGTTAGTGGGCCCTGAGGACAGGGTTGATGACCACTGCCTTATAGTATACTGGTTACCAGAGCTCCTAAATATTATAGATACTAGCAACACTATACAGTCAGGTACACATTATGAAGATTGAACATAATATTGAGGTTATATATTTCTGCTTTACGATGACCCTTGGTGATTTAAAGGAGCAGTGATAATTCAAACAAAGGGATTTTCAGGAAGGTAAATTATTAGCTACCTCATTCAATGGAAATGAAGATCCACCTTGTGGGCCAGGTTATGAAAATTTTTCATAGTGGTATTTAAGACCACTGACCATTACCCATAGAAAAAGACACACAGACACTTCATCCATCAACTTCATACATTCCATAAACTTAACCATACTTGTAACCCTACCCACATTCATGAAGATTCCTTGATGCCTTATACTCTGAAACTCTGAGGACGCAAGACGCAGCTCCGCCTTAAGCATAAGGCATCTTGGAAACCACAGCAGCCATTTTAGAACTCTGGTAACCACCATTTATTTCAATCTTATTTTATTGAAAGAAACATACAAGGAAATGTATTCCACATAAACATCATTAATAATAGTAGTAGATGATGACAATAAATCCAGTGTATTCGCAGGATACATAATGTAGTATCGTACCAAGTTCGTTATGTGTGTAGATAACAAGGAAAAAACATTATTTTAAACAACATGTTGAGACATAACAAGGATAATCAAAGAGCCCTCTCCCTGTACGGGAGGGGATTACATGTAAACTTCATGTGTTACTACAATCAAACTTATCCCAGAAACCTGTTATCTTGTAGAGGATTTGCTTGTGGGGGTCGTATTTTGCATCTGCATTCTGAGGAGTACAATTATACGAGGGGGGAGGGGAATTAGGGGGAAAGTAGGGAAAGCAGAAAGGTTAGGAACAGGAGTCGCTCTAACATGGTCATGAGGTGGTACTGTCTAGGATGCCCTCTGCCCAGGAGATGAAGTCCAATGAGTAGCGGAACATGGACCACGAAGTCAAAGTAAGAGAGAACTGATTGTCTTTATTAGATTCCTCTGCCAACAGACGTTCAAGGTCTCTAATGCGGTCCACCTCAATAACCCACTCCCCCCAGAGAAGGTACAGTTCTTGACTTCCAATATTTTGGAATCACCATTCTAGCAGCGGCCAAGAACTGACAAAATACATCTTTTTTAATGGACTTGAGTGTGCCCGGGAGCATGGATAAGAGAGTTATCTCGGGTGTAGGAGAGAGAGCGGTCGCCATCAGTTTGCAGTATAGTAGGAAGATCTGTTGCCAAAATTTCTGTATGGGGGGGGGGGGGCATTCCCACCAAATGCGGAGCATGGTGCCCCTGGAGCTTAGACATCGTCAACAGGTATCCGGCGTTGTCAAGTTGAAGTGATGCATAGTTGAAGGGCATCTATACCACCTCGTCACCAGTTTAAACCCCTTTTTCTTGAGTTTTAGTGGCTAGGGAGAGTTTGTGTGTTTTTGCCAGTCAATGGGGGAGATGGAGTGTTGGAGATCTTTTTCCCAAGCCTTTGTGTAGGGTGGGAGATCAGGGTGAAGAGCATTCAGCAAGAGGGAATAAAGCTGTGATACCACGTGCGTTGGAGGATCGGTTTGGAGGAGCATATCCTCGAATCCTGTCGGTTCAGCTAGAATATCTGGTATTGATGGGAAGGTTTGGATATAGGAAGTCAGTTGTTTCTGAAGCCATTGCATAGAGTATGAACCAGTCCAGTATGCGAGTAAGTATCGCTGCCTTATGGTACAATGAAGCGTCCGGGGCTCCAGCTCCCCCTCTTGCTTTCAGACAAGATAACATTCTGTATCTAATTCTAGGACGGGCTGAATTCCAAATGAATTTAGAGAACAGGTGGCGCAATTTCCGAAAATAGGAATTAGGTATGTATATAGGGATTGTCTGAAATAGGTACAAAAACTGGGGAAGGACATCCATTTTCAAGGTGTTCACCCTACCAAGCAAGGAGAGCCATTTGAATGTGTAAGTAGACAGATCCGCTTGAGTTCTAAGAAGTAAGGGGGTAAAATTCTTGGAAAAGAGTTGGGATGCATCCTCCGGTATTTGAATACCAAGGTATCGGATGGAGGTGGATCCCGTTTTAAAGGAAAAGGCAGTAGAGAGTCTGTGTAGGTCCGACTTTGGCAGAGAGATATTGAGAATTTCCGATTTATTGTAGTTTACTTTAAAGTTACTGACTTCCCCAAATCTCTGGAGCTCCTGCATCACTGAGGGCAGGGATGAGTGTGGACGTGTCACAAATAGGAGCAGGTCATCTGCAAATAGAGCAAGTTTAGTTTGAGTGGGCCCGACTGTTATTCTGTGCACAGAGGGATTGTTTCGCAGAGCAATAGCTAAATGTTCCATGGTGAGAACATACAGGAGGGGAGACAGAGGGCATCCTTGTCGTGTCCCGTTAGAGATAGAGAATGCCGGTGACAAAGAGCCGTTCAGTCTTATCCTAGCAGATGGAGAGGAGTAGAGGGACATTATCCTTGAGATCATGTGGGCTCCCAGTCCTATTTGTTGTAAAGACAGCCGAAGGAATTGCCAATCTACTTGGTCGAACGCCTTCTCCGCATTGACCGTTAAGAGGCATAAAGGAATATTGTGAGTTCGGGCATAGGTGGATAAAAGAAGGGTTTTCAGGGTGTTATCCCTTGCTTCTCGGCCACTCACAAATCCTACTTGATCTAAGTGGATCAAACTGGGCAACAATGGTTGTAACCTGTTGGCCAACACTTTAGCGAAGATCTAAGTTAGCTAGCAACGAGTCGTTTAAGCGCCATGTCCACTCCTTCACAGGTGTGGAGGGGAGCGAGAACGTCAAGTATATAGGGGAGTGGGCTGACCAGATCATAGAGTCTATTTCGCACTCAGGAGACCAGTCTAGACAACTGTGGTCACATAGTCTATGCAACTATAGGTCTGATGTACCTGAGAAAAATGTGTGTAGTTACAAGCCTTAGGGTACAGTACCCTCCAAACATCTACAAGGCGTAAGTCGTATAGTCCGCGTTTCAGGGCCCTCAATTTGGGGAATGATATATGTGACCTTGTGGTGGAGGAGTCCAATGGTGGCTCAAGGGGGGTATTAAAATCCCCACCTAGAATGAGCTTGCCCTCCATGAATTCAGATAGAATCTTCAGATACTGCAAAGCTGATGGAACTTGGTTGACATTTGGCAAGTAAATGTTAGCTATTGTAAATTTAACTCCCCACAGCAAAAATTTCACAAAGACGTACCTTCCCTGAGGGTCGGAGAGATGATCAAGCAATTCAATGGGGAGAGCTTTGTAAAAAGCTACAGATACCCCCCTAGTTTTCTGAGATGGATTAGTACTATGGAACCATCTGTTGAAATGTCTGTTGGAGCAAGGGGTGGAGGCTGATTGAAAGTATGTCTCCTGTAAGAGGAGTACATTAACTTGGCGATTATGCATTTGATATAGGATTTGTCCACGTTTAGAGGCTACATTGAGACCATTTACATTGTATGAACACAGTTTTAGTCGAGGGTGAGATAATACCGTATAGGCCATGGTGAAGCGGGGAGATGAGAAGAAGTTTGAAAGTCCAGAAAAAGAGGGGGAGGCGTTTGGGGAAAAAACGGAAAAGGGAAGGTAGTTACAAAAAGGGAAGAGGAATGGAAGAAGGCTAGATAGAGGACACCTGGAAAAGGTGTCTCAAAACAAAATCTAACGTGTTCGCAGTAGCGAGACACTCTGTGAAATATCACGTGCTAGACACAAATCGTGCCAAACCTATTTGGGGAGGGAGGTCGGAGTAAAGAGGTCTGAGTTGTGAACCCGACAACATAGCAGGCATATATAACGTATATGTATCACACCCCTCTATCGTAGTATATCGAATACTTAAAATTTTAGGTTACAGAAGAACATGGCATATATCTAATCAGTGTTTGAAAAAACACTTGAACACCCATAATCAGTCAGCTATCATCATAAGCAATAGTATGTATAACAAGCATTTAAAAAATGAGATAACATTGAGGAATTCTACTAGTTCTGTGGTATAGGGTCAGTTAGGCCCGGGACTGAGAGGAGACCAAGAAGCCCAGAACAGGTAATAAGGTAGCTTCTGGGGGACTCCAAGTCAGTCAGTGGGTCCCTAGGCCCGAAGAACTGGAAAGGCAAATTGGCTGCAGGTACTACCCCAGGAACTTAGTGGTGGGCTCCATTCGGGCCGGGCCGCATCCTGAATAAGAGAATCATAGGGTTCTGGAGAATTAGGTAACAGAGGAAGGTTTCTTAAGGAAACGATGCTCATAGTACTTAATTTGGTCTTTGTATGGTCTGTGTGTGGAAAAGTGTACAGCTAAGCCCAGGAACATCCAGTGTTGAATGGAGCCCCCAGGTAGTTATAAAGAGCAGCAACATTGTCAACATCTAATCTACATCCTTTTTTAGGTGTAACGGTCCCATTAAGGGCAACACAAACCCCCCCCCCCCCCCCCTGAGCTTAGTAAACTTCTATACAGTCCCTGTAAGCAGAGTGGTATGGTTAGTATGAGTTCATAGGAGGAGGGAACATAGAGAACACAGTACCAATGCAAACCTGGTCAAGTCCCTTAATGAAAACTGTGGCTTGAAAGGTGTAAACCCATTGTAAAACATTGAACAGAGAGAACAAGTAACAGTGTTGACTCACGTGGGGAGCCAAATCAGTCTTCCGGGGACGTTGGATGTCTTGCTCTAGGACCAAAAGAAGCAGATCTAGATCTCGGACGTCTGTGACGTTGTGGGAGAGGGCCCGGTAGTCGTTGACGATCCTCTGGAGGGTCCAGCCAGTTTGGGATGCTGATAGGGTCTTGTGCAAGGAAGGTGAAGAAGGCAGGAAGTCTGTCAGGGTCCGACAGAACAAACTTACAGTTATCAGCTCGGGTTACCTTGATACTGAAAGGATGGCCCCAGGTGTAGGTAGCCCCAGCCTGACGGATCAAATCCAAAAGTGAGTGGACCACCCATCTCATGTATAAGGTGTTGCGGGAGAGGTCCGGATAAAGGTGTACTGTAGATCCATCAAATTCTACAGGACCCAAGCGCCAGGCCTTACGCATAATCTCTTTCTTGAGGGTATAGTAATGGACCCGGCATAGGACATTGCGGGGGCGGTCGCTGCGGTCTCCCCCCATGCCTCCCACTCTATGTACTCTGTCCAGTTCAATAGGGTATGTAACTTCCCTGCCCAGGACCTGGTTGAGGATAGAGACAACAGTGGGTTTTAGATCCGTGCCTGAGGTTGCTTCCGGGACTCCCTGTATCCTAATGTTGTTTCCTGTGGCTCCTGTTTTCACTGTTCTCTATGCGGAGTTGGTGTTGCCGTAAGCGGGACAAATGTGACGTGGTTGCAGATTCGAGGGCCACAATACGAGCCGTATGGTCATCTTGGGTAGTAGCCAGAGCAGATACAGTGGTCTCCGTTGTTGAAACCCGATGTTGAAGGGCTTGTAGTTCTACATGGAGGGAGGCTTCCATCTTGGACGCCCAGGATTCAAAGTCCGCCCTAAAAGCAGAGAGAAGGGCTGTGGTTGCAGAGCCGGCTGATCCGCCCGAGGCCGGAGGAAGTAGCTCCACGGGGCCATCTTCGGTGGAGATGACAGGGGGCAAAGCTGCCCCTGGGAAAGGGGTTGGAGGGGCCGAGGGCTCACCTCTAGTGTCCCTGCACATAGAGGAGTCCATGGGAACCAGAGAAGGAGGTTTAGATTTGCCTGGGGTGCGACTGGCCGCCAGCTTGTCCTTTCCCGTGCGGGAGTAAAGCGAGGATGTACGGAGTAGGTAGCGCTGGATTGAACCTTGCTGCAGCTCAGCGGAGTCAGTCAAGTGAGAGCTTGAAGATGACATAGAGATTCCGGGTGTAGGTAACTGGTAACACAGCCTGGTAATGTCGGGAGAGCACAGAGCTCAGTAGCCCATGTCTTCAGCCGTCCATCGTCAGCTAGGAAGCATGGTATCTAGTAGGGGGGGGGTAGGACGGTCGCTACCACAGAATGAGATGGAAACATGTCACAGAACTATGGCGAGGTAGCAAACTCAGCCGAGGAGTTGATGTTTTATGAGAAGGGCTACAGGGGGCAGCTGGGTCCGCTGGGCAGCTCTGGTGACAGTGTAGGGACAGTGTAGGGAGTGATCCAGGAGCAAAGGGGTTAAGGAGACCAGGAGCAAATGCATATACTGCAGCAGGGTGGAGCAAGATGGCTGCTCCACGTGGCCCCCGGGGTCAGTGTTGCAATCCACACCACAAATGGGGGTGGATATTAGTTTTAATCCCTTTCTGGGGTCACAGTCTACTAGGTTCGGGCACCCTGGTGTTTAGGTGGGGCCTGGATCGAGCACCGAGGAAACGGAGAAGCTACTGAGGTGTAGCAAGATGGCCGCCACTTACTGTGCTTGTTGGTAGTCCTTCAGGCTGGCATGCAGGAGTGGTACAGTGGTACAGGATCGCAGGCTGCGGTCAGTAGGCTGGGCTGCCCCGGTGTCCATGCAGGGAGAGAGCCAGGTGCAGAGTAGCTAGGAAGGTCCGGATGCGGCGGCGCTGTGCAGGCCAGGTGTACCCATAACTACCATTTTAGACCAGCAGCCGTTTAGGAAAGGGTAATTACGATATATTGTATTGATTTTACCTTTTATATTCAATTGTTTTATTTAAAAATATTGATTATTATAATCAGTTGGATAACTATTTCTCTCAAGTTGATAACCACGTTGTAGATTTTTCTGCTATATTTTTACCTTACAATTTTTGTAATTTTTCTTTTTGTTGACATAGCAGGCGTATTTTATTTCACGCTGTTGATCACTTACTTACCTGCAGTATAGTAACGGTTGAATTTGTGAAATACTGTCTAATTGTGATATATATACACGGTTATTACATAGTTACATAGTTAGTGAGGTTGAAAAAAGACACAGTCCATCCAGTTCAACCATAAAAAAAAAAAAAAAAAACGAAAAAAAATATCATACAATCCAATATACCCAATTCTATACCCACAGTTGATCCAGAGGAAGGCAAAAAACCCCAGCAGAGCATGCTCCAATTTGCTACAGCAGGGGAAAAAATTCCTTCCTGATCCCCCAAGAGGCAATCGGATTTTCCCCGGATTAACTTTACCTATAAATGCTAGTACCCAGTTATATTATGTACATTTAGGAAAGTATCCAGGGCTTTCTTAAAGAAATCTACTGAGCTGGCCAGAGCCACCTCTGGCGCGAGTCTATTCCACATTTTCACAGCTCTTACTGTGAAGAAACCTCTCCGTATTTGGAGATGAAATCTCTTTTCCTCTAGGCGTAAAGAGTGCCCCCTCGTCCTCTGTGTTGACCGTAAAGTGAATAACTCAACATTAAGTTCACTATATGGACCCCTTATATATTTGAACATGTTGATCATATCCCCCCTTATTCTCCTCTTCTCAAGAGTGAATAAATTCAGTTCCTCTAATCTTTCCTCATAGTTGATCTCCTCCATGCCTCTTATCAGTTTGGTTTCCCTTCTCTGCACTTTCTCCAGTTCCCCGATATCCTTTTTGAGAACTGGTGTCCAAAACTGAACTGCATATTCCAGATCAGGTCTTACTAATGATTTGAACAGGGGCAAAATGATAGCTCTCTCTCTGCAGTCCATGCCTCTCTTAATATAAGAAAGGACTTTGCTAGCTTTGGAAACCACAGCTTGGCATTGCATGTTATTATTGAGCTTATGATCTACCAAAACAACCAGATCCTTTTCCACTATGGATTACCCCAGTGGTACTCCCCCTAGTATGTATGATGCATGCATATTCTTAGCCCCCAAGTGCATAACTTTACATTTCTCAACATTAAACCTCATCTGCCACATAGGCGCCCAATTATACAGAGCATTGAGGTCAGCTTGTAAATTGGAGACATCCTGCAAGGACGTTTTTTAAGTGTGCGTTTTTTAAGTGTGTTCTGGTGCATTTTTTGATGCATAGCTTGGTGTCATCTGCAAAGACAGAAATGTTACTTTTGATCCCAGACCCAATATCATTTATAAAGATATTAAAGAGTAAGGGTCCCAGCACTGAACCTTGGGGAACACCACTGATAACCCTAGACCATTCAGAGTTATGCCTCGTACACACAAGCGGACTTTACGGCAGACTTGGTCCAGCGTACTGGATTTCGTCGGACAATTCGATCATGTGTGGGCTCCAGCGGACTTTGTTTGCTCCAAAGTTGGACGGACTCAGATTTGAAACATGTTTTAAATCTATCCGACGGACTCTTCTTTCTAGCGGACAGACCGGTCGTCTGTGTGCTAGTCCGACGAACTCAAACTGACGCATTCTCTGAAGCAATTACAAGACTGAAGCGCTCGGTCTGGTAAAACTAGCCTTCGTATTGAAGCTAGCACATTCCTCTTCTGTGATCTTTTAATACAGCGCTTTTTTTTTTCTTTATAATGTGAGAGGAATGAAGTTGTTTTTCTGCTTTATATTCACACAGAGTTCTCACAAACTACTTTCTTCGTGATTTATCCTCATGCCATGACTAATATGATATTTTTAACCACTTAAGGACCGGACCATTATGCTGCTTAAGGACCAGAGGACTTTCTCCAATTTGGCACTGTGTCGCTTTAACTGCTAATTGCGTGGTCATGCAATGCTGTACCCAAACGAAATTTGCGTCCTTTTCTTCCCACAAATAAAGCTTTCTTTTGATGGTATTTGATCACCTCTGACGTTTTTATTTTTTGCGCTATAAACGGAAAAAGTTCGAAAATTTTTAAAAAAAATGATATTTTCTACTGCTTGTTATAAAAAAAATTCAATAAACTCAATTTTAGTCATACATTTAGGCCAAAATGTATTTGGCCACATGTCTTTGGTAAAAAAAATGTCAATAAGCGTATATTTATTGGTTTGCGCAAAAGTTATAGCGTCTACAAACTAAGGTACATTTTCTGGAATTTACACAGCTTTTAGTTTATGACTACCTATGTCATTTCTTGGAGCTAAAATGGCAGGGCAGTACAAACCCCCCCAAATGACCCCATTTTGGAATGTAGACACCCCAAGGAAATTGCTGAGAGGCATGTTGAACCCATTGAATATTTATTTTTTTTGTCTCAAGTAATTGAATAATGATAAAAAAATATATATATTTACAAAAAGTTGTCACTAAATGATATATTGCTCACACAGGCCATGGGCATATGTGGAATTGCACCCCAAAATACATTTAGCTGCTTCTCCTGAGTATGGAGATACCACATGTCGGACTTTTTGGGAGCCTAGCTGCGTACGGGGCCCCGAAAACCAATCACCGCCTTCAGGATTTCTAAAGGTGTAAATTTTTGATTTCACTCTTCACTGCCTACCACAGTTTCGGAGGCCATGGAATGCCCAGGTGGCACAAAACCCCCCCAAATGACCCCATTTTGGAAAGTAGACACCCCAAGCTATTTGCTGAGAGGCATGGTGAGTATTTTGCAGCTCTCATTTCTTTTTGAAATTGAAGAAAGACAAGAAAAAACATTTTTTTTTTCTTTTTTCAATTTTCAAAACTTTGACAAAAAGTGAGGTCTGCAAAATACTAACTATACCTCTCAGCAAATAGCTTGGGGTGTCTACTTTCCAAAATGGGGTCATTTGGGGGGGTTTTGTGCCACCTGGGCATTCCATGGCCTCCGAAACTGTGATAGGCAGTGAAGAGTGAAATCAAAAATTTATGCCCTTAGGAAGCCTGAAGGCGGTGCTTGGTTTTCGGGATCCCGTACGCGGCTAGGCTCCCAAAAAGTCTCACACGTGGTATCCCCGTACTCAGGAGAAGCAACAGAATGTATTTTGGGGTGTAATTTCACATATTCCCATGGCATGTTTGAGCAATGTTGAGACAGGAGAGCCAGAGAAAAACACGGAAGACGGGGGGGGGGGCATTACCTCCCACTGCTTGTAAAAGCAGTCTAGAGGCTAATTAGCCGCTAGGATTGCTTTTACATGAAAGCCGACCGCTGGCTGAAAAGAATGATACCAAGATGATACCTAAACCTGCAGGCATCATTCTGGTATAACCACTAAAAGTCGTGAATGGCGTACCTGAAGACAAAAAAATGGTTAACAATAAAATACAGTAAATGGTAAAGTATAAAAAATTGCATACCTGAAAAGCAAACATGATAAAACATAATAACAATAAAACATTGCAGAATAAAATACAGTAAAAAAGAGCAGAACAATAGAGAGAGAATAGAGAGAGAGAACAATAAATCGACAACTATTTTTTTTTATTTTATATATTTTTTTTTTTTTTACACTTTTTTTTTTTTTTGTAACTAACTTTTATAACTGTAACCGGTTCCAGGTTTGGGTCTCTCAAAATGCGATGGCATCTTGGGAGGCCCTGTGAAAGTGTGCCTAGTCTGTGCAATGCTGTACCCTACGCTAATACTCAACTAGTGAATGGTAGCGTTCAAAACATTCACCAATGCAAAGACCAGGATTGTCAGGACAGGAGGGACAATAATAGCGGGTGTCACGCCTATATCCGCGCTTGCTGCAGACACGACATCTTTTTTGGGGGGGTTCGTTGGGTAGGGGTACTCGGGAGGACTTAACGTCTTGACCACTGGGCACTTAAACCCCCTTAATAACCAGACCAATTTTCAGCTTTTGGTGCTCTCACATTTTGAATGACAATTACTCAGTCATGCAACACTGTATCTATATGAATTTTTTGTCCTTTTTTTTCACAAAAATAGAGCTTTCTTTTGGTGGTATTTAATCACCACTGGGTTCTTTATTTTTTGCGCTATAAAAGAAAAAAGACCAAAAAATCTGTAAAAAAATTAATTTTTCTTCGTTTCTGTTATAAAATTTTGAAAATTAGTAATTTTTCTTCATATATTTTGGCCAAAATTTTTATACCGCTACATATCTTTGGTAAAAATAACCCAAATTAGTGTATATTATTTGGTCTTTGTGAAAGTTATAGCGTCCACAAGCTATGGTGCCAATATCTGAAAATTGATCACACCTGAAGTACTGACGGCCTATCTCATTTCTTGAGACCCTAACATGCCAGAAAAGTACAAATACCCCCCAAATTACCCCTTTTTGGAAAGAAGACATTCCAATGTATTTAGAAAGATGCATGGTGAGTTTTTTGAAGTTGTCATTTTTTCCCACAATTCTTTGCAAAATCAAGGTTTTTTTTTTTCTTTTTTTTTTTTCACAAAATTGTCATATTAGCAGGTTATTTCTCACACACAGCATATGCATACCACAAATTACACCCCAAAACACATTCTGCTATTACTGCCGAGTACGGCGATACCACATGTGTGAGACTTTTACACAGCGTGGCCACATACAGAGGCCCAACATGCAGGGGAGCACCTTCAGGCATTCTGGAGCACCCATGCCAATTCTGACATTTCTCTCCTACATGTAAAAATCATAATTTATTTGCTAGAAAATTATATAGAACCCCAAAACAATATATATGTATAGATATTTGCGCAGCAATTTTTTGAACGCGTTTTTTTTGGAAAAAAAGGCTGTTTTTTGCTTTTAAAAAAAAACAAAACAGTAAAGGGTAGCCCAATGTTTTTGCATAATATGAAAGATGAAGTTACGCCGAGTAAATAGATACCTAACATGTCACCTTTCAAAATTGCACACGCTTGTGGAATGGCGCCAAACTTCGCCACTTAAAAATCCCAATAGGTGACGCTTTAAAATTTTTTACTGGTTACAAATTTTGAGTTACAGGGGAGGTCTAGGGCCAAAATTATTGCTCTCACTCTACCGATCGCAGCGATACCTCACATGTGTGGTTTGAACACCGTTTTCATATGTGGGCGGGACTTACGTATGCGTTCGCTTCTGCATGCGAGCACACGGACAGGGGCGCTTTAAAAAAAAAATTTTTTTTTTTTATTGTTCATTTTACTTTATTTATTTTAGTTTGACACTTTTTTCCAAAAAAAAAATTTTTTGATCACTTTTATTTCTATTACAAGGAATGTAAACATCCCTTGTAATAGGAATATGGCATGACAGGTGCTCTTTACAGTCAGATATGGGGTCAATAAGACCCCACATCTCACCTCTAGGCTGTGCCTGAAATAAAAAAAAAAGATCCTGGCTTCGATCGTAGCGGTGAGTCGGTAGAAGCACCGGAGGGCGGCGGGAGGGGGGGGACGTCCCCTCTCGCTTCCCGTAAGAATGATCAAGCAGTGTAACAGCCGCTATGATCGTTCTTATGGTATAGGGAATTGCCGGCTGAAAAAGATGATATCTGAATGATGCCTGTAGCTGCACCCATCATTCAGATATCCCCGCACAAAGTCAAGGACGTCGTATGACGGAAGGCAGGAAGTGGTTAAAACGCTTTTTTTTTTTTTTTTAACATAAAGTTGTCCATTTATACAATATTTCTAACACATAGCATGTACATACCAAAAATGACACCCCAAAATAGATTCTCCTACTCCTCCTGAGTACGGCGATACCACATGTGTGAGAGTTCCACAGCCTGGCCACATACAGAGGCTGGGTATGGCTGAGCATGGCCGAGTATGGCTGAGCATGGCCGGGTATGGCTGAGCATGGCCGAGTATGGCTGAGCATGGCTGGGTATTGCAGAGTATCGCCGAGTTTGACTGGGTATGGCAGAGTATGGCTGGGTATTACCGAGTATTGCAGAGTATGGCTGGGTATTACCGAGTATTGCAGAGTATGGCTGGGTATTGCGGGGTATTGCGGGTTATGGCAGAGTATTGCAGATTTTTGCGGGGTATTGCAGAGCATGGCTGGGTATGGCAGAGTATGGCAGAGTATGGCTGGGTATCACTGAGTATTGCAGAATATGGCTGGGTATCACTGAGTATTGCAGATTATTGCGGGGTATGGCAAAGTATGGCTGGGTATTGCGGGGTATGGCAGAGTATTGCGGGATATTTCGGGGTATTGCAGGGTATGGCAGAGTATTGCGGGGTATTTCAGGGTATTGCAGGGTATGGCAGAGTATTGCGGGGTATGGCAGAGTATTGCGGGGTATTGCAGGGTATGGCAGAGTATTGCGAGGTATTGCAGGGTATGGCAGAGTATTGTGGGGTATTGCAGGGTATGGCAGAGTATTGCGGGGTATTCTAGGGTATGGCAGAGTATTGCGGGGTATTGCAGGGTATGGCAGAGTATTGCGGGGTATTCCAGGGTATGGCAGAGTATTGCGGGGTATTCCAGGGTATGGCAGAGTATTGCAGAGTATTGCAGGGTATGGCAGAGTACTGCGGGGTATTTCAGGGTATGGCAGAGAAATTGCGGGGTATTGCAGGGTATGGCAGAGAAATTGCGGGGTATTGCAGAGTATTGCGGGGTATTGCAGGGTATGGCAGAGTATTGCGGGGTATTGCAGGGTATGGCAGAGTATTGCGGGGTATTGCAGGGTATGGCAGAGTATTGCGGTGTATTGCAGGGTATGGCAGAGTATTGCGGGGTATTCCAGGGTATGGCAGAGTATTGCCGGGAATTGCAGGGTATGGCAGAGTATTGCGGGGTATTGCAGGGTATGGCAGAGTATTGCGGGGTATTGCAGGGTATGGCAGAGTATGGCAGGGTATGGCAGGGTATTGCAGGGTATGGCAGACTATTGCGGGGTATTGCAGGGTATGGCAGAGTATTGCAGGGGTATTGCGGGGTATGGCAGAGTATTGTGGGGCATTGCAGAGGGCATTGCAGAGCATTGCAGGGCATGCAGAGTAGTGGGGATGGCTGAGCATGGATGGATGGATGGCTGGATGTCTCTGTGCAGCGCTGTGGGCACAACGCTGCAGCCATCCATCCATCCCCCTCTCCGCTCACAGTGTACCGATCGGTACACAGGAGGGGAGGAGAGGAACCGGCGTGATCAGATGACGCCGGTTTGTTTACATGCTCCGTCAAATGACGGAGCGATCACATGGTAAACGGCCGCGATTAGCGGCCATTTACCGGCATCTGTGATGCGCCGGGTCCTCTGGACCCGGCGGTCACGGATGCTCTCAAGTGCGCGCCCTAGGGACTGCGCAAGAGCAGAATTCTGGGAGGTTGTCCCTGGATGCCCTCCCAGAGTTAAACAACCGCCCTGTAGCCGTCATTTGGCTATGGGCCGGTTGTTGGTTAAAGAAGAAGTGGTTAACCACTTGACGACCGCCTCACGCCGATGTACGTCGGCAAAGTGGCACGGACAGGCAAAATCACGTACAGGGTACGTGATTTGCCTTCCGCGGGTGGGGGGTCCGATCGGACCCCCCCCCGGTGCCCGAGGCGGTCGTCGTTTGTCCAGCGGCGATCGGTGATGAGGGGGAGACCATCCGTTCGTGGCCCCCCCCTCGCGATCGCCGCCGGCCAATGAGAACACTCCTTTGCTGCTGTATGCTAAACAGCAGCAAAGGAAGTGATGTCATCTCCCCTCGGGTCGGTATTTTCCGTTCCGGCCCGAGGAGAGACGACAAGTGAGTGAGTGCACCAACACACACACACACAGTAGAACATGCCAGGCACACAAAACACCCCGATTCCCCCCCCCCCGATCGCCCCCCGATCCCCCCCCAATCACCCCCCCCCCCCTGTCACAAACTGACACCAGCAGTTTTTTTTTTTTTTTCTGATTACTGCATAGTGTCAGTTTGTGACAGTTACTGTGTTGGGACAGTGAGTATTACCCCCCTTTAGGTCTAGGGTACCCCCCTAACCCCCCCTAATAAAGTTTTAACCCCTTGATCACCCCCCGTCACCAGTGTCGCTAAGCGATCATTTTTCTGATCGCTGTATTAGTGTCGCTGGTGACGCTAGTTAGTGAGGTAAATATTTAGGTTCGCCGTCAGCGTTTTATAGCGACAGGGACCCCCATATACTACCTAATAAATGTTTTAACCCCTTGATTGCCCCCTAGTTAACCCTTTCACCACTGATCACCGTATAACCGTTACGGTTGACGCTGGTTAGTTCGTTTATTTTTTATAGTGTCAGGGCACCCGCCGTTTATTACCGAATAAAGGTTTAGCCCCCCGATCGCCCGGCGGTGATATGCGTCGCCCCAGGCAGCGTCAGATTAGCGCCAGTACCGCTAACACCCACGCACGCAGCATACACCTCCCTTAGTGGTATAGTATCTGAACGCATCAATATCTGATCCGATCAGATCTATACTAGCGTCCCCAGCAGTTTAGGGTTCCCAAAAACGCAGTGTTAGCGGGATCAGCCCAGATACCCGCTAGCACCTGCGTTTTGCCCCTCCGCCCGGCCCGGCCCAGCCCACCCAAGTGCAGTATCGATCGATCACTGTCACTTACAAGGCACTAAACGCATAACTGCAGCGTTCGCAGAGTCAGGCCTGATCCCTGCGATCGCTAACAGTTTTTTTGGTAGCATTTTGGTGAACTGGCAAGCAAGCACCAGCCCCAGGCGTCAGGTTAGCGCCAGTACCGCTAACACCCACGCACGCAGCATACGCCTCCCTTAGTGGTATAGTATCTGAACGGATCAATATCTGATCCGATCAGATCTATACTAGCGTCCCCAGCAGTTTAGGGTTCCCAAAAACGCAGTGTTAGCGGAATCAGCCCAGATACCTGCTAGCACCTGCGTTTTGCCCCTCCGCCCGGCCCAGCCCAGCCCAGCCCAGCCCAGCCCACCCAAGTGCAGTATCGATCGATCACTGTCACTTACAAAACACTAAACGCATAACTGCAGCGTTCGCAGAGTCAGGCCTGATCCCTGCGATCGCTAACAGTTTTTTTTGTAGCGTTTTGGTGAACTGGCAAGCACCAGCCCCAGGCAGCGTCAGATTAGCGCCAGTACCGCTAACACCCACGCACGCACTGTACACCTCCCTTAGTGGTATAGTATCTGATCGCATCAATATCTGATCCGATCAGATCTATACTAGCGTCACCAGCAGTTTAGGGTTCCCAAAAACGCAGTGTTAGCGGGATCAGCCCAGATACCTGCTAGCACCTGCGTTTTGCCCCTCCGCCCGGCCCGGCCCAGCCCACCCAAGTGCAGTATCGATCGATCACTGTCACTTACAAAACACTAAACGCATAACTGCAGCGTTCGCAGAGTCAGGCCTGATCCCTGCGATCGCTAACAGTTTTTTGGTAGCGTTTTGGTGAACTGGCAAGCGCCAGCGGCCTAGTACACCCCGGTCGTAGTCAAACTAGCACTGCAGTAACACGTGGTGACGTGGCGAGTCCCATAAGTGCAGTTGAAGCTGGTGAGGTGGCAAGCACAAGTAGTGTCCCGCTGCCACCAAAAAGACAAACACAGGCCTGTCGTGCCCATAGTGCCCTTCCTGCTGCATTCGCCAATCCTAATTGGGAACCCACCGCTTCTGCAGCGCCCGTACTTCCCCCCATTCACATCCCCAACCAAATGCAGTCGGCTGCATGAGAGGCATTTTCTTTATGTCCTCCCGAGTACCCCTACCCAACGAACCCCCCCAAAAAAGATGTCGTGTCTGCAGCAAGCGCGGATATAGGCGTGACACCCGCTATTATTGTCCCTTCTGTCCTGACAATCCTGGTCTTTGCATTGGTGAATGTTTTGAACGCTACCATTCACTAGTTGAGTATTAGCGTAGGGTACAGCATTGCACAGACTAGGCACACTTTCACAGGGTCTCCCAAGATGCCATCGCATTTTGAGAGACCCGAACCTGGAACCGGTTACCGTTATAAAAGTTAGTTACAAAAAAAGTGTAAAAAAAAAAAAATATGAAATAAAAAAAAATAATTGTTGTTTTATTGTTCTCTCTCTCTCTCTATTCTCTCTCTCTATTCTGCTCTGTTCTGCTCTTTTTTACTGTATTCTATTCTGCAATGTTTTATTGTTATTGTTATTGTTATTATGTTTTATCATGTTTGTTTTTCAGGTGTGTAATTATTTACACTTTACTGTGCTTTATTGTTAACCATTGTTAACCATTTTTTTGTCTTCAGGTACGCCATTCACGACTTTGAGTGGTTATACCAGAATGATGCCTGCAGGTTTAGGTATCATCTTGGTATCATTCTTTTCAGCCAGCGGTCGGCTTTCATGTAAAAGCAATCCTAGCGGCTAATTAGCCTCTAGACTGCTTTTACAAGCCGTGGGAGGGAATGCCCCCCCCCCCACCGTCTTCCGTGTTTTTCTCTGGCTCTCCTGTCTCAACAGGGAACCTGAGAATGCAGCCGGTGATTCAGCCAGCTGACCATAGAGCTGATCAGAGACCAGAGTGGCTCCAAACATCTCTATGGCCTAAGAAACCGGAAGCTACGAGTATTTCATGACTTAGATTTCGCCGGATGTAAATAGCGCCATTGGGAAATTGGGGAAGCATTTTATCACACCGATCTTGGTGTGGTCAGATGCTTTGAGGGCAGAGGAGAGATCTAGGGTCTAATAGACCACAATTTTTTCAAAAAAGAGTACCTGTCACTACCTATTGCTATCATAGGGGATATTTACATTCCCCGAGATAACAATAAAAATGATTAAAAAAAAAAATATGAAAGGAACAGTTTAAAAGTAAGATTAAAAAAGCAAAAAAATAATAAAGAAAAAAAAACAAAAAAAAAAAACACCCCTGTCGCCCCCTGCTCTCGCGCTAAGGCGAACGCAAGCGGCGGTCTGTCGTCAAACGTAAACAGCAATTGCACCATGCATGTGAGGTATCACCGCGAAGGCCAGATCGAGTGCAGTAATTTTTTCAGTAGACCTCCTCTGTAAATCTAAAGTGGTAACCTGTAAAGGCTTTTGAAGGCTTTTAAACATGTATTTATTTTGTTGCCACTGCACGTTTGTGCGCAATTTTAAAGCATGTCATGTTTGGTATCCATGTACTCGGCCTAAGATCATCTTTTTTATTTCATCAAACATTTGGGCAATATAGCGTGTTTTAGTGCATTAAAATTAAAAAAAGTGTGTTTTTTCCCCAAAAAATGCGTTTGAAAAATCGCTGCGCAATTACTGTGTGAAAAAAAAAAAATGAAACACCCACCATTTTAATCTGTAGGGCATTTGCTTTAAAAAAATATATAATGTTTGGGGGTTCAAAGTAATTTTTTTGCAAAAAAAAAAAACTTTTTCATGTAAACAATAAGTGTCAGAAAGGGCTTTGTCTTCAAGTGGTTAAAAGAGTGGGTGATGTGTGACATAAGCTTCTAAATGTTGTGCATAAAATGCCAGGACAGTTCAAAACCCCCCCCCTAAATGACCCCATTTTGGAAAGTAGACACCCCAAGCTATTTGCTGAGAGGCATGTCGAGTCCATGGAATATTTTATATTGCGACACAAGTTGCGGGAAAGAGACAAATTTTTTTTTTTTTTTTTTTTTTTTGCACAAAGTTGTCACTAAATGATATATTGCTCAAACATGCCATGGAAATATGTGAAATTACACCCCAAAATACATTCTGCTGCTTCTCCTGAGTACGGGGATACCACATGTGTGAGACTTTTTGGGAGCCTAGCCGCGTACGGGACCCCGAAAACCAAGCACCGCCTTCAGGCTTTCTAAGGGCGTGAATTTTTGATTTCACTCTTCACTGCCTATCACAGTTTCGGAGGCCATGGAATGCCCAGGTGGCACAAAACCCCCCCAAATGACCCCATTTTGGAAAGTAGACACCCCAAGCTATTTGCTGAGAGGTATAGTGAGTATTTTGCAGACCTCACTTTTTGTCACAAAGTTTTGAAAATTGAAAAAAGAAAAAAAAAAATGTTTTTTCTTGTCTTTCTTCATTTTCAAAAACAAATGAGAGCTGCAAAATACTCACCATGCCTTTCAGCAAATAGCTTGGGGTGTCTACTTTCCAAAATGGGGTCATTTGGGGGGGTTTTGTGCCACCTGGGCATTCCATGGCCTCCGAAACTGTGATAGGCAGTAAAGAGTGAAATCAAAAATTTTCACCCTTAGAAATCCTGAAGGCAGTGATTGGTTTTCGGGGTCCAGTACGCGGCTAGGCTCCCAAAAAGTCCCACACATGTGGTATCCCCATACTCAGGAGAAGCAGCTAAATGTATTTTGGGGTGCAATTCCACATATGCCCATGGCCTGTGTGAGCAATATATCATTTAGTGACAACTTTATGAAAAAAAAAAAAAAAAAAAAAAAAAAGTGTCACTTTCCCGCAACTTGTGTCAAAATATAAAATATTCCATGGACTCAATATGCCTCTCAGCAAATAGCTTGGGGTGTCTACTTTCCAAAATGGGGTCATTTTGGGGGGTTTTGTGCCACCTGGGCATTCCATGGCCTCCGAAACTGTGATAGGCAGTGAAGAGTGAAAGCAAAAATTTACACCCTTAGAAATCCTGAAGGCGGTGATTGGTTTTCGGGGCCCCGTACGCGGCTAGGCTCCCAAAAAGTCCCACACATGTGGTATCCCCATACTCAGGAGAAGCAGCTAAATGTATTTTGGGGTGCAATTCCACATAGGCCCATGGCCTGTGTGAGCAATATATCATTTAGTGATGACTTTTTGTAAATATTTTTTTTTTTTTTGTCATTTTTCAATCACTTGGGACAAAAAAAATAAATATTCAATGGGTTCAACATGCCTCTCAGCAATTTCCTTGGGGTGTCTACTTTCCAAAATGGGGTCATTTGGGGGGGTTTTGTACTGCCCTGCCATTTTAGCACCTCAAGAAATGACATAGGCAGTCATAAACTAAAAGCTGTGTAAATTCCAGAAAATGTACCCTAGTTTGTAGACGCTATAACTTTTGCGCAAACCAATAAATATACGCTTATTGACATTTTTTTTACCAAAGACATGTGGCCGAATACATTTTGGCCTAAATGTATGACTAAAATTTAGTTTATTGGATTTTTTTTATAACAAAAAGTAGAAAATATCATTTTTTTTCAAAATTTTCGGTCTTTTTCCGTTTATAGCGCAAAAAATAAAAACCGCAGAGGTGATCAAATACCATCAAAAGAAAGCTCTATTTGTGGGAAGAAAAGGACGCAAATTTCGTTTGGGTACAGCATTGCATGACCGCGCAATTAGCAGTTAAAGCGACGCAGTGCCAAATTGGAAAAAGACCTCTGGTCCTTAGGCAGCATAATGGTCCGGGGCTCAAGTGGTTAAAGAAAATGCCTCTCATGCAGCCGACTGCATTTGGTTGGGGATGTGAATGGGGGAAGTACGGGCGCTGCAGAAGTGGTGGGTTCCCAATTAGGATTGGCGAATGCAGCAGGAAGGGCACTATGGGCACGACGGGCCTGTGTTTGTCTTCTTCTTGGTGGCAGCGGGACACTACTTGTGCTTGCCACCTCACCAGCTTGAACTGCACTTATGGGACTCGCCACGTCACCAAGTGTTACTGCAGTGCTAGTTTGACTACGACCGGGGTGTACTAGGCCACTGGTGCTTGCCAGTTCACCAAAACGCTACCAAAAAAACTGTTAGCGATCGCAGGGATCAGGCCTGACTCTGCGAACGCTGCAGTTATGCGTTTAGTGTTTTGTAAGTGACAGTGATCGATCGATACTGCACTTGGGTGGGCCGGGCGGAGGGGCAAAACGCAGGTGCTAGCAGGTATCTGGGCTGATCCCGCTAACACTGCATTTTTGGGAACCCTAAACTGCTGGGGACGCTAAAATAGATCTGATCGGATCAGATATTGATCCGTTCAGATACTATACCACTAAGGGAGGTGTACGCTGTGTGCGTGGGTGTTAGCGGTTCTGGCGCTAACCTGACACTGCTTGGGGCTGGTGCTTACCAGTTCACCAAAATGCTACCAAAAAAACTGTTAGCGATCGCAGGGAGGCGTATGCTGCGTGCGTGGGTGTTAGCGGTACTGGCGCTAATCTGACGCTGCCTGGGGCGACGCATATCCCCGCCGGGCGATCAGGGGGCTAAACCTTTATTCGGTAATAAACGACGGGTGCCCTGACACTATAAAAAATAAACGAACTAACCAGCGTCACCTGTAACAGTTATACGGTGATCTGTGGTAAAAGGGTTAACTAGGGGGCAATCAAGGGGTTAAAACATTTATAAGATAGTATATGGGGGTCCCTGTCGCTATAAAACGCTGACGGCGAACCTAAATATTTACGTCCCTAACTAGCGTCACCAGTGACACTAATACAGCAATCAGAAAAATGATTGCTTAGCGACACTGGCGACAGGGGGTGATCAAGGGGTTAAAACTTTATTAGGGGGGTTAGGGGGGTACCCTAGACCTACAGGGGGCTAATACTAACTGCCCTAACACAGTAACTGTCACAAACTGACACCATGCAGTAATCAGAAAAACTGCTTGGTGTCAGTGTGACAGGGGGGGGAGGGGTGATCGGGGGGGGATCCGGGGGTAAAGGGGGGGTGTTATGTGTGCCTGGCATGTTCTACTGTGTGTGTTGTGTTGGTGCACTCACATTACAGTCTTCTCTCCTCGGCGCCGGAACAGAAACTGCAGAGCCGAGGAGAGATGACATCACATCCTCTGCCTCTGTGTACTACACAGAGGCAGGGAAAGCATCTCATTGGCTGGGAGCGATCGCGAGGGGGGAGCCACGATCGGATGGCCTCCCCCTAATCTCTGATTGCTGCCAGACCAAAGGTGACCGCCTCACCGTGACGGTGACGCAACGCGTGGGAGGAGCCTAGGACGCACTCTGCAGTCTGTCACAGAGCGGTGTACTGCAGCGATCCTTTCTCTCGTCCACAGCGGCTGACTGCTATTGCAGATTCATATGTTTTTCTAATACGGGGCGCACGTGAGTGAATCTCTTAGTGTGTTTTGCTGGTGTACTAAATGGAGTTCATTGCGCAATGAAATTTTTCCTTGTTCATTCTCTGCTTTACATATAACCAACGGTGTGGAAAGCTGTACCTGATGAAAATGGAGGTGGATGGCAGAATTGTTTAAAAATGACTAGCAGACACCCCATTTAAGCAATCAAAGAACCACAATCATTGGGACTGTTTTTATATCTCTACTAAAATAGTCTTTTTAATGTCTCTCTCTGTTTAACCACATCACTAATTAATTATTAACACTTGTCTATTTACTTTTATTCACTATTTATATTCTAATGATGGATCATTGTTCCTGTATGTACACGTTATAGAATTTCAATTTTATTTATTTATCTGTGCAAGATCACGTTTATATTTTTTATATAGTTATTTATAAGTTTATGAGCTTTTTGAAACACTTGGAATAGTAGTGGAATCTTACACTGGTTTGGATTTTATGTGCGGGATGCACAGTAGTGCATTTTATATTTATAATTTTTACTGATCATTGAGTGAAGCGCTTCAATTATTATTTTATACGTTTTTATGAAGGGATATTGAGCACCTTATATTGATAGCAGCCTTTCTCATGTATATGATTAGTGTGACTTTGGTTTTTTGGTTTTTAATTTAATAACCATCACAGCGCTTTGTTTTTTTTACATTTATCACTGCTGGCTATATAGGTTCCATACGCCTCCTCTGCATTGGGTGGTGTACTCAGGATTTGGCTTGCTTCACGTATGAGGGCTAGGGATTCCTCCTCAGTTTGGGTCATTCTCCTGGGCCTTTTGGTGAGAATGCGGAGGGGAGGCACCTGACACTCCATGCGGCTTCTACTTGGCCCAACCACAGCCTCCTCCTCTCTCCCACTGGGCAAGGCCTCCTCCTCTCTCCCACTGGTCAAGGCCTCCTCCTGGCTGAGGTCATCCTGTGTCAAAAAAAGGGACATAGTTGTAATTTTGTGTTACGCAATCACACACAATTTTCAGCTCATGACTTGCAAATATAATTCTCAACAAATAGTAAAGGTTATCTATTTGACACCACCATTATTTCAGGTGATCAACAATATCTGAAGTAAATAGGCATGCCCACAGGGTGTGCCAGGTGTGCCTGGGCACACCCTAATTGCCTTGTGTGGTGTATATTCCCCCCTGTTTAGACCACTGATATTTCATCCCCCAAAAAAATGTTACAAAAGAAAATAATTTTTTTGAAAAGAAAATAAACAAAATTACACTGTCCACTGCCCTACTGACACCATCAGTACATATACACATGCATATGTATTTGAGCTTTGGGGTGTACACCCTAATGCAAGAGGCTGCGCACACCTATGCAGAAGTATATTTTTGGCCACTACTGTCTAGTGATATGTCTACATATCACTAGACAGTAGTGGCCAAAAATATACTTCTGCATAGGTGTGCGCAGCCTCTTGCATTAGGGTGTGCACCCCAAAGCTCAAGTCCCCCAGGCAGACCTCAAGTTTGTGGACAAGAAAATTGGTATCTTGCGAAACATGTAGAAGTGGGAACACAATAAAATCCAGGAGTCGCTCAGATCCGGTGCAGCAGCTGACAAAGTTTATGTACCCAAGTTGTGGTACTACCACAAAATGCGATCCCTGGATGACCAGACAGAAGCGAGGCAATCACTTTCGACCCTTCCCCCCCACCCTTCCCTCCAGCCTTCCCCCCACTCTTCCTCCAGCCTTTCATCCACCTCCACCCCAGCTGAGGAGTCCCAGGAAGAACTGGGCCTTTTCATCCCTGATGAAGTGGATGCGCCCAGCTTCAGCCAGGTATCCTTTTTTGTGGAATTTGTGATTGTGTAAATGTTATTAATGATGTTAACATGGTAAATTTTTAAGTGCTTCATAAAAAATGACTTCATCAGGGATGAGAAGGCCCAGTTCTTCCTGGGACTCCTCAGCTGGGGTGGAGGTGGATGGAAGGCTGGAGGGAAGAGTGGGGGGAAGGCTGGAGGAGAAAGTGATTGCCTGGCTTCTGTCTGGTCATCCAGGAATCGCATTTTGTGGTAGTACCACAACTTGGGTACATAAACTTTGTCAGCTGCTGCACCGGATCTGAGCGACTCCTGGATTTTATTATGTTCCCACTACATGTTTCGCAAGATACCAATTTTCTTGTCCACAAACTTGAGGTCTGCCTGGGGGACTTGAGTCTTCACAAATTCTAAAAGTGTGCCCAGTGTTGCCTTCCTTACATCTCTATTGTAATATAGTGGGTGTTTGACCTCCCACAGGTTTTTCTTTTCCTGATATAGGTCAATAAATCGCGACAAAAAATCTGCCTCTTTAAAGGGATTCATTGTTGCTGAAAGACAAGACACAAGATCAAAACTGTAATGTGAGTCAGAACTCCCAGGATTATTTGGTGAAGAAACTAGGGGAAACATATACATACACACACACACACACACACACACCAAACACATTCACCAAGCACACACACACACACACACCCCCACGTTTAATCTTACCTTCGTTTCTGACGCTCACTACTTCCGCAAGGACATACGTAGGCCATCGTAATAGCTTTATATACACTGCGCATGTGTCATGCTCTGCCTGCGTCGCCCGCCCCTGACGTTCTTTAGTACGATTTGTCCCCGCCCCTTCACTCTTCGTTGCGCAGTGGGAGTATATAGAGAAAGATGGCGGAGAGAATCAGTGGAAGTAGTGTGGAGGAAAGCCCGGAGCCACAACCATCCACATCCCGGAGGAGATATAAGGCCACCAACATGGCTTTTGAAGAGATGGTGGAGATGGTGTCCATATTGAGAAGGGAGGACTACGATGGCAAAAAAGGACCATACACATGCCCGAATATGCGGAAAGACAAAATAATGTCCTCAGTTGTCACCGCTCTAGAAGCTAAATTTGGCACAAAACATTCTAAAGAACAATTGAGGAAGCGGTGGTCTGACATCAAAAGTAGGGAGCCAGAACAATATTGGCGAATAAAGAAGCTGCTTAAAAAAGTAAGTACTTGTTGTGTGTTCCTATTGAGATACTTAACTTGCATGCTGATACATTTTTTTTTTCGTTTATACAGCATCGTTCGTAAAGACCGTTCTTTGTAAAATACATACCCTGTTTCCCCCAAAATAAGACCTAGCGTGGTTGTCGGTGATGGCTGCAATATAAGCCCTACCCTGAAAATAAGACCTACAAGGACTTTAACTAGGGCTTATTTGGGGGGTAGGGCTTATATTGCAGCCATCACCGACAATCACGTTAGGTCTTATTTTCGGGGAAACAGGGTATGATACTTTAGAAAATGACCTTATTTTTTCGCCAAATACGATGGTACAGGGTTGGACATACATTTATGTCTTGATAATTTTTCGTATTCCAAAAATTTGTTGATGTGGTGTAGATGTGTTGGAAAATATAATACTTCTTCCAAAATGATTCAGTGTAATGTAAGGACAGGACACAGCAGCTGTTTCCACATCTGGACTCACGAGCACTAGTGTACTATGTGGCCATAAATAAATTTTTGAGGGGTAATACACATAGGAGATAATTGAGGTGTCTGCATCTGTGAAACTTGCATGAAAATGTGTATTGTTTAGAATTGTTGTTCAGAGGGAATGTTCATCCTGTTTTCTAAATTTTTGAGGACAAAAAAAGGCAATTGTCCACAACTCATAACCAACGTTTCATATTATTGTTCAAAATCTAAAATATCACTGTGTTTTAACTATAACTTTTGTTGAATTATCATAGGGGAGAAAAGACTCAGACAACAGTCCAAGGATCCCAGGACCCCCCCAAGTCACCAGCCTGAGGCTGAAGATAGCCAAAGCCAAAGACCACGCCCACCCGACGAGCTGGAGGAAGGAGAGGTGGAGGAAGTGTGCGAGCTTTCAACCCCACCAAGTGAGTGACTGACACCCCAGCTTAAGTTAATGTATTTTGGTATGCATATTTTAACCCTTGTTTTTTTTCACACATTTTAGGTGAGCTTCTGGTTGTGGAAGGCCAAGCGGCAGAGCCATTCAGCACAGACAGTGCCCAAAGACTGATTGGCCAGATAATGCTGTGGAATGGCCAAATTGATAAAATGCGTGACCAAATTCACAGCATTAAACTTCACCTGGACTCCATGCAACAGGAAATGAAGAACATGATTGATGTTTTGGGCAGAATATAATAACGTTTTGCCTAAAAACATCAATCATGTTCTTCATTTCCTTGTGAAGTTTGTTTCTTCTTTTTTAATTGTTTTGTAAAGTTTTTTTTGTAAGAAAAATATTTTTATGATGCACACGGTGTGTCATCATGTGCTATCTTCCATCATGGGATTTCAATGTACTTGTTTTTTGTTTGCAACCCCTTCATCCTCAAAATTATTTAGTGGTGAGAGGAACAAAGGGATTGCACACACAAAACACGTACATTGCTCACCCATGATGGGAGATAGCACATGTTGACTTGACCCTTTTGTAATGCTCAATTTTGAGCATCTGAAAAATTAACGATTTACAAGGGTGACATCACCAGCACCGTTCTTAAAATGTTGAACTTTGTAAGTTCTTTTATTTTTTTGTATGTTTTTCTAAACACTGTTGTAAATTTTTAGATTTTAAACAAGGTCTATTTTTGTTTAAATATGCCTTTTAATAACGTTATTCCAAAAAAAAAAATATTTAAAAAAAAAAACAAAGTTTCAAAAAATGCACCTTTCAATGTGCACACAGTAAAATGTTTTTACTACTACAATGTGTGTGGCTGATTATTTCTCAATAATATGTTTTTGAAATTTTTGTGTGGTTACAGTGACAAAGGGCCTTATTAACTAAAGGTAAATGCACTTGCCACTACTACAAGAGCACTAGGAGACAGACCAAACTAAATGCAAACTAGAATAAAAACAAGATATTTAAAAAAAAAAAAAAATGTTTATTTTTTGTAAAAATTAAAGCTCTTGTTGAATAGCAATGGCCCCCCAACCATTAAAATAATTCACATATCGCTCACGCACTTGACGTGCGGTTCGGGGGGCCAAGCCAATACGGCCAATTTCTAGGCCTGTCATTGTTTCATCTTGTACAAATCCGGCCTCAGGCCCAACAGAGGTAATATAGGTAGCAGAATGTCTACGTAAAAAGTCATGTAGGATGCAGCAAGCAAGTATGACGTAATTAATTTATACTCAGCCAGATTTATTGCTCAAAGGAACAAACGGAACCGGCTGGCCAGAATCCCAAAGGCATTCTCCACAACTCTTCTTGCTCTGGCCAGCCGGTAATTAAATACCCTCCTCTCAGGGGTGAGTGTCCTTTGGGGGAACGGCCTCATCAAGTGCTCACCGAGAGCAAACGCTTCATCAGCGATAAAAACTGAGGGGAGTCCATCAACATTCTGGTCATCAGGTGGCAATCCCAGGCCACCAGTCTGGAGACACTGGCACAGCTCGGTCTGTGCAAAGACTCCTCCGTCAGATATCCGGCCGTTCTTCCCCACATTCACAAACAGAAAGTCTAAATGTGCCGAGACCACCGCCATCAAAACTACACTATGGAACCCCTTATAGTTGTTGGAAATAAGACCCCGAATGCGGTGGTGGCACAATGCGGACATGCTTCCCATCAATCGCCCCGACACAGTTGGGAAAGTCCCAACGGTCAGCGAACTGGGAGGCCACAGTCTGCCATTCCTGTGTACTGGAAGGAAACTGTGGAGTGAAAAAAAAAAATTAAGATAAGGACTTTTAAACATAACTTGGATATCGGATTACACAAAAACATTAGTGAACAACAGCAGTCAAACATTATTAATATGTGTGTTTGTAATTTAAATTATAAAAAACATAAGGCCCACTTATAAGATTAATCACCCCCTCTGATGGCCCATTGATCAATTTGAATGTGGGGGGAGGGGTTCTAATTATGTTAAGAAACACACCTGACAGTTTTAAACATTTAAGGGGGTGGGGGAGGGGTTCTAATTAGGGTAAAAAAACACACCTGACAGTTGAAAACATTTGAGGGGTGGGGGAGGGTCAAACAAGACAATGGAGCAGACAATAAACATTGTTCAAGGGACTATAGGCTAGAGATATAAATGGACCCAGGATTGCATGGTGGGGAGGTTATTGAAGGTAAATATGCATGTAGGGCAATAAATGATTAATGTCCAAAAACAGGCATGCATGAAGATAAAGGAGACATTCACAGCTTATTGAAAGCATGGTAATTAGGTAAGGAGGACATTTAGACTATACATTTGCAAACATTTAATACATATCATGTAATGTTAAAGGAGAAAACTTACCTTCATATAGTCCTTCTGCAGGACCTGAATGATGGCAGAACAGGTCTCTGGGATTATGATCCCCAGAGCCTGGGGGGAGATGCCTGTCGAGAACTTCAAGTCCTGAAGACTTCTCCCAGTCGCCAAGTAACGTAACGTGGCAACTAGCCTCTGCTCCGCACTGATGGCTTGCCTCATGCAGGTATCCTGCCTGCTGATATAGGGGGTCAGCATAGCCAGCAGACGCTCAAAAACGGGGTCCGTCATCCAGAGATAATTCCTGAAATCCTCAGGATTATTCTCACGGAGCTCACGGAGCAAAGGCATATGCGAGAATTGGTCACGCTGGCGCAACCAGTTCTTCATCCATGAACTCCTCCTCGCCCTGTTCATGGACTGGACTCGGGTCAAAGTATTAACCCCAACACCAAGTCCTCACGCAGCACGAACTCAAGAACGAGTACGTCTACGCAGCATGGCTTCAAAACGGTCGGCTGGTCAAACAAACAAACTTATAACAAACGCAGTGAAAAACAGCAGGGCCTATGAAGAATGACCTGAAAATCAGGAACGAGCGGACCAGAACGGCCTGCAAGGCAGGTTACGAACTGACCAACACGCACTGAAAAGCAGATACAAACCTCACAAGCACAAACTGAACCCCAGAAAACAATCGAAATAAGCTGAAGTGTGAAAAGCGTGAATCGTCTCTAACCAAACTTCTACTAACACGAGATAAACACGAGATTAGCAGAAGGAGCCCAAAGGGTCCCGTCCTACGTGCTGTACGTCACCGCGTTCCAAACCAGCGGACTTTTGCAGTGATCGTGTGTGTCCAAGTCTGTCCCTTTTTAAGTCCGACGCAAGGAGCCGACAAAGTCCAGCGAAAAGTCCGCCGAGCAAAGTCTGCCATAAAGTCCACTCGTGTGTACGCGGCATAAGAATCATTAACCACTACTGTCTGAATTCTGTCTTTTTAAGCAGTTTTCTATCCATTTACAAACTGATATTTCCAAGCCTGTAGACTTTACCTTACACATGAGCCGTCCAAGGTTTTACTTGCCTCTTCATAAAAAGAAATCAGGTTTGTCTGACAACTTCTGTCTTTCATGAATCCATGCTGTCTGTTGCTTAAAATGTTTTTTTCCAGCAAGAACTCGTCTATGTGGTCTTTTATTGCAGTCTTTTATTAAATGCTCCAGTATCTTCCCGACTATAGAAGTTAAACTAACAGGTCTATAGTTACTTGGTAAAGACTTTGATCCCTTTTTAAATATAGGCACCATGTTCGCCCTGCGCCAATGTACTATTCCCGTCATTAATGAGTCCCTAAAAATTAGATACAATGGCTTTGAAATGACAGAGCTCAATTCTTTTAGGATCCGTGGGTGGATGCCATCAGGTCCAAGTGCTTTTATCCACTCTATTGACTCAACAGGGAAGTTTTATCATTTCTGTAATTTAAAAAGTGCAACACTTCCATTAGTGGGTGTTTCAATTGGTTTTCAATATTTTGTAACATTGTAACATTTATTTCTGTCAACCATTTATTTCTGTCAACCAATACATATAACTATTTTGTATGAATACATGTCTGGTGAATAAATCTCCTATTTTTAGTCTGTGTTCATACTGATTGTGTCAGAAACCATGAAATCAGGCCGAGACAGAAGTTTAGTTAAATCACACTTGTTTAATAATAAAAGTAAAAAGAACAAACGTAGTCAAAACATAGCCAAAGTTCAGTAACCGGAATGGATAGTCAGCCAAGCCAGAAGTCAGGGATCAAAGTAGTAGAACAGCAAGCAGGATCCAGAGCCAGAAGGGATGTCATCAAAGCCAGTCTTTAAACAGGAACGCAGGAGATGTTTCTTGTGATGTTGACCAAGGCGAAGGCAGAGCTCCTATGGACGGGACAGCTTAAGTAGGCAGGATTGACGAGCAGGATATCAACAACAGCTGAGTAACTGTGGAGAGAGATGGGAGCTGGCAATTAGCAGACAGCTGAGCGGCAGCTCAGGGAAGGAAGGGCTGAGCCCAGACCTGACAGTACCACCTCCTCAACGACCCCTCCCCCACAGAGGACCACCAGGCTTGAGGGGTAAACATCTATGGAAATCACGGAGGAGGACAGGGGCATGTACATCCGAGGATGAGACCCAAGAGCATTCCTCCAGACTGTACCCTTTCCAATGCACAAGGTACTGTATGCGCCCACGGAACCTATAGGAGTCAACAATGGACTGTACTTCATACTCCTCATGGTTCTCAACCTGTACAGGGTGAGGACATGGCACCGAGGTGGTAAAGCGGTTGCAGACCAAAGGTTTTAATAAGGAGACATGAAATACATTCAAAATACGCATATTAGAAGGAAGGTCTAATGCGAAAGCCACTGGGTTAATCCTGCGAAGAATACGGAAAGGCCCAATAAACCGAGGTGCAAACTTCAGTGAGAGAACATAAAGTCGGAGATTGCGAGATGACAGCCAGACCCTGTCCCCAACCTGGTGGGAAGGCGCAGGCAGGCGTCTGCGGTCAGCATGGAGTCTGTACCTATTAGCATGACGCAAAGCCTTCTGGACTCGTGCCCAAGTGGAACGAAGACCATGGAGATGCTCCTCTAACGCAGGAATACTCTGCAGAACAAATGAGTCAGGCAACATGGAAGGTTGGAAAGGATAATTCGCCATAAACAGGGACAATCGGGAAGCAGAATTCAAGGCACTGTTGTGAGCAAACTCTGCCCACGGTAATAGGTCTGACCAGCTGTTATGATGGTCAGAAATATAGCGACGTAGGAATTGCTCCAAGGACTGCTTGGCTTGTTCTGCGGCCCCATTAGACTGTGGGTGATTCGCAGAGGAAAAAGCAAGCTGAATTCCCAACTGTACACAAAAGGCTTGCCAGAACCGGGACACAAACTGACTACCCCTGTCGGAGACAATCACCTGGGTAGCCTATGTAAGTGAAAGATCTCCCGTGCAAAAATGGAAGCCAGTTCCTAAGAAGTTTCCCACTTCTAAAGTGGAATACAATGACACATCTTTGAGAGCCGGTAACTCCACAATGAAATCCATAGACAGGTGGGTCCAGGGCCTCTCTCCATTGGGTATGGGTTGTAGGAGGCCTACTGGAAGGTGTCATGGAGTCTTACTCTGAGCACACACGGAACAGGCAGCTACAAAGGCAGTTACATCAGCACATAGACTAGGCCACCAGAATTGTTGAAAAATGGCCCAAACGAGTTGATTCTTCCCAGGGTGACCAGCTGCCTTGGGAGAATGGTAAGTCTGGTACAGAGACTCTCTGGGACAAAACAGCGGTCACAAGGTTTCTCAGGAGGAGCATGGACCTGAGCAGCAAGAATTTTGTCACCCAAAGGAGAAGTGAGACTGGTGCAAACCATAGCCAGAATAGGATCAGGAGGAATCACAGGAACCAGAACTGACACCAACTTGGAAGTGGAGGAAAATTGTGGTGACAAGGCGTGAGCCCTTACATTCTTTGTCTCATTCTTATCTGGTACTATGTAATTGAAACTTGACAAGAAAAGAGCCCATCGCGCTCTTCTGGGAGAGAGGCGTTTAGCTCCAGACAAGAATGTGAGATTCTTATGGTCAGTAAGAATGAGAACTGGCACAGTGGTACCTTCGAGGAGATGTCTCCATTCTTTCAGGGCTAAAATGATTGCCAACAGCTCTCTGTCACCAATCTCGTAATTGCACTCCGCAGGTGACAATTTCTTGGAAAAGTAGCCGCAAGGATGAATAGTGCTCTCAGAGGTAGGACGTTGAGACAGAAGGGTGCCAACACCAGTCTCAGAAGCATCAACCTCAAGGATAAATGGTAACGTAGGATCAGGATGTGCCAACACAGGAGCAAAAACAAAGGCAGCCTTGAGACTCTCAAAGGCCATAATGGACTCTGGAGGCCAACTCTGTGGGTTACCGTCCTTTCTGGTCACATCAGTCAGGGGCTTGACCAGAGACGAGAAGTTACGAAGAAACTTCCAATAATAGTTGGCAAAGCCCAGGAAATGCTGCAGAGGACGTAAACTCACAGGTCAGGGTCACTGTAGGACTGCCAAAAGTTTCTCTGGGTCCATCGAAAAACCAGCAGTGGAAATGACATAGCCCAGGAATTTAACCTGTTCACGATGGAACTCACACTTCTCCAGTTTACAATAGAGATTGTTCTCTCTTAGTTTCTGAAGCACACAACAGACATCTGTGTGGTGGCTCTCCAGGGACTTGTAAAATATGAGGATATCATCGAGATAAACCACCACACATACCTGCAACAAATCTTGGAGGACATTGTTAATAAATTCCTGGAAAACTGCCGGGGCGTTACAAAGGCCAAAAGGAATTATGAGGTACTCATAATGACTTGCTCTGGTATTAAACGCAGTTTTCCACTCGTCGCCCTCCTTAATCCTCACGAGATTGTATGCCCCTCTCAGATCAAGCTTTGTGAAAACCTTTGCTCTCTTGAGGCGGTCAAATAACTTTGTAATCAACGGAATTGGATAGGCATTCTTTATCGTGAACCGATTGGGACCCCTATAATCAATACAAGGTCTCAGTTCACCACTCTTCTTCTTCACAAAGAAGAAACCAGCACCAGCAGGAGACGAGGATTTGCGCATGAAACCTCGAGAAAGTGTGTCTGCAACATACTCCTCCATGGCCTTATCCTCCAAGTAAACCCGGCCACAAGGGGGTTTGGCACCAGGTTGAAGGTCAATTGCGCAATCATACGGCCGGTGTGGAGGCAAACTACAGGCTTGACCTTTGTCAAAGACATCACTAAAATCATGGTACTCCTCCGGCAGGGAGGAGAGTGAAGAGGTACACAGGACCTTGGCTACCTTCTGAAAGCATGTTTAACTGCATTGTGGTGACCAGGAGAGAACCTCAGCACGGAGCCAATAAAAAGAGGGGTTGTGCCTCTGTAACCAAGGATAACCAAAAACCAGCGGAAACTTAGATGAGGAAATAACTTGGAATTGGATTATCTCATGGTGAAGAGCCCCTACGGCCATGGACAACAGAACCGTCTCATGAGTCACATGGACAGCCTCTAGAGGTTTCCTATCAAGAGCCTCAATGGCAAGTGGAGTGTCAGGCAGCTGCAGCGGAATCGAGTGCTTTGATACAAAGGCAGCATCAATGAACAGGCCTGCAGCCCCAGAGTCAATTAGAGCCTGTATCTCGACAAACGACTCAACCCAAGAAAGGGTGACCGAAACCAGGGGCTTATCCTTCTGGATAACTGGAGATGAAACAACGCCATCTAAGGTCTGTCCGTGACAGGACCTCAAGGTTCGGGAGTTCCCTGGACAGGTAGGACGAGACTTCAAAAAGTGACCTGCCTGGCCACAATAAAGGCACAATCTTTCCCTCCTCCTAAAGGTTCTCTCATCTGCAGAGAGACGCCTGAAACCCAAGTGCATGGATTCACCTTCACTGCCCGACTCGGTAGCAGGAGGCATGGGAGGTGAGGGAGGCACGGGTGGGACTGCAAAGCTCGGAGACAAATGTACAGGAGGCTTCCGCAAGCGCTCCTTAAAAGAGAGTCTTTCTCTGAGTCTGGAGTCAATGAGGATGGCAAACGTGATCAACTTCTCCAGCTCGGTGGGTACATCTCGGACTGCTATCTCATCCTTGATGGAATCCAAGAGACCATGAGAAAAAGCAGCCACGAGAGCCTCATTGTTCCACGCAACCTCTGCTGCCAGAATATGGAATTCAATGGCGTAGTCAGCAACAGTTCTCGGACTCTGTTCGATGGACATGCGGCACTTGGCAGCAGAAGCGGAGCATGCAGGAACATCAAATACCCTTTTAAATGAAGCCACAAACTCAGGGTAACGCAAGACAACAGGTTTTTGTGTCTCCCATAGAGGGTTTGCCCAGGCCAAGGCTCTCTCTGAAAGCAAAGATATCACAAAACCTTCTTTGCTTCTGTCCGTGGTAAATGCCTGGAGCAGCATGTGAAAGTATATCTCAGTCTGGTTGAGAAACCCTCTGCATTGGACTGGATCGCCCCCAAATTGCTGGGGAAGCAGGGCGGAACCAGACATACCTCTTATAGAGGTAATACTCGAGGCGGGTGCCTGCACAGAGACAGGAGCAGCAGCAGGGTTGGCCTGCAACACAGGTTGTATGGGGGCGGCCACAGTGGGAGATTCCAGGTGAGCCGCGCGACTCAGGAGCGTTTACGCCATGCTGTGAACCAGTTCATCCAATCTGGAAAAAATATTACCAACAAGTGGATTGACTGCATCTTCTGAATTCATGGCCTTCGCCTATTGTCAGAAACCATGAAATCAGGCCGAGACAGAAGTACAGTTAAATCACACTTGTTTAATAATAAAAGTTAAAAGAACAAACGTAGTCAAAACATAGCCAAAGTTCAGTAACTGGAATGGAAAGTCAGCCAATCCAGAAGTTAGGGATCAAAGTAGTTTAAAGTAAAGTAAAGTAAAGTAAAGTAGTAGCAACAAATGGGCGTGGTTTACGCGACATAGTGGGCGTGGCTTAAATAGGCATGGCTCAAAAGAGGGTGTGGTTAGAGTCTGAGATGAATGAGGGATGGAGAGGGAGAGAAGGGGAGAGGGGGAGAGAGATTAGAGGGGGAGAGGGGGAGAGGGAAATGATGGGACAGCAGCCCCAGATCCTACACAATAAAAATATGTGTATTCTAGAAAGTTTAACAATCAGCAGATAAAGATACTCCAAACACCTGATGTTAGCACTTTAATCATCCCAGCACCATGGTTGTTATGGTGTCAGGATGATTGAAGTGCATTATTTCTATTATTACATTGTAATATAAAATGAAATAATTCAACTCACCATATTGCAGAATCAGTGGGATCCCTGAGCGTGTCACTAGCCACGTCGCCTGCCACCAGCCGTCCGTCCTTGCGTCAGATGTCCCAGCAGAGTCCGTCCTTGCATTAGGTGTCCCCAGTGGAGCCCCCCTTACATCAAATGTCCCCAGCGGAGCCCCCCCTCACATCAGGTGTCCCCAGCGGAGCCCCCCCTCACATCAGGTGTCCCCGGCGGAGCTCCCCCTCACATCAGGTGTCCCCGGCGGAGCTCCCCTCACATCAGGTGTCCCCGGCGGAGCTCCCCCTCACATCAGGTGTCCCCGGCGGAGCTCCCCCTCACATCAGGTGTCCCCGGTGGAGCTCCCCCTCACATCAGGTGTCCCCGGCGGAGCTCCCCCTCACATCAGGTGTCCCCGGCGGTGCCCCCCTCACATCAGGTGTCCCCGGTGGACCCCCCCTCACATCAGGTGTCCCCAGTGGACCCCCCCTCACATCAGGTGTCCCCAGTGGACCCCCCCTCACATCAGATGTCCCCAATGGAGCCCCCCCCTCACATCAGATGTCCCCAGTGGAGCCCCCTTGCATCAGGTGTCCCCAGTGGAGGCCCCCTTGCATCAGGTGTGTGTCCCAAAGGAGTCCCCCCCTCACATCAGGAGTCCCACAGTGGTGCGCCCACCCCCTACCTCAGAGGTGTCCTAGTAGTGTCCGGCTAGAACCCCCGCCCCTTTCCATATCAGACAGGAAGACGGCTGGGGGAGGGGGTAGACAGAGCTCCTGCGTCGCCGCCCACCCTCCGCCTCACGCCGCCTACCCCCCCGCCCCGCTGCCAGTCTGATATGGAAAGGGACGGGGGGTAGGCGGGGCGAGGCGGGGTGAGGCGGAGCAGGGCGGAGGGTGGGCGGAGATGCAGGAGCTCCGTCTACCCCCCCCCAGCCGTCTTCCTGAACTACATCAAAATGGCGGCCGGCGGAGACATTGTCTCCGCCGGCCGCTGACTTCTAGCGGCGGCGGCGAACCGCGAAGAACCGGATTTCTCGGGACATTTCCCGGGACACCAGAAATTCGGGAATGCCGTCCAAGTCCCGGGAATGTCCCGGGAAATCCGGGACAGTTGGTAAGTATGATAACCCAGGTTTATTTATGTTTTAAACAAGTTGAAATTTTAATTCTAATGTGCTTATTTTTTTTCTCTTTCTGTATATGGCCATAAAGGTATGTCTATGCATATGTAAAAAAACTATTCTATCAGCAGAAGATTATGATGATGAAATATGAATAATGAGACCTTATCATGCCTCATTTGGTCATAAATTGTTCCTTTGGAACAACAGGAGGGGATGATAGAGTCGCCCTTTTATGCTTCTTTGTTTTTTCTTTATTCCATGGTAGAGTTTCTCTGTTCGTCTCTTTGTCTGTTTCCCAGCCTTTCTTTGTTCTGCTTGTGCTTGTGTCCTTGAACAATGTAACTAAGATAATAAAGCTGGACATAGTAGTGTGGGAATGCAACTAGCTTAGATAATGGCATCATTTCTCACAGTAAAGGTTAGAACAATGACTAGTGTTTAGGATATTTCTTATGACTTATGAATATGCTAAAATGTATACGCCTTTTGTGAACGTGTATAATTTTTATTTGTTAAAGGGCCATATTATACCTGCCCACTTGCTTTCACATACTGTACAAGTTTGGATACCGGAAATAAAGCTTTGAATAGATTTGGAATACTTAAGTGTGTGTTTCAGATCTGTTCCCGAGTACCTGTGTAAGTCCCCAGGTTGGAGAGCGAGTGGATCCTGAATAAAATTAACCCTTATGCCCCGTACACACGGTCGGACATTGATCGGAAATTCTGACAACAAAATCCTAGGATTTTTTCCGACGGATGTTAGCTCAAACTTGTCTTGCATACACACGGTCACACAAAGTTGTCGAAAAATCCAATCATTCTGAACGCGGTGACGTAAAACACGTACGTCGGGACTATAAACGGGGCAGTAGCCAATAGCTTTCATCTCTTTATTTATTCTGAGCATGCATGGCACTTTGTGCGTCGGATTTGTGTACACACGATCGGAAATTCCAACAACGGATTTTGTTGTCGGAAAATTTTATAGCAAGCTCTCAAACTTTGTGTGTCGGAAAATCCGATGGAAAATGTGTGATGGAGCCTACACACGGTCGGAATTTCCGACAACAAGGTCCTATTACACATTTTCCGTCGGAAAATCCGACCGTGTGTACGGGGCATTACACTGGCACCATCTTGGATCAGCTGAGAGCGCTGCTGGCAGACATGGAGAGGGCAATGGACCCAGCTCCACCTTAGCCTCCTCAAATAGCACCATATGCAAGTGACACAGTGTCCGTTCTCACTGCTATAGAGCAAATAAAAACCTCCTTATTGGTCCATAATGACCACCTAGGTAAAGAATGCATCCTCATCAGGGCAGACCTAGATAAAATCTGGGCAGGCTCTCAGAGACTGAGTCCAGGCTCTCCACTACAGACGATCTCACTGCCCAACATGCTGATGCCCTTCGTACAATGCAATGTACTGTCCAGACTCTGGTGGCCAAATCTGACGATGCGGAAAACTGCGGGCTGTTCTGTGTCTTACTGGTTGCATATATTTTTTACCTTTTGTTGTAGATCTGCTGGCACCTGTGGTTCCACAAGCTTGTGCTCTGCTCTTGTTGCACTATTTTAGCAGCTATGGGTGTCCAAGGCTTCACCTGATGGTTAATATACCTTTCTCCTTGCTACTTCCTATCCAGCCTCCCATGTGTCTCCCTATTTAAATTTCACTCAGACCAGTTTCTGGTTGCTTGAGCAACACTTGTTCCCGAGCCCCTTCCGTGCAATCCGAATTCTCGTGAACTGATCTCTAGTGTACCTACTCGGCTAGTTCTCCTGATTACGTTTGTCTCCTGCCCATCCTGACCTTGGCTCAGCCTGCACTGTCTCTTCCGGTCATCTTCCCGCAAGCAGGGTGAACCTGGGGGTTGTGACCTGGGGTCAGCACGCAGCTAAGTCCAAACTCCCGTAAGGGGGTCCCTGGCAGAATACGGCTGGCCCTTAGATTCCATGCCCTGGGGAATCCCGTGTCACCTGCTCGACTGTGGGCTCACACCCATAGCATTGTGACAGTTTGCTCAAGCCATGAGCTCCTTGGAGAGTCCGTCACCGGCCGAAGACCAAATGTAACATCTAGTTTAGAGACTTAATTCCCAGCAAGCAAATCAAGACCAAATAATGCTGTTTCTACAGGATCTTACCTCCCGCCTGGATCATCTGCAAGCTGCTGTAACCTTGACTTCTTCAGCCCCTGCTTCTGCCTCATCGGCTCCCGTGTTACCTGCAATACCTGGCAATCCCTGCCTCCGTCTGCCACCACCACCTAGTTTTTCTGGTGACCCCAAGGCTTGTCGTGGCTTCATTAATCAGTGGCGTAGATTTTTCGTCTCCATGGGATGCCTTCACACATTGTCTCCGAAAGGGGAGTTCAATTTACAGCTAGCTCGGTTTTGGCCTTGGCCAGCTCCTTTGGGATTCAATTGAATTTTTCATCTGCCTTTCATCCCCAGATCAATGGGCAAACAGAACGTGTCAATCAAAATTTAGAACGTTATCTCTGGGCCTTCATCTTAGCCCACCAAGATGTCTGGGTGGACCTTTTGCCCTGGCAGAGTTTACCTTAAACCACCACTCCAATGCCAGTACTGGAAAATCTCCCTTCTTCACTGTTTACGGGCAGCACCCATCCATTCCCTTTCCTGCTCCAATCTCCTCTCTCGTACCAGCAGCAGCTAAAACCCAAGGGACCTTCAACTCAATCTGGGAAGAAGTTTCTAAGAATCTTCATCTACCTGCATCCAGGCATAAGGTGGCAGCAGTTCCTATCTGGCGATAGAGTTTGGCTCTCTACCAAGCACATCCGACTCCGGGTGCCCTCGATGAAATTTTCCCCTTGCTTCATTTGGTCCCTTTCCAATTCTCGGTCAGATCAATCCAGGTGCTTTCAAGCTTTACCTGCCCTCTCATCTTAGGATCCCCCAATGCTTTCCATGCCTCCCTGCTCAGGCCACTGTTCCTCAATCGCTTCTCTCGCCCTTCTTCTTACCCTACTCCTCTTGCAGATACTATGGATCCGTATGAGATTAAAGAAATATTGGACTCCAAATACTCCCGGTGGAGGTTACTCTATCTGATTGATTGGAAGGGCTACGGCCTGGAGGAGCGGTCTCGGGTTTCTGCTGCAGATGTCTCAGCCCCATGCTTGGTGACCAATTTTCAAATTAAATTTCCCTCCAAGCAAGCTCATGGGGGGGTGGGTTATGGGTACTGTCACAGATCAGCTGTGGATCTGATCTGTGTCTTACTGGTTGCATAGATTTTTTACCTTTTGCTGCTGTAGGTCTGCTGGCACCTGTGGTTCCACAAGCTTGTGCTCTGCTCTTGCTGCACTGACTTAGCAGCTATGTGTGTTGCCAGCTTCACCTGATGGTTAATATACCTTCCTCCTTGCTGCTTCCTGTGCAGCCTCCCATGTGTCTCCTTATTTTAAATCCACTCAGACCAGTTTCTGATTGCTTGAGCAACACTTGTTCCTGAGCCCCTTCTGTGCAATCTTTCCTAACCTGACTTCTCGTGGACTGATCTCTTGTGTACCGACTCAGCTAGTTCTCCTAATTACATTTGTCTGCTGCCCATCCTGACCTTGACTCATTTTCCGGCTATCCTTTTACTCCATCCATCCCTGTCTGCATTGTCTCTTCGGGTACTCTCCTCGCGAGCAGGGTGAACCTGGGTGTCGTGACCTGTGGTCAGCACGCAGCTAAGTCCAAACTCCCATGAGGGGGTCCCTGGCAGAATACCGGCTTCCCCTGGCCACTAAATTGTTTGAAACAGCTGTCAAGAACAGCAAATTGCTAGCTAACTTAGTGGCTGAACCTTCCTACCAAACTGTAACCCCTAGCATACGGTCTCCCGCAGAGAGCCATGTTACAAACCCAGAGGACATTCTGGGGGAATTTCATCAATTCTATAGTACACTATATCAAGATTCCCTTCTAACTCTGAGCAGATGTTGGATTTCCTGGGAGATGCGCGTTTGCCGCTTCTGTCTGCTGAGGACAAGGATGACCTTGATAAACCCCTGACATCTTTGGAGATAGAGGCTGACATCCAATCCTTTCTCAATAACACAATAAGAAGTCCCCGGGGCCTGATGGTCTGCCGGAAGAGTGGTACAAGACCCATGTGGCCCTTCTGGCCCCTAGGTTGCAAACGCTATGCACTTATTGCTTGGAAGTCGGGAAGCTACCAGATAGTATGTATCGGGTGCATATTGTGTTATTGCCTAAACTGGGTAAAGATTTGATGCACTGCTCTTCCTGTAGACTTACAGTATATCGCTAGTGAACTATGACCTAAAGATTCATACCATCGATTATAAATATTGATTAAACTGACTTTATGCCTAGCAAATCCACCTATGTCAACATTCGAAGGGTATTCACACACCTCCAACTTCAGCCTGAATGGACTGCCTCAAGAGTCTTGGTAGCCTTTGATATTGAAAAGGCTTTCGACACAGTTGGGGGGGGGGGGGGGGGGGGTTATTTTAATGCAAGTACTGGAACTCTTTGGTTTTGGCCCAGTCTTTCGAAAATCGATTGATTTGTTATACAGAATTCCCATGGCAAACCTCAAGCTAAATGGCCTCCATTCCCAATCCAGAAGGGGACGAGGCAGAGGTGCCCTCTTTCCCCTGCCTTGTTTGTGCTGGCTATGAAACCGTTAGCAGAGGCACTGAAGGCATTTCATGCAGTGGCTGGGATCCGCGTATGTTCTATTGTAGACAGAGTAGCGCTTTATGCAGACAATTTAATACTTTTTCTACAGGACCCTGGCCCCTCACTCTCTGAAGCATTACGGATCCTGGACCCCTTCACGGCCCTCTTGGGTCTACATAATAACTGGGGCAAATCATACAAATTATTCTCACTGGGTGAACAAAGAGGTTACATTGGTAACAAAGGGCAATATTAGAGGAGTGTATATTCAAAAAAATATTTTATTGATATCAAGCAATAAAATCAATGGAGTGCAGTATTTCTACTCAAGTGTATAGTTTTCATAGTCATAGTTTACACCAACAACAACACCTTTGTGCAGTGCATATCTTGTAAACATCATACAAGGACATACATGTAACATTAACAACACATAATCTATAAAAACTCAATGTCTGGACGCCTGGTCGTGAGGTACAGGAAGGATGTCATGCGACAAGGTTGCATATATGGTTCTACAAAGTAAGGGACATCCATTCTGTACATCACCCCTGTATGGGAGGCTGCTGGTGAAAGATCCTATTCATTCAGTGTAAACTCGTTTCGCCATGGAAGTAGCGTAGCAAAACGCGTTGATGTCATGGCGTCACGTGACGCTGAATGCAGAAGGCCCCACTGCAAAGTGATGATGAGCCAGTTTGAGGAGCAGTTCGCTGCCCGCATGGACTGAGGGACTGTGCAATGCACGTCCTCCCCACTACGGACTACCGTTCAGAGGCACTACAGTAAGGTCCATATCAGAAGATTTATGTACGGATACGGAGGCGGAGCTCTCCAAGCACAACACAGGTCTACAGGAATGGTAAAGTACCATTGACGTTATACTTACCAGCTCTATAGCCACTAGACATACAGTATCTAACAAAAGTGAGTACACCCCTCACGTTTTTGTAAATATTTTATCATATCTTTTAATGTAACAACACTGAAGAATTTACACTTTGCTGACACTATAAGAAGGATTGCCAAGACCATGAAACTGAGCTGCAGCACAGTGGCCAAGACCATACAGCGGTTTAAAAGGACAGGTTCCACACAGAACAGGCCTTGCCATGGTCGACCAAAGAAGTTGAGTGCACGTGCTCAACGTCATATCCAGAGGTTGTCTTTGGGAAATAGATGTATGAGTGCTGCCAGCATTGCTGCAGAGGTTGAAGGGGTGGGGGGGTCAGCCTGTCAGTGCTCAGACCATACGCTGCAAACTGCATCAAATTGGTCTGCATGGCTGTTGCCCCACAAGGAAGCCTCTTCTAAAGATGATGCATAAGAAAACCCACAAACAGTTTGCTGAAGACAAGCAGACTAAGGACATGTATTACTGGAACCATGTCCTGTGGTCTGATGAGACCAAGATAAACGTATTTGGTTCAGATGGTATCAAGCGTGTGTGGCAGCAACCAAGTGAGGAGTACAAAGACAAATGTGTCCTGCCTACAGTCAAGCATGGTAGTGGGAGTGTCATGGTCTGGGGCTGCATGAGTGCTGCCAGCACTGGGGAGCTACAGTTCATTGAGGGAACCATGAATGCCAACATGTACTGTGACATACTGAAGCAGAGAATGATCCCCTTCCTTCAGAGACTGGGCCACAGGGCAGTATTCCAACATGATAACGACCCCAAATACACCTCCAAGACGACCACTGTTTTGCTAAAGAAGCTGAGGATAAAGGTGATGGACGGGCCAAGCATGTCTTCAGACCTAAACCTTATTGAGCATCTGTGGGGCATCCTCAAACAGAAGGTTGAGGATCGCAAGGTCTCTAACATCCACCAGCTCCGTGGTGTTGTCATGGAGGAGTGGAAGAGGACTCCAGTGGCAACCTGTCAAGCTCTGGTGAACTCCATGCCCAAAGGGGTTAAGGCAGTGCTGGAAAAAAATGGTGGACGCACAAAATATTTACACTTTGGGCCCAATTTGGACATTTTCACTTAGGAGTGTGCTCACTTTTGTTGCCAGCGGTTTAGACAATAATGACTGTGTGAGTTATTTTGAGGGGACAGCAAATTTACACTGTTATACAAACTGTACACTCACTACTTTACATTGTAGCAAAGTGTCATTTCTTCAGTGTTGTCACATGAAAAGATATAATAAAATATTTACAGAAATATGAGGGGTGTACTCACTTTTGTGAGATACTGTTCATACGCTGTACTAGCATAATAGTAAACCTAAACCTAGCAGAAGGGTACACCTGTGAATCTGTATGCCTGTGCAGAGGCTACTTAGAAGATATATAACATCCCTAGACCCAAGATGCTGTTCCACATCCGTGTGATACAAGCTCTGCACTTTGTGTGATTACTGACAGCGAGAACATCGCTGTGTGTGACTTTGTCCTTTATCACCTATAAGTGCATGAACGGCAGGTCTTCTCAATAACAGGACTGCAATGACTTTTCCTACAACATTATCAACTTATGAAACTCCTTTAGTAAATTAGGAAGTCACATAGCTCCTTCTGTCATTTCCTAGCATCGTACCATTACTGTACTTGACATCAATGAGTGGATATATAAGCCGCCAGTGTTAAGTAAAGACTGTTGATCATTTTCTCACCTCCAAACAGTGTGTCCACATTCTCAGGACCCTCAGAGAGACTACCGTAATCACTCCGCATTAACCCTGAATAGGATCCGCATATTTCACCAGCAGCTTCCCATCCCGGGGCGATGTACAGAATGGATGTCCCTTATTTATGCACATACACTTTGTTGAACCATATATACAACCTTATCTCATGACATCCTTCCTGTACATCACAACCAGGCGTCTGGACGTCCAGTTTTTATAGATCATGTGTTGTTATGTTACATGTATGTCCTTGTCTGGTGTTTACAAGATAGACACTCCACAAAGGTGTTGTTGGTATAAACTATGACCATGCAAAACTGAACACTTGAGTAGGAGTAATGTTCTTCATTGATTTTATTGCTTGATATCAATAAAAATATTTTTTTAATATATACTTCTCTAATATTGCCTTTTGTTACCACTGGGTTAATTTGTGTGCTGTTGTTAAGGTTATGGTGACATCCCCTCACTGGTGAGTGGCTAAGGAGTACCTTCCAATTTCATAGTAGATTTTTACTGTACCCGTCTTCTTTCCTGTTTGATCTAACTGGTTAAAATCACTTATTTTACAATAGATCCAGGGGCTTAGAGGATGGCCGATCCAAACTCACCTTTACAGTGGGCAAATACTAATAAATATTTAGGGAATAATATTCTCCTAATAATAAGGACTTTAGCAAACTTAACTTATCACCAGCTTTACAGTGGTGTAGACAGAGGCTGAAAGCTTGGTCCCATCTCTCTTATACCTTATTGCGAGAAAAAATCTAATACAAATTAAAATCCTCCCTGTCCTACTATATAGCCTTAGGCACTCCCCAGTCTCGTTGCCGAAATCATTTTTTTTAAGCAGACTTGCTCATAGGCTCATTCTTATGGCAATCCCGCCCAGCTAGATTTAGCAAAAAGGTTTTATGCAGATCCTGGACATAAGGGGGTTTGGCTTGGTCAGACTTTTATACCTACTATTTGGGGGCTATGCCCACCCACCTTCATAACTGGCTAATTTCTGATGACACCAATGCCTCAGTAGTTTTGGAAGTGGCACACTCAGGAATCCTATGAGATCCTCCATAATATCCTCTACATGGGTCTTAGAAGCATCTTACCCGCCCCTCACTGCCGCTATGAGGGCAGTCATTAAAGCCTGGTGTATTGTTATAACTAAACCCAATGCAGTGAGGGGTAAATGTTCTCCATTGACACCGCTTTGGTTCAATCTCATGTTACCGGAATTTCAATTCCTACCGGACCCCGGCTTATGGGCTGCTAAGGGGGTCAGATACTTGGCAGATATCTGTGATGGACATGCAATATTTACGTTTGACAGGCTGGAAGATAAATTTACACTATCTAATGCGTTCTTTTTCCGATTCCTGAAACTCTGGCATGCCTATGCATCACAATTCGAGCCCCCTTCATTTAGACTTGAAGAAGATGACTTGGAGGTTCTCCTTCAGGATGACACCCTCAGGAAACCATTATCCGCGATTTACAAGTCATTATTGTCCTCTGTTAATGTGGGATTAGTGGGAGGATCTTTGGGACTGCCCATTTCAATAACTGATATCGGCCAAAAGCCGGTTGATCTATTTCAAAATAATACACAGAGTTTATTACACACCACAACGATTACACCGTATTTACCCCAGTTCCCGCTGGGTTCATCCATATCTTTTGGGAATGTCAACAGATTAGTAGATACTGGCAGGAAGTGACCTAGTTTACATCCAACATGACTACTATACCTGTCCCTGTAAAAGTTGGTGTTTGCCTCCTGGGGCTAGTCGACTCTCTAGCTGTTGCTAGATGCACACTCTATTGGGCCTCTCACTTTTATATGCCAGGAAGGCGATTGTGCTTAAAGTGGTTGTAAACCCACTGAAAAAAATAAAAAATAAGACAAAGGCATAATGAGCTAGTATGCAAAGCATACTAGCTCATTATGAAATACTCACCTTAGATTGAAGCCCCCAAAGCGGTCCAGGCACACTGTTCTGGCAAGCAACATGTCTCCCCGAGTTATTTCTGGGTATCGCGGGCTCTGGCGATGTGATTTGCCGGAGCCGCAATGATGTCACTCCCACGCATGCGCGCCGAAGCCGCCGGTAACGGCATATCACCTGAAGCAATGACACGAACCGTTGCTTCAGTGCGCATGTACTGATGATGTCGGTACATGCTGATGCAGGAAATATCTCCTAAACCTTGCAGGTTTAGGAGATATCCATGGTGGCTACAGGTAAGCCTTATTATAGGCTTACCTGTAGCGAAAAGTGGTTGTAAAGGGTTTACAGCCACTTTAAGTGGAAGTCAGACAGGGCTCCTACTTTGCCCTTTTGGAAACATCTGATCAACTCAGTTGTGCCCCTCTATAAAGCTACGTATTTATCTCGGGGTTGCCCTTGGAAATTTGAGAAGGTCTGGCACTTGTGGACAGACTCAGAGTTTACAGTAGATGACCAGGAGTCTGTGGACTGATTCAGCCCACTCCTGACAGTGTCTAGTTCATTGTATGACAGGGAATGACTATAACCTAGAGCCAATGTTCTCCTGGTACAATATGCTGACGTGCGGGAATGAGAGGAATCTCCTTGAGATACATTAATCCTTTGAGTTAATCCTAATGGTGTGAATCTGAGCGAGGTGTACGGAAAGTTTTTATAGTTAGCTGTGTTTTATTTAGCTGGTATGTGTTCTATGTACTCGTTAGCCTTTGAGGCATTCCCTGGCTATGTTTTCTACACAAACTTCTTAAAATTATTTCATAAAAAGAAATTTCCCCAAAAAAAGAGGAGAGACTAAATTATTCTTGCGAGGGGATACTATGCTGAGAGGACTTGCTGTGGGACAAGCAGCCGCCTCAGAGAAAAAAGGGGCCACACAGAAAGGTCATGCTGCCAGTGTCTGGCTGCCTAAATCTGAGGTAGGATAGTTTTGCTGCCACTGCTTACCAGGGACTATGCAAGCGTATACCAGAGCCGAGGGACCAAGTCCCTGTGACCTGATGTCTGGAACCGCCAAGCTTTTGGAACAGAATCTGTCACCTGCCAGTAGTGGTGAGAGGAGAATACACATTTAACCCCTTCCTACACCCTGATGTGTCAGTGGGGACTGAGCGATTTAAAGAGTGGTGGCAGAACAGAGGACCCATCAGCATCAGCAGCTTCTGTAGGGGTAAGCACTACACATTGTATGTACTATTCTGAAAACAGTATAATTAAGACCCCTTTAATTTTTTTCCGGTGTCCTTTCAAGGAATAATAAAAAATAAGAAACAGTCTCTCCAAAGTGAGAGGAAATCCATTGCCATGTTTTGTATCTGTTTTGTCATATAACATAAAATTATATCTAGGCATTAAACACCTTGTGAAAATTTACCAAGTGTTCAGTGACCAAATCAGTGCTGTATCATCCAGTGTGCAAATGTGGGTGGGGCACACGGGGAGGGGGGGCACACAATGCACACCAGGAGTAATCCAGCCAAACCCCCCAAGCACCTCTGACTCCCCGCAGCACTTATCCCCTGTGGTTCCCCTGCAACAGCTGGCCTGTCTGCCTCTCCCCTCTAGATAACCGCAGGGGTATTTACCTTTGCAAATCCATTCCCCAACCCCCCTCTGCACAGATTCCCTGGTGCCCCCTCCCTGCAACACTGCTTTCCTGCTGGCTGCAGCTGCCACTGAGGAGGAAGATTGGTGTCAGGATGGAGAGTGGGTGTGTGTGTGTGGGGTGAGAGTGTGGTTGGGACTGGAACTGTGTTCCTGAATGGAATGTTCTCTGCCAACCACTGCTGTATTCATTCATCACTGAAGCATAGTAAACTGTGTTCACTTCAATTCATTCATCTGCAGAGCAGCTGAGGCTGCAGAGAAAGGGAATGGGGACTCTATGGCCTCAGTAAATTTCTCTATCATTTCTCATTTCTCTATCTCAAAAAAGAGACCCATGATGTTTCATCAAAGCCCCCCCCCCAAAAAAAAATACTACAGAGTATTCTTGTGTGAGGCTGTGTTTACCTGCACGGTATGCACAGGTGTTCCATGCATCCCTGTGCAGGCAGTCCCATTGATGTCAATTGGGACACAGTAGCTGCATGAACACAGGTGAGGCTCCCAATATGACATCTGTGTGGGTATGTCCCTGAACTCACATTGGCTGCATTCAGGGCCATACACCCACACTGATGTCAGATTGGGAGCAGCGACTGCGTCCATGCAGCTACTGCGTCCCAATTGACGTGAATAGAACTGCCTGCACGGGGATGCGTGGAACACCTGTGTATCCCCATATGAGCAAACACAGCTTCGTATGTGGGTATGTTTTAATACACCCCATGTGAACAAGGCCTTAGTAGGAATTTATCAGGAATTTTGTAAGCTATGTTCTGTTTAAGTGTGCTAATAATGATTTTACGTATTTGTAGTAAAAAATAGTGATTGGATAAATATTTGGGCAACTATTGTAGGGCCTAAAGAAATCAGTAGCACTTTTTCTTTGTTCTATAGATCATGTGCTTTCACACATGTATGGTTTGGGGGGGTCTTTTACAAACTCTGAAAGTGAGAAATTATAACCTTCAGAATTTACACTATATTGATTATTTACAGTTTTGCATACCTTTGATTTTCACAGCTTCACAAAATGTATTTTGTTTAATAACTCAATACAGTTTTAGCATTTACTGTATATTTAGTAGGAATTTAGTAGAAATTTGTACGTTTTTGCTGTGTTTGTGTCCGCTATTAATGATTTTATTGTATTTGTAGCAAAAATATTATTTTGATAAACATTTGCACAAATATTATGGGGCCTTAAAAATTCTGGCTCCTTCAAAATATATATATATATATATATATATATATATATATATATATATATATATATATATATATATATATATATATATATATATATATATATACAGGGGGTCCCCTAGTTACAAACATCCGACTTACAAACGACTCCTACTTACAAACGGAGGGAGACAACAGGAAGTGAGAGGAAATCTACCCCTAGGAAGGGAATTTCACTCCTGTATGAGCTAATATAGGGAAAAGGTACCTCCACTGATGCTTTATCATCAAGGCTTGTTTCGGCAACAACCCAAAATTTTCAAAATCCAATTGTCATTGGGACAGAAAGTGAGGTGAAATCTTCTGAACAGGGGCACACACAGCAAAACAAATGTTACAGGGGTGTTAACCCTTCCCTATGCTATCCAAAAATCTTAAAAATAGTTATTTTGGCTGGAGCTACACTTAAAAAATTTACCAGTTCCGACTTACAAACAGATTCAACTTAAGAACAAACCTACAGTCCCTAACTTGTTTGTAACCCGGGGACCCCCTGTATATATATATATATATATATATATATATATAGTATGTTACACAGTCCTGACCAAAGTGTTCATTATCTCAACAGTTGCTGGTTTTAATTCAATTTTTCTTGTATTGTCAAAGCTTTTTTGGCTACACTTCTATGAATCATAGGAGGGAAGTTTGTCCTGCACTCCTGTGACCCATTTTCAACCAACAGCTAGGCTGTGGAAAGATCCTGATTTTACAGTTTTGATCCACGCAGATACCTGGATGGCAGCTGGCTCAGCCTCTTAAAATACTGAGCCAGCCACTCTCTCCCCTCCCCAACCCAGTGCTCCATTGACCACTGGAGAGGCAGAGCAGAGAGAAGGTGACTGAAAGCATAGGGGAGAACTGAGCGATCAGCTGTGTTTGAACGCTCAGTTCTCAGTGCAGAGGCGGTGGGAGACAGATGCAGCATCGGATCTGATTTTTTTGTTTTTGTAAACCCCATAATTCTCTTTTAAGGTAGGCTCAGTCAGCTAAAATTATATCTTTTTGCATGCAGAAATAATAGAAAATGTAATTTAAAGTTTTCTTTTTTTTAAAGAGATCCTTTGTTTCAAGGTACTAAAGGCAAATCCACTTTGCACTATAAGTGCACTGCCAGTGCAATTGAAAGTGCACTTAAAGTTCACTTGGAAGTGCAGTCGCTGTAGATCTGAGGGGGACTTGCAAGGAAAATAAAAAACAGCGTTGTAGCTTGCACATGATTGGATGATAAAATCAGCAGAGCTTCCCCTCATTTCAAATCTACCCCTCAGATCTACAGCGACTGCACTTCCAAGTGCACTTTCAGTGCACTTTCAAGTACACTTGCAGTGCACTTGTAGTGCAAAGTGGATTTGCCTTTAGTAAATCAACCCCTATGTGTTTTTGTGTGACTGTCAGTTGTGGTACAGTAATTAGGAGTATTTTGTTGGTACAAGCACTGTGGCATAGTGGAGAGCATACAGGGACTAGTCTCAGGTTCTGTTTATTCATTCCACATCATTTAATTTTAATCCACAACCACTGTTAGGTGCAACCTGACTATGACCGCCATTTGCTATGGCATGCTACATGCGCCATTGGACTTGTTTTGTGCTCAATCTTGGGGTTCCTCGAGTATTTCATATTGCATAATACTTGCTTGCATTTTATCACAATGTTTTGACTTTTTAATTGTAAAGCCAAACACATTACTTGTTATGGGCATTGTTAATTTTTACATATTGTTTATATTTTTGAAATATCAGTTTTCCTTTTTTTTACTAAATAGGAGTTTCTGTCATATTTCAGGTTGTCAGGAAAAAATGCACTTTGCCAGTAAATTTTCCATTTTTGTCAGTGAAAAAATGTTGGGGGGGGGGGGGGGGGGATTGGCTTGACAACCCTGTCGGTAAAATGCAGAGCGGGAGCCAAATGGTTGTACAAGGCAACTGACCCAACCACTGTTGAGCATCTTTATTATGTAACCAGCAGGCACTACATAATGCCAACAAACGTTATAGAAAACCACACCCAATTTTTGCCGTGGTGCACTTTGTTTTTCTCTGGCAGAAGGGCCCAAGTATGATCTTGCACACTGGCCAACTGCTTTTATAAAGCACCCCTGGACCAAATATAAAATACTCTTGTAAGAACAGCCCATATGCTACACATATAATCCTCACTGTACAAAATGTTAACGTTATACATGCAGTATATATTTACTTGTGCTGTATGTGAAAAATTTAACCATTAGTACCTTCTAATGCTTTCTACATGGTGCTTTTGTATTTATGCTGTTATTGATTCACTACTGTTTGAGTCCCTGACCCCACATAATAATGCAGATCAGATGTTCTAACTTCTACGTGATGTTATTTGCTGCATGCTTGATCGTGTCTGTGACATGGTATTTAGGAGCCAATAACCAGACATATAAAAAAGAAAATATACTGTAGCAATGTTGTATTTTCTTCAACTGACAAATAATGAGGCTTTTTGTGAACAAATTTATTAAAAAAACACAGTTTGTTGGAAATGGTTGTGATTTTTATATTTTTACCAATATATTTCAAGTCCTACTTTTGTTTTTCATGTATTTCAGCAGCAAAGCAGTCTATCTGAACAAAGCACTAGTCTTCTCACGGTGGTTTTGTGCACTAGATAATAACAAATGAATGGTAATCCTAGATTGTAATCTCAAAACTGTTTTACTTTTTTTCACGTTTTAGGATTATTCACAACTTTGTAGTATCCTGCTTTCGTCCGATGCATAGTCAAGCCCAGAAATTAAAGGTCCAATGAGTTCATTTCTGTTTCTAAAAGCAAAAACATTCAAACATTTTAGAGATTCAACAAGACACAAGTTATGTGCTATCAGGTATACATGTGGGGGATTTGATAGTTCATACCAAGGTCAATCAGGTATAAGGGCCGGTTCACATCTATACAGTGTATTGTAGGCACATTTTAAATGTGTTTTAGGTGCTTCACCATTGAACTCTATATAAGATGTGTTTTCATTAAAGTGCATCAAAGATGCAGATAGCAGTATTCTTTTTAATATTGCACACCTAAAACGCACATAAAGCACATAGATGTTAGTATTGCCTTAAAGTGATTGTAAAGGCAGATGGTTTTTTATCTTAATGCATTCTATGCATTAAAATAAAACGCCTGCTGTGTGCAGCAGCCCCCCTAATACTTACCTGAGGTCCCTCTAGGTCCAGCGATGTTGCAGGAGTGTCTCGGCTGCATGGGACTCCCCTCCTCATTGGCTGAGACAGCTGCGTGGTGCAATTGGCTCCCACTGCTGCCAATCAAAGTCAGGCAGCCAATGAGGAGAGAAAGGAGGCGGGGCCACAGGGAGGACACAGGAAGCTGTGGCTTAGCTCAGGTGCTCCCATAGCAAGCTGCTTGCTGTGGGGGCACAACAAGAGGGTGGGGCCAGGAGCACCAAAGAGGGACCCGAGAAGAAGAGGATTGGGTCTGCTCTGTGCAAAATCATTATACAGGGCAGGTAAATATAACATGCTTGTTATTTTTAACTAAAAAAAAACATGACTTTACAATCACTTTAATGATCCCTTCTTGACTCAACACGCACTTCTTAATTACAGTACATATTTGGCAATCTTGGTACTAACTATTGCAGTAATTCTAGCCCTTGAATACTCTAAAATTCTCACAAGTAATTTGAAGGCTCAGTTCATACTGGAACCGGCTGGGGATTGCACAGGAATGCTGTGCGTCCCCATTCACCGGTTCAGGAACGAATCAGGGCCAAATCTTTCAATGAATTCGGACCTGAAATAGAGCTAAAGCACACAGCGTTTTTGTGCAGTGCGCTCTGCAGCCACCAGAGATATGTGAACTGGCTCCTTAGAGAGCCGGTCACATTCTCCTGCTATGCGAATTGAATGCGGGGAAACCCTCATCCAAGTCGCATAGGTGTGAACCCAGCCTCACAGTTTCATGTGTTTTAAAATCTGCAGCAATCATATAGTTGTTGGGGAGGCTAATTAATTAACCACTTCAGCCCCGGAAGATTTTACCCCCTTCCTGACCAGAGCATTTTTTGCGGTTCGGCAATGCGTTGCTTTAGCTGACGTTGTACCCAAACAAAATTGACGTCCTTTTTTTCCCACAAATAGAGATTTCTTATGATGGTATTTGATCGCCTCTGCGGTTTTCTTTTTTTTTTGTGCTATAAACTAACAAAGGCCGTCAATTTAAAAAAAAAAGCTATATTTTTTACTTTTTGCTATAATAAATATCCCCCAAAAATATATTACAAAAAATTCTTCCACAGTTTAGGCTGATATGTATTCTTCTACATATTTTTTGCAAAAAAAAATCTCAAGTGTATATTGATTGGTTTGCGCAAAAGTTATAGCATCTACAAAATAGGGGATATATTTATGGCATTTTTATTATTAATTTTTTTTTTTTTACTAGTAATGGCAGCAATCTGTTATTTTTATCGGGACTGCGACATTATGGTGGACACATCAGGCACTTTTGACACTATTTTGGGACCATTGTCATTTATACAGCAATCAGAGCTAAAAATAGAAACTGATTACTGTATAAATGGCACTGGCAGGGAAGGGGTTAAACACTAGGGGGCGATCAAGGGGTTAAATGTGTCCTATGGAGGTGTTCTAACTGTAGGGGGGATGGGCTCACTACAACATGATAGAGATCACTGCTCCCGATGACAGGGAGCAGTGGATTTCTGTCATGTTGCTAGTCAGAACAGGGAAATGCCTTGTTTACATAGGCAGCTCCCCGTTCTGCCTCTCCTCAGTGCAATCGCGGGCCGCCAGCGAATATCGAATGCGCGGGACCCCCGGCACGCAACGGGCAAGCTTCTACGGCACGCAGCCGGCGCACGCGCGCGGTAGGCGGCAAATTCAAAGGGATGTACAGGTACACCCATTTGTCTGCCTGTGCCATTCTGCTGACGTACATCTGTGTGCAGCGGTTGGCAAGTGGTTAAAGTATATGTGAACCCTTACTTTGTAAAACATTCAGTTTAGTAAACCCATTCAGTTTAAAATGGAAATGAAAGGCAAAACATTTTTATATATATATATACGGTATATATATATATATATATATATATATATATATATAGTGCTACAATGTAAATTAGTGAGTGTACAGATTGTATAAATTTGCTGTCCCCTCAAAATAACTCAACACACAGCCATCAATGTCTAAACCACTGGCAAAATGAGTACACCCCTAAGTGAAAATGTCCAAATTGGGCCCAATTAGCTATTTTCCCTCCCCGGTGCCATGTGCCTGGTTAGTGTTACAAGGTCTCAGGCGTGAATGGGGAGCAGGTGTGTTAAATTTGGTGTTATCTCTCACTCTCTCATACTGGTCACTGAAAGTTCAACATTGCACCTCATGGCAAACACTCTCTGAGGATCTGAAAAAAAAGAATTGTTGCTCTACATAAAGATGGCTTAGGCTATAAGAAGATTGCCAATTCCCTGAAACTGAGCTGCAACACAGTGGCCAAGACCATACAGCGGTTTAAAAGGACAGGTTGCACTCATAACAGGCCTTGCCATGGTCAACCAAAGAAGTTGAGTGCACGTGCTCAGCGTCATATCCAGAGGTTGCCCTTGAGAAATAGACTTATGAGTGCTGCCAGCATTGCTGCAGAGGTTGAAGGGGTGGGGGGTCAGCCTGTCAGTGCTCAGACCATACGCCGCACACTGCATCAAATTGGTCTGCATGGCTGTCAACCCAGAAGGAAGCTTCTTCTAAAGATGATGCACAAGAAAGCCCACAAACTCTTTGCTGAAGACAAGCAGACTAAGGACATGGATTACTGGAACCATGTTCTGTGGTCTGATGAGACCAAGATAAACTTATTTGGTTCAGATGGTGTCAAGCGTGTGTGGCGGCAACCAGGTGAGGAGTACAAAGACAAGCGTGTCTTGCCTACAATCATGCATGGTGGTGGGAGTGTCATGTTCTGGGGCTGCATGGGTGCTGACGGTGTTCTGCCGAGAAAGTTCCCCTTGGCAAGTAATGACTCCCCTGTACTGCGCAGGTGCAGTGCTTGCGCAATACGAACAACAAGGGAGCCGCCAAAAATATCCAAAGCTGAACAGCTGTGAGTGAGCTGTACACGGCGCCTGCGCAATGAGCAAGACATTGTGGCCAACGCTGCCGCACGCTCCCGATGCTTGTGCTACTCTGCAAGGGGCGGGTGTATTACTGTGATAATGTGTTTATTATCCGCTCCTTGCAGAGTAGCACGAGCATCGGGAGTGTGCGGCATTGTCTGGTAGCATTGGGAGCGTGTGGTAGAATGTGATGTTAAATGTGCGCAGGCGCGGTGTACAGCTGACGCTCAGCTGTGTATGTTCGGCTATTTTCGCCTCGGTAGTGCTTCGTACTGCGCAAGCGCTGTGCCTGCGCAGTACATGGGGGTCATTATCCGCTGGGGGAACTTCTTCGGCAAGATACCGTACTGCGCAAACCCTGCACCTGCGCAGTACAGGGGGGTCCTTATCTGCCCGGGGGACTTTTTCGGCAAGACACCGGCACTGGAGAGCTACTGTTCATTGAGGGAACAATATGTACTGTGACATACTGAAGCAGAGCATGATCCCCCTCCCTTCAGAGACTCGGCCACAGGACAGTATTTCAACATGATAACGACCCAAACACTCCTCCAAGAAGATCACTGCCTTGCTATAGAACCTGAGGGTAAAGGTGATGGACTAGCCAAGCATGTCTCCAGACCTAAACCCTATTGCGCATCTGTGGGACATCCTGTGAAGCTCTGCTGAACTCGATGCCCAAGAGGGTTAGGGCAGTGCTTGAAAATAATAGTGACCACACAAAATATTGACACTTTGGGCCTAATTTGGACATTTTCACTTAGGGGTGTACTCACTTTTGTTGCCAGTGGTTTAGACATTAATGGCTGTGTGTTGAGTTATTTTGAGGGGACAGCAAATTGACACTGTTATACAAGCTGTACACTCATTACTTTACATTGTAGCAAAGTATCATTTCTTCAGTGTTGTCACATGAAAAGATATAATAAAATATTTACAAAAATGTGAGGGGTGTACTCACTTTTGTGAGATAATGTATATTGTACATAACATTCTGTTGACTAATGTATTTGTTGTCCAAACAATTTCTGGTCGCTAAACAGGTTCTGACTATCTGTATGAAGTTTTTCTTTAATGGAGGCTCAGACAAAATGTTAACTTTCTATCTATATTCTGTGTGCAGAAGTTTATATACTGTATGTCTGTGAGGCTCTCTCTTGAGGTACAGGAATTAAAGCATGTTTTATAGGTACAGGGAGGCTCAGGTTTTAGTTAACCCTGCCCCTTTAATCCCCCCCCACCCCTCATTGTTATGGCAGTTTGGCATGACCTACAGTTCACCAATCAAATTCCTACACATTCACATTTGCCATTCCTTTATATTACAACTTCCTTTGGGGCGCCCCAGGGGTCTTTTACAATCCTCACATTGCCCCTGGTCTGCACCATGGTGCAAACGTATACATATTTTTTATACACCATGGGGTAAGCTTTCATCTCTGAATTTGACCTGAACAAAACATAGCCAGGACAAAGGTGTGGGATCCTAATGCTATTGGAAAGGAATTGGAAAGGTCAAAGCAGTGACAATGAGTGTGGGGCTTTTATTCCAGGCAGTGGAAGATCATGAAGGAGGTGGATTAACCAGCTGATTTGGGTGGATGCCCTGGGGCCATGCTGTGGCGCGATCTGTCAGGGGCTGTGTCTATCATACACGGTGGATGACTGATCAGTGTACCGGCCTGCTGCCAGTACCATGTGATCGCTGTGACTAATCACAGCATATCACATGACATTTGTAAACAATGGGTGGCTTCCTTTTATGCCATTCATTGTGTACAATTGGGCTGCTAGCTGTGATTGGTCACAGTGATCACATGGTACAGATGGCCAATCACAGCCCATCTGTATCATGTGATTAGCTCTGGCCAATCAAAGCTAATCACAACAAAACACACTGAATGAATCAGAATCAAAAGAAAAAAAGTAATAAAAAAGAAAAAAAGAATTGAAAAAATTAATTATTTTTTTAACATACTGTCACCAGTCATTGTCCCTGATCACTGCCACACCCGTTTTATGATAACGCTGTATTGCACTGGTGACAGTGTGTAGAAAGAAAACAAAAACTGTGAAAACATTTTTTTCTATTTTATAAAAAATTGTGACAAAATATACAACTTAAAAAAACTTGCAATGTCTCTTACTAAATACCTTGAACTGTCATTTGGGGGATATTTGTACTGTCCTGGCATTTTCAGACCTCAGGAAATTAGTTAGGCCATCAGTACATCAGGATTGATTGACTTTCAGATATATAGTATACCATAGTTTGTAGACTCTATAATTTTCTACAGACTAAATTTGATATACTGATTTGGGTTATTTTTACACAAAAAATGTAGCAGAATACATTTTAGCCTACATTTATGAAGAAAATGTATTTATTTGCAAAAACAGAAACAAACAAAAATGCTTTTTTTTCATTTATTTGGCAAAGAATAAAAAATCCATTGGTGAATAAATGCTACCCGAAAAAATCTCTATTTGTGTGAAATAAATTATAAAAATGTCATATGGGTACAGTGTTGCATGAACGAGAAATTGTCATTCAAAGTGCGACAGTACTGAATCCTGAAAATTGACCTGGGCAGGAAGAGGGTAAAAGTTCCCAGCATTGAAGCGATTAAAGTAATTGTAAAGACTCGTCTTTTTTTTAATTTTATTTTTTAAACAAACGTGTTATACTTACCTGCTCTATGCAGTGGATTTGCACAGAGCAACCCAGATCCTCCTCTTCCCAGGTCCCTCTTTGGTGGTCCTGGCTCCTCCCTCCTGTTGCTTGCCCTACAGCAAGCAGCTTGGTATGGGGGGAACAGGGCCGAGCTGCAGCTCCCTGTGTCCATTCAGACACGGAGATGCTGTTCGGCCCCACCCCCTCTCTCTCCCGATTGGCTAACTGACTTTGATTGAGAGTCGTGGGAGCCAATGGTGCCACTGCCGTGTCTCAGCCAAAAAGGAGGGAGAGTCTCGGACGGCTGAGGGACTCGTGGACATCGCTGGACAGAGATGGGGCTCAGGTAAGTATTAGGGGGTACTGGGGAGGCTGCTACACAAAGAAGGCCTTTTATCTCAATGCACTAAGATAAAAAATCTTCTGCCTTTACAACCCCTTTAAGGACAGTTCTTGCAAGAAGTCGTTTGGATCAGGCCACCAGATTTGTCAGCCGGGAGAAAGACATCATATACAATGTTTAAAAAAATAAATAAATGACTACATCTCAGGGAGTGAGTGTACGATGGCACATCCCAAATACTGCCAAGACAACATAAGGAAGATTACTTTCCAGGATTAAAGGACTTTAGAGGCATCATACTCAAACTAACAACACAATTAAAGTCATTGTAAAGTCTTGTTTATTTTTAATTAAAAATAACAAACATGTTATATTCACCTCCTCTATGCAGTGGATTTGCAGCAGCCCGTTTCCTCCTCTTTTCAGGTCCCTGGCTGGAGCTCCTAGTGCCTCCCTCCTGTTGGGTGCCCCAACAGCAAGCAGCTTGCTATGGGGGCACCTGAGCTGAGTCACAGCTGCCTGTATCCATTCAGACACGGAGCTGCGGACCGGCCCTGCCCCCTTTCTATCCTCATTGGCTGACTGACTTTGATTGACAGCAGCAGGAGCCAATGGCACCACGTTAGAATGCATACAATGCATTAAGATAAAAAACCTTCTGACTTTACAACCATTTTAAGTAAAACAATATTTATTCAATCCCATTAAAACAAATGGTGAAATAATGCATAACCACCACATACAGTGTATAAGTAACAACCGTGATAATAAAAAACATTGAAATCAATACAAAACATTAACAGTTGCAACTTACAGTGCCATGAAAAAGTATTCATACCCCTTGAAATGTTTTACTGTTTGTCATGTAACAGACAAAAACGTAAATGTATTTTAGTGGGATTTTATGTGATAGACCAACACAAAGTGGCACATAATTGTGAAGTGGAAGGAAAATGATAAATGGTTTTCAGTTTTTTTTTTACACGTAATTATCTGAAAAGCCCTAAATAAAATCTAGTGGAACCAATTGTCTTCAGAAGTCACCTAATCAGTAAATACAGTCCACCTGTGTGTAATTTAATCTCAGTATAAATACAGCTGTTCTGTGAAGCCCTCAGAGGTTTGTTAGAGAACATTAATGAACAAACAGCATCATGAAAACCAAGGAACATACCAGACAGGTCAGGGATACAGTTGTGGAGAAGTTTAAAGCAGGGTTAGGTTATAAAAATATAGCCCAAGCTTTGAACATCTCACAGAGCACTGTTCAATCCATCATCTGAAAATGGAAAGAGTATGGCACAACTGCAAACCTTACAAAACATGGCCGTCCACCTAAACTGACAGGCCGGGCAAAGAGAGCATTAATCAGAGAAGCAGCATAGAGGCCCATGGTAACTCTAGAGGAGCTGCAGAGATCCACAGCTCAGGTGGAAGAATCTGTCCACAGGACAACTTTTAGTCGTACACTCCACAAATCTGACCTTTATGGAAGAGTGACAAGAAGAAAGCCATTGTTGAAAGAAAGCCATAAAAAGTACTATAATAAAAAGGAGAAAAAAGACCACTGAAATTGCCTATTGAGCACCGGTGTGTATGAGCTTTCCTAAGCGGTTTACCTAATACCTGCTCAAATAGGAACACCTGTGTATATCATCATCCCAAATTGTGAATCGTGAACATATCACATATCACGGGGTGATCATCCTCTGAACTTAACTAACAGCATACAAAAGAATATTGGAAATAGATTCCAGACAGCAGTTTCTTCAAAGAGGACACACTGATATATATAATTAACTATCTTTATTGGAAATCCCTCAAATATAAGTGTGCATATATGGACAAATTAACAACAATTGAGAAAAAAAGAGACTATTCCTCCCTCCAGCCAAGAGTAAAAATAAGACTGACATCTTACAGGGAACCTGGGTGGCCACCTTACCCTATATACACACCTCCATCAATCACTCGTCTTGCATACACATACAGACAATAGTCTTAGACCCGGGTCTATTAGGTGGATATTAGCCAAAGGTTGCTCAGATGTATAGAAAATAGACTGAAAGTCCATGGGCATATAATCAGAGCAATTGTCTGTATCAGGGCTGCATTAATAGGCGAGAAATCCACCCATGGAATCGACCTGGGTATGTCAAAAATAAACAGAAATCCATGCAGTATAACACAGTTGAATGCGGGGGTCAACAGTTAGTGACCAAACAAATCAGAGTCCACTGTTGTTTTCCATAGAAAGACATGTACTGATCGCTCACCGTTTAGGCGTCTTGATCTGGGTGTCTCATGATTCGCAAAATACCCGTGCTGCCGCCGTCTCCTTGCTGGTAACTAGACCATTCTGAGAGCCATGCACTTCCGGCAGTATTGGTTCCTCCAGATGAAACTTGCGGTAGGTCGCAAGGTTCAGAGTCAGTCGACTGGACTGTGGCCAGCGGCTGTGTAAACGGTGATATAGCCAGCCACATTGAGAAGGCGGTGGAAAGACAGGATCACTGTTGGATTTAGCGGTTATGGTCTATCCAACGGTGGAGATAAGCTGAGGTGGTCCCGGGCCATTAGTGGGCATCCAGAGGTCCCGACCACCACTGAAGTGATGGCAAGATGCTTACGCGTTTCACCTGATCACAGGTTTCCTCAGAGCATACGTGCTGGGTCAGGATACGTGCTTTAAATAGTCACACTATAGATACCAATTAACAATTAAAACCATCCACACCTGAACACCCATCACTACATCATTCACCACTGGTGCAGAATTAAGAACCCATGCAGGTACGATCACTTAACGGACCAAATAGATATTTTAATAGCAAAGGTATATCTGTAATTTTCTCTCAGAATCTGAAGAACCTTCACTTCTGTTTGGCGGTGACAACTCCCAAGGGGGATGTATGCCTAGATGGCCTATATACAGTATATAGATGCATCCCCATTTTTTGGGCATTTACAAATTGAATCTGCCATCTAGACGGGGGGACTATGATAGGATACGGTATCAAAAAGAGAAGATGTGGATCTTCTATTTAAAAAGTTTACAGCTGTTTGGCTTGAATAATGAGTGCAATCTTTCTGTATTCTTAGAACGTTAATGGGACATCTTTTTATGTGGATATCCATTTCTATACATTTTGGTATCTTAAGAATTGTTTTGTTCTTATATATATTCTATATAGGCTGTTTTCGCATATATCCCCCTTGAGTGCTCTCTAGATTCTGAGACTACATTGGTATCATATAAAAAATGGGGATGCATCTATATACTGTATATAGGCCATCTAGGCATACATCCCCCATGGGGGCTGTCACCGCCAAACAGAAGTGAAGGTTCTTCAGATTCTGAGAGAAAATTACAGATATACCTTTGCTATTAAAATATCTATTTGGTCCGTTAAGTGATCGCACCTGCACGGGTTCTTAATTCTGCACCAGTGGTGAATGATGTAGTGATGGGTGTTCAGGTGTGGATGGTTTTAATTGTTAATTGGTATCTATAGTGTGACTATTTAAAGCACGTATCCTGACCCAGCACATATGCTCTGAGGAAACCTGTGATCAGGTGAAACGCGTAAGCATCTAGCCATCACTTCAGTGGTGGTCGGGACCTCTGGATGCCCACTAATGGCCCGGAACCACCTCAGCTTATCTCCACCTTTGGATAGACCATAACCGCTAAATCCAACAGTGATCCTGTCTTTCCACCGCCTTCTCAATGTGGCTGGCTATATCACCGTTTACACAGCCGCTGGCCACAGTCCAGTCGACTGACTCTGAACCTTGCGACCTACCGCAAGTTTCATCTGGAGGAACCAATACTGCCGGAAGTGCATGGCTCTCAGTACGGTCTAGTTACCAGCAAGGAGACGGCGGCAGCACGGGTATTTTGCGGATCATGAGACACCCAGATCAAGACGCCTAAACGGTGAGCGATCAGTACATGTCTTTCTATGGAAAACAACAGTGGACTCTGATTTGTTTGGTCACTAACTGTTGACCCCCGCATTCAACTGTGTTATACTGCATGGATTTCTGTTTATTTTTGACATACCCAGGTCGATTCCACGGGTGGATTTCTCGCCTATTAATGCAGCCCTGATACAGACAATTGCTCTGATTATATGCCCATGGACTTTCAGTCTATTTTCTATACATCTGAGCAACCTTTGGCTAATATCCACCTAATAGACCCGGGTCTAAGACTATTGTCTGTATGTGTATGCAAGGCGAGTGATTGATGGAGGTGTGTATATAGGGTAAGGTGGCCACCCAGGTTCCCTGTAAGACGTCAGTCTTATTTTTACTCTTGGCTGGAGGGAGGAATAGTCTCTTTTTTTCTCAATTGTTGTTAATTTGTCCATATATGCACACTTATATTTGAGGGTTTTCCAATAAAGATAGTTAATTATATATATCAGTGTGTCCTCTTTAAAGAAACTGCTGTCTGGAATCTATTTCCAATATTCTTTTGTAAAGCCATAAAAAGTGCAGTTTGCTAGAAGCCATGTGGGGAACACAGCAAACATGTGGAAGAAGGTGCTCTGGTCAAATGAGACCAAAATGTAACTTTTTGGCCTAAAAGCAAAATGCTATGTGTGGCGTAAAACTAACACTGCACGTCACCCTGAACACACCATCCCCACCGTGAAACATGGTGGTGGCAGCATCATGCTGTGGGGATGCTTTTCTTCAGCAGGGACAGGGAAGCTGGTCAAAGTTAATGGGAAGATGGATGGAGCCAAATAAAGGGCAATCTTAGAAGGAAACCTGTTTGAGTCTGCAAAAAACTTGGGATTGGGAGGGAGGTTCATCTTCCAGCAGGACAACGACCCTAAACATACAGCCAGACCTACGATGGAATGGTTATCAGGGATATGCAATTAGCGGACCTCCAGCTTTTGCAAAACTACAAGTCCCATCATGCCTCTGCCTCTGAGTGCCATGCTTGTGGCTGTCAGAGTCTTGCTATGCCTCATGGGACTTGTAGTTTTGCAACAGCTGGAGGTCCACTAATTGCATATCCCTGTTTTAGATCAAAGCATATTCATGTGTTAGATTGACCCAGTCAAAGTCCAGACCTAAATCCAATTGAGAATCTGTGGCAAGACTTGAAAATTGCTGTTTACAGACACTCTTCATACAATCTAACAGAGCTTGAGCTATTTTGCAAAGAAGAATGGGTAAAAATGTCACTCTCTAGATGTGCAAAGCTGGTAGAGACATCCCCAAAAAGACTTACAGATATAATTGAAGCGAAAGGTGTGATTCTACAAAGTATTGACTTAGGGGGGCTGAAAACAAATGCACGCCACACTTTTCACTTATTTATTTGTAAAAAAATGTGAAAACCATTTATAATTTTTCTTCCACTAGACAAATATGTGCCACTTTGTGTTGGTCTATCACATGAAATCCCAATAAAATACATTGTTTGCAGCAGCCCCCCTCAGCCCCCTTAATACTTACCTGAGGTCCCTCTAGCTCCAGCGATGTTGTAGGAATATCTTGGCTGCCCAGGACTCCCCTCCTCATTGGCTGAAAAACCTTCTGTTTGCAGCAGCCCCCCTCAGCCCCCCAATACTTACCTGAGATCTCTCTAGCTCCAGCGATGTTGTAGGAATGTCTTGGCTGCCGGGACTCCCCACCTTATTAGCTGAGACAGCAGCGTGGTGCCATTGGCTCCCGCTGCTATCAATCAAAGTCAGTCAGCCAAAGAGGATAGGAAGGGCCAGGGCCGGGCCGCAGCTCCATGTCTGAGTGGACACAGACAGCTGTGACTCGGCTCGGGTGCCCTCATAGCAAGCTGCTTGCTGTAAGGGCACCCAACAGGAGGGAGCTACAGCCAGGGACCCGAGAAGATGAGGATCTGGGCTACTGCAAATCCACTGCACAGAGGAGGTGAGTATAGCATGTTTGTTATTTTTAATAATGTGTTGGTCTATCACATAAAATACATTTACGTTTTTTAGTTGTAACATGACAAAATGTGGAAAATTTTAAGGGGTATGAATACTTTTTCGAGGCACTGTATATGTGGTGGTTATGCATTATTCCACCATCTGTTTTAATGGGATTTAATAAATATTGTTTTACTTAATTGTGTTGTTAGTTTGAGTACGATGCCTATAAAGTAAATAAAAATTAGAAAAACCGCGCTAAAAAGTCCAAACAAAAGAACAAGACTATAGCTGCACAAACAAAACACCAATATCTGTGTAAATTATACTAATAAATCTAAATAAGTGCGCTCACAGTCTGTATGCAATGCCATCAATTGACTATGATTAAATTAATTAAACGTACATGAATCAAAGTGCAATGGATTGAATATCCTAAAATGAGTGTACACTAGTGTACAAAAATATAAAAACTTGAATGTATCAAGTACTGAGTAAGTGATCACATCAATATATCAACAAACAAAACAAAATTCATCAAGAGTGAAAACACGTGAAAATAGTGATTATAGTCCATAAACTGAACGACAGAAAAAAGTTCCATGAGTGTATGTCAAGTTCATGAAAGTAGGAGAACACATCCACGATCCATCAAGCCGTAACCCATATAGATGAAGGGAGAAGAGAAGAGTATATAGATGTGACTCTCAGTTGAAGTGAATCCAAAAGGTATTAAAGGTGGACCCTTACCCTAAATGGTGGACCTCCCAATTGGCGAAGTCTTGCAAGCGAGCAGATTTAGCCCTCTGCTGGGACCATGAAGTGATGGCGTCCAACACAGCTGATACGTCAAGCGTCTCCAACCTGGCGTGGTCCAAATCACCCGCCTAAAGGGGGGAACGCCCACTTGACCCAAAAGTGGTGGGTGAAAAGCAGAGAAGGGCTCCAGTAGTGTAGTAAATACTGGTAGGTTTATTGTTAAAAAGTAAAACAGAGCCGGACGGAACACACTCCGTAAACAATATTAAAAGAATAGTAAAAATAGCCAGCATTAAAAAGCAAATGAACACCGTGCATATCATGGGGCGGACTGTGTGATGGCGTACAATGCGTAGCCACGCCCATTTTTTACTATTTTTATTATTCTTTTAATATTGTTTACGGAGTGTGTTCCCTCCGGCTCTGTTTTACTTTTTAACAATAAACCTACCAGTATTTACTACACTATTGGAGCCCTTCTCTGCATTTCACCCACCACCTTTGGGTCAAGTGGGCGTTCCCCCCCTTTAGGGGGATGATTTGGACCACGCCAGGTTGGAGACGCTTGACGCATCAGCTGTGTTGGACGCCATCACTTCACGGTCCCCGCAGAGGGCTAAATCTGCTCGCGTGCAAGACCTCGCCAATTGGGAGGTCCACCATTCAGGGTAAGGGTCCACCTTTAATACCTTTTGGATTCACTTCAACTGAGAGTCACATCTATATACTCTTCTCTTCTCCCTTCATCTATATGGGTTACGGCTTGATGGATCGTGGATGTGTTCTCCTACTTTCATGAACTTGACATACACTCATGGAACTTTTTTCTGTCGTTCAGTTTATGGACTATAATCACTATTTTCACGTGTTTTTACTCTTGATGAATTTTGTTTTGTTTGTTGATATATTGATGTGATCACTTACTCAGTACTTGATACATTCAAGTTTTTATATTTTTGTACACTAGTGTACACTCATTTTAGGATATTCAATCCATTGCACTTTGATTCATGTACGTTTAATTAATTTAATCATAGTCAATTGATGGCATTGCATACAGACTGTGTGCGCACTTATTTAGATGCCTATAAAGTCCCTGAATCCTGGAAGGTAATCTTCCTTATGTTGTCATCATAGACAATGTTGTCCTCACCCCTTTTATGTTAGAAAGGCAGTATTTATCTGCCTTTTATAGGTCAGATTGAAATACTACCAGGTCTTTTTTGGCACTGTGCTGTGAGAACAAAGTCGTGAAGGAAGATGTGATGTGGATCACAAGGGTTGTCATCAAAATATTTTTGATTAATTTTATATGTGAAAAAAGTATTATGAGGAGAAAAAAGTGATTTATACAAAGCCCTAGCACAATGGATTTTACACTATTTTTGTCATTATTCCTGGTGGTTCAGTATGTTGCTGAAGAAGTTAGAAGTCCTTACTTCATATTTCTTCCTGATCAAAGACTCCTTTGTTACTGAGGAAAAGTCTAAAGTTGCTGCTCCCTTCTCTATAAATGCTACTTTACTTGGCTGTTATTCAAATCTAGTGTATATATATATATATACACATTTATTTGACAGCTCTGTATAAAAATAAAGTTGAAAACATTTAACTGGTACATATACAAATATAATTTAAAACAAACCACCAACCTTCAAATGCAGGATTTTCAAAAGTATTTTCCGGTTCTCTAAAAATAAAAGATTATCATTTTGTTATATAGAATATAAAAACAGCATGAATGTCCAAATCTGTATTTGTACTAACAGAAATATTGAGGCTTTTATTGCAGGGCTCCGGTTTTGTACCTTGGGTGGAGCGGTGGGTGTGGTACACCCTGGGTACAGTCATTGGCAGTGTGCCTGTGCCATTCCACTCCTACATTGTCTGACAGGTTAAGCTTATACTGAACAGTCCCTGGAATTCATAATGACTGCTGAAGGCAGATTTTGCAACAGATTTTTCATGCATTCTAAAGGTGGTGCAGCATGTGCTACATTCATGTACCTGTCTAAAACTTGTACTTGAATTTGGTGCATGTTTCCTCACTTTAAGAAAGCAAAATCTTTCTGCACCAGTTTCTCTCTCTACACCAAATTAGAGTTGGTCTTAATTACCTTCACTTATGTAAGATATGAACTGTCGGTATATTATTTTGAATTTGGCGCATTCATTGTGCCACAATATAAAAGTGACGAATTTTAGAGGAACCTGAATTTGATGCATGCACCACTGTCAGAATAAAAAATGTTGCATGTGCTTCATTAATTTTGGCGCAATACATGTACAAGAGGGGTTAATGCCAGAAAAGTAGCGTAGCGGCTTTATTGAATTCCCCCCACTGCCTGCACAGCAGACCCTGACAAGTGCCATCTGTGCCCATTTATTGTCTGCATATTGTGTCAGGATTTCCTGTATGCTGCCCGCATTGCAATGATTGCCACATATTGTCACAGCTGTCCATTTTTTGCCCACAGATTGTCAAGATTGCCCATTTGTTGCCCACATATTTCCACAATTGCCAGTGTGTGGCACACCTCTTTTTACAATTGCCCATTTTACTCCACATATTGTCACAATTGCTTGTTTTCTGAGCTCATATTGTAATGATAGCCCATGTATTGCCTGTGTATTATAAGCATTTACTGTGCTGTATTGTGACGGGTGATATCACAAGGGGGTGGTACCACCAGGTGACGTTGTCAGGAGACCAACCCCTTAGCTGTTTAAGAACTGTCAGACGGCAGAGGAGGCAGACGGTGGGAGCTTTCGGCACGAGCAGAGCTTTTTTTAATTCCTTTTTCGGGTCGGCCGTGGCGGCAGGGGACATTGTTTTTGTTTTTTTTAATAAAAGAATTGTCAAAAACTGTGTATGTGTTTGTATTTCTTTTTGACAACTTTTTTGGTGAATGAATAGGAGTACAATGTTCCCTGCACTCATTCACATAGGTTTGGGCCGGGATCTGGGGGCCCCCTCGTTAGAGGGGGCTTCCAGATTCTGATAAGCCCCCTGCCTTCAGACCCCACAACCACTGACCAGGGTTGTGGGGAAGAGGCCTTTGTTCCCATCAACATGGGGACAAGGTGTGTTGGGGTGGGGGGAACCCCCAATGTTGAGGGCATGTGTCCTGGTATGGTTCAGGAGTGGGGGCGTTCGCTTGCCCAGCCCCCTTTCCTGGCCTGCTGAGCTGCATGCTCAGATTAGGGTCTGGTATCGATTTTCAGGGGATGGCACACCATTTTTTAAATTTTGGCATAGGGGTTCCCCTCAAAATCCATGGATTTGGGGGGACCTACGTTGGTTTTTAAAAAAAGATTTGGCATGGGATTCCCCTTAAAATTCATACCAGACTCAGACCATGATTTTTTTACTGCAGGGAAACGGAGGGGAAATTTGCACCAGACATGTGTGAACCTTTCTTAGATAAATAGCATCTTTTGTGGACGCTGTTATTTGTTTTATAACATGATTATTACTGAAAAAAAATTGCTATATAGAGAAATGGACAGTTAAAAAATAATCCACTCTGAGTGCCAACTAGGTATGCCACTATTTGGCTGATTTGAGAATGTTAGTTGCTTGGTTGTTTCTGACATTTACAGTATACTATCCTGAAACCCAGAACAAATATTCAGATCAGAAAAGTTCTGATCTACATTTTGTTTAGGTTTGTAAAACTACTGGAACACAAGGATCAGCATGTCAACCAAAGAGAGAGGTGGAGCTGTTCAGCCTTTGCACAAGCATATGGGGGATTTCCTTGCCTGTAATAGTAAGGTTGCCATCAGGGCTGGACTGGGATAAAAATTTGGCCCTGGACTTCATCCAGACTGGCCCACTTTATTTATGCAAACAAGCACAAAAACAGTATATAAACTATACGCAATCGTGCAAAAAAACATAAGTAGCATAACATAAGGAGTCCTCACTAACCTCTTTTACTATTTCACTTATTCTCCTCTGTATTTTTCTCATCTTTCTCACATCACTGTGTGAAGTTGAGGGCGAACCAAGAAAGCCATTACTTTGACAGGCTGTCACTGAAACCAGCCCACTGAGCCATCGGCCCACCGGGAAACTCCCTGTAGTCCCGATGGCCAGTACAGGCCTGGTTGCCATTTGTCTGCATTTCCCAAGGACAGCCCCTGTTGTAAGGTGAACACCATAAAGTTTGCAGTGCACAGGCTTCAACTTGTATCTCTGTGCGTGCACGGCAATGGGTTGGAGCCTACGCACTGCAAACCTTACAGTACACTACCTGGCTCCCAGGGACAATGCTGGGCCCTGATGGATGACTGAAACAAGCCATAATCTGTGAGAAACTTGTTACTGACCAGATCCCTGAATTCTTAAACCTGACCTCCTTGCCAGGCCTTAAGGATTAGTCGCCACCAGTTGCCCCACCCAACCCCTACCATGCCTCGCCCCCAAACACGCCCTCATAATCTCATGAAATGACACTTAAGTATTTTATGCAGAATTAAGTTACAAAAATAAATATTAACAACAACTTTATCAGTGCCCATCAATGTAGCCTCACCAGTGCCCATCAGTGCAGCCTCACCAGTGACCATCAATGCAGCCTTATCAGTGCAGCCTATCAGTGCCCATCAATGCAGCCTCAACTGTGCCCATCAATGCAGCGTAACCAGTGCCCATCAATGCAGCCTGACCTGTGCCCATCAATGCAGCATAACCAGTGCCCATCCATGCAGCATGACCTGTGTCCATCAATGCAGCATGACCTGTGCCCATCAATGCAGTGTAACCAGTACCCATCAATGCAGCCTGACCTGTGCCCATCAATGCAGCGTGACCTGTGCCTATCAATGCAGCATAACTAGTGCCCATCAATTCAACGTGACCTGTGCCCATCAATGCAGCATAACCAGTGCCCATCAATACAGCCTCATCTGTGCAGAGGAAGAGGCAAGCTGGCTGTATCATTAGAGAGCGGGGATTGACTGCTGTAATAGCTTTCATTTGAATTGCCAGGTGTTCTCGGACCTCACTTCACATAGTCCCGCCTCCTGGCCCGATGCTTTTGATGACGTCACATGTCCCGCGTTGGACTGGGAACTTATCTGCTGTTTACACCGGGTGCCAGGCTTTTAGGCACCCATACATGTGAGTCTAATACCATGTTTTTTTATCTGGAATAAATGTTTTAAACGTTGCTGCACAATGAGGCTTTTCTGTCATTTTTATGAGGAACATCTGCTCCAAACATCGCTAGTACATAGAGGAATGAGACACTCCTTATTACGTCCATTCATATGAGGAAACAACTATCTTAAACCACATCAGCCCACAGAAAATCCACGAGGACTGCCCCACATGTGTGTTTGACCAAACTAGAAATAGTTGGTCCACTTGAAGGGGTGAGTTCACACCTATGTGGGGGCACCGTCTTGTGAGTAAATATCAAGCACTTATCAAGCACGGATTTGTATCCACTTTGTAGAGCACAAGCACTTTACTTGGGATTTGGAACTTTTATTGCTCCAAGGTTATTGATGTTTGCAACAAATTATCTGCATGGGAATTTTTTGCGTTTTTTTTTCAAAGTCGCATCGGTTTCAAATGTGATATCTATTTAACATTTTTGGCACTTATTGCGGTACATTTATTTTTATTTCTTTATGTGACGTTGAGCTCCGGGAAGGAGAACATCTCCCAATCACCCCAGCCTGCCGGTGGTGCTTGATCTCCCCCCCCCCCGAGGCATCCCCACACTCGCCAGCAATCATTTTCCACTTGCAAAATGCGAGTAGGCAAGTGGAAAATTTTAGGGCTGCCTTAGGACATACCAGTACATCAAATGGGCATGGAAGCCCCCCCCCCCCCTGCTGTTCCCGGGCTCTCCAGTGCAATTGTGGAGCCCAGGATCACTGCATCCTCTGTGGCCGGCTGAGTACAGGGGAAGGGAAGGTACATCTTCTACTCTGTGAGGATTGAAGCCAGAGGCCATGAGGATTTTATCACTTCCAGTTATGGTTTGTTGTTTACAAGCTATTACTAACTTATAAAACATCTGATCAAACCGAACTCGGTTTGATCAGATGCTTTTCAGGGCAGAGGAGAGATTTTGGGTCCCATGCTATTAAAAAGGATGTTGTTCATCCCTTTTGATAACAATAAAGTTTATTTTAAAAAAATAAAGAGAAAAAAGAGGTATTGCTGCAAACATCACAGTGAGAGTTTTAAAGCATGATATGTTAGGTAACTATTTACTTGGCATAACATCGTCTTTAATATTTTACCAAAAAATAGGTATTATATTGTGTTTATGTGCACTAAAACACATTAAAGTATAATAATGTTTAGGGGTTCTAAGTAATTTTCTAGCAATAACATGCCAATTTTAACATGTATTAGAGAAATATCAGAATTGGCCCAGATAACATATAAGTGGATAAGTGGATATTCCTGACCCCTGAACTCTGTGCATTACTTAATCCTGACCTTGAACTCTGTACATTGTTTAATCCCTACCATGAATTTTATACATCACCTAATTCCTACCCCTGAATTCTGCACGCTACTTAAAGCGGATCTTCGTCATTTTTTCAACTTTCCATCTATTAAATCTTCTGCCCTTGTTGTTTTAACTTTGGATAGTAAAACATTTTTTTAATGCCAGTAAATACCTTATACAGCCCACTTCCTGTTTCTTGTCTGGTAAAAAGCCTAGGCTTATGACATCATGCACAGCTCAGTCTCTCACTCTCATGAGAGTTTGCCAGGAAGTGAGGGGGAATGAGTCATAAGAGGGCCAATGAGAGCTGCAGGGCTGCAGAGCTGGAGGTGTGCCTCTGCGTGTCTGTGTAAATCCAGGAAGTGAACAGCAGCAGCTTCAGCTGCCCACAGGTAAAATGGATGCAGCCAGACTCAGTGGAGGGAGATTTCTGCAGCATATTTGGCAAGTGCAAAATCACAGTATATATAAAATAATATGCAAAGTGGTTGGAGGGAAGCTTCAGAATGGCAAAGATGTTTTTATAACAAATTATGTGAGCAGACTGCAGTTCCTCTTTAATCCTGACCCCTGTGTTTTATGTAATCCCTACCATGAACTTTCTGCATCACTTAATCCTGACCCCTGAACTCTGTACATTACTTAACCACGTCATTAGCGGGCTATAGTCATATGACGTCTGCAGATGGGATCTCCCATCCTGGGCGGGCGTCATATGATGTCCTCGGTTTCTCACCGCACCTGTGGGCCCCTGGGGGCCCGCAGCGCGGCGATTGGGGATGACATGTGTCACTCGGACACAGCCCATCCCAGATCCGTGTAAAGAGCCAAAAAATGGCTCTTTACCATGTGACCGGCTGTGTCCAATCACAGTTGGTCACATGTATTGCCCACGTGCAGGGCGCTCATGCACGCCCCTGGGGCGCGCACAGAGCAGCGATCGGGGATGAGGTTTGTCACCCTGACACAGCCCAACCCCGATTGCAGTAAAGAGCCAATGAAATTAGCTCTTTACCACATGACCAGCTATGCCCAATCACAGGCGGTCACAGGATGTCAACAAACCGCGGTAACAAGATGTTACCGGGTTCTCCTCCTCACACACTGATCGTGTGTGAGAAGGAGATTGCGGTAACATCTCATTACCGCTTACAGTACACACCCCCCAATAAAAGGACCTGTCATCACCCATCAGAGTACCTGTCACCCCCATCAAAGTACCTGTCACCAGCCATCAGAGTACCTGTCACCACTAGGGTTGTCCCGATACCACTTTTTTAGGACCGAGTACAAGTACCGATACTTTTTTTCAAGTACTCGCCGATACCGATTACCGATACTTTTTTTTTAATGTCACGTAACAGTGGTTTTTTTTTAACAGTGCTTTCTTTTTTTTCGGGGGGGGGGGGGAAGAGGGAGGGGGTGAACGGTGTGTGTGTGTTGTTGTTTTTTTATTTACAATTTTTATTTTTTACAATAATATTTTTTTTATTCTTTATTGCAATATGTGTTTTTTTTTTGTTTTGTTTTTTTTTTAATCAGCCCTGTTGGGGGGCTTTGGTGAGATATCAGGGGTCTTAACAGACCTCTGATATCTCCCCCTTGAGACAGAGAAAGAGACAGAGGATAGAGATTCCCCAGTCCCTTTCTCTGCAGCCTCAGCTGCACTGAGAATGAATGGAGAGAAGACAGCGGCTCCTCTCCATTCATAAACTGACACATCGTAATCACAGGAGATTACGTTTCAGTTATGTGAATGGACAGAGTCAGCTGACTCTATCCATACACAAAGGAAGGAGGAGGAGGACAGCACAACGGAGGGGGACAGCGGAGAGGGACAGCAGAACGGAGGGGACAGAGAAGGAGAGGGGGACAGCAGAACGGAGGGGACAGCGGAGAGGCACAGCAGAACGGAGGGGACAGCGGAGAGGCACAGCAGAACAGAGGGGACAGCGGAGAGGCACAGCAGAATGGAGGGGACAGCGGAGAGGCACAGCAGAACGGAGGGGACAGCGGAGAGGCACAGCAGAACGGAGAGGACAGCGGAGGGGGACAGAGAAGGAGAGGGGAATGGAGGGGACAGCGGAGAGGCACAGCAGAATGCAGGGGACAGAGATAGAGAGGGGGATAGCAGAAGGAGGGGATAGCGGAGGGGGACAGAGAAGGAGAGGGGAACGGCGGAACGGAGGGGGACAGCGGAGGGGGACAGAGGAACGGAGGGGGCATGGAGGAGGATGCAGTGACCGTTCACCGCTGTATGTCACTAAAGCCACTGGGGGAGAATCTCGTAACTCCCCCACACGCCGATCACAGCTGACTTCCAGATATCGGCCGAAGCATTGGGAGCATTTTCCCGAGTACAAGTACTTGGGCAAATGCTCGGTATCGGTGCCGATACCGATGCTAGTATCGGTATTGGGACAACCCTAGTCACCACCCATCAAAGTACCTGTCACAGCCCATCTGAGTACCTGTCACAGCCCATCTGAGTACCTGAGTACCTGTCACAGTCCATCTGAGTACCCGAGTACCTGTCAGAGTATATCTGAGTACCCTAGTACCTGTCACAGCCCATCTAAGTACCTGAGTACCTGTCACACCCAACTGAAAAGGCAGCAGTTGAAGTGCTAGCAATTTAGCCAAGCTAGCATTCAACCGCTGGACATGTGGATGGCTGGGAGCCAACTTCTTTCGGCGGTGCAGCAGCTAGGGCAGGGAAATTTGCCTGGTACAATCTGACGTCGGTGTACCGATAGCAGATTGCCCCCAAGTACTTGGCTGTGACACACCTAATTCTACACCTTCATTCCTCTCAGTGCAGGTCTCAGAGAACTGCAGGTATAGAGGGGTTGGAGATCCCAGCTGATGAGGAGCAAGGAGAGGTCCTCTTTGTTCTTTGGTGTGGGTCTTTTAGGTACGCTTGCCAACGAACTGCATTGCAGGTCAACATATGTCTGGTCAAGCATGTGGTGCCCAAGCGGGAGATGTTTTGGCCACGAGAGATACACTTGAGACATATGTTGCAAATAGCAGCGGTGGGATCTGATGCACTCGTCTCAAAAAAGGCCCACACCAAAGAACATTTGGAATAACGCGCACAGACAGCAGCGCCCTGCACATGCGTAGCTCTGCGGTGTGGTGCAGTCGGTGTGCTGCCCTTAAGCTGGCCCCTGGAGGGCATCCTGCCTCATTGGTGATGTGCCTCCTCCTCCTCCTCTCTCCTATCAGGCACCCACATGGAGTCAGTGACCTCATCATCCCCTCCCTCCTCATCACTGGAGCAAAGCTGGCAGTATGCTGCAGCTGGGTGGAACATGACTGCCAGATTGCTGTCCTTCTTGGGCACCCCCTCTCTCTGGGCTCATGTTACTGCCTTCCTCTAGCTGGGTACCATCATCAGAGCCTTCAAAATGCTGGGCATCCTTCTGGAGCATATACCCAACACTGTGGTCAAACAGTTCGGGGGACTCCTCAGGAGGACATGGTGGGGCTAGGGAAGGAGTGACTGATGCCATTGAGCCGAGGGAAGAGGCTGCGTTGGCAGCTGCTTTGCCAGACAAAGTACCCTAAGTCCACATTACACAGGGCCGCTGTGCAGGCGGCCTTATATAGTGTGGGGCGTGTACTAAACCCCCTAAACCATAATTGGCCAAAGCCACCCTGGCTTTGGCCAATTACAGCTCTCTGTACAGACGGCGCTGTGATTGGCCAAGCATGCACTATGACCCGCATGCTTGGCCAATCACAGCGCCGTCTGTACAGAGAGCTGCAACCATCAGCCAGCAATGCACTGCGATGCCAGAGTGAATTATGGGCCGTGACGCGCCACTTGAATTTGGCGAGAACGGCCCATATTGTTCGGAATTTGGCGAACGACCGAACAGACAATGTTCGAGTCGAACATGCGTTCGATTCGAATACGAAGCTCATCCCTAATAGAAACTAAAAAAAGTGTTTCTTTTTCAAAATGTTTGCTCTTTTTTCACTTATGTCGCAAAAAATAAAAAACCCAGTGGTGATTAAATACCACCAAAAGAAAGCTCTATTTGTATGAAAAAAATGATAAAAATTTTGTTTGGGTACAGTGTTGCATGGCTGAGTAATTGGCATTTAAAGTGTGAGAGCACTGAAAGCTAAAAATTGGTCTGGGAAGGAAGGGTATATACAGTAAATGTCCTGTATTGAAGTGGTTAATCCTGACCCTGAAGTCTGTCTGTTACTTAATCCTTACATAGGAATGGGCAAACGGTTCTGCCCAAGCATAAGTTCGGGCCGAACATTTGTTGTTTGGTCATTCGGCGAACAGCCGAACAAACGAGTCGTTCAACCGTTTGTTCGGCCCCCCGAACTGACCACAATGCATTGCTGCATTGCAACTGTTCAGTGCTATTAGTTAGTGTGCTATACTGTGCTATTTTGCTTCAATTGTCAGTGTAGAATATTAGTTTAGTGTCAGTCTAGGCATAGTGTGAGTGCAGTGAGGAGGACCATCATTCAGCTTTGCATAGTGTGCAGCTAGAGTAGGGACAACTCAGATAGTTTCAGTGTAGTGTAGTGAGACCGTGTCATTCATACATACATTAGTGTAGAGTAGGGACAGCTCAAATAGTTTCAGTGCAGTGTAGTGAGACCTTGTCAGTAATCTTTACATTAGTGTATAGCTAGAGTAGGGACAGTTCAGATAGCATTAGCAGTGATGGTTGAACACCGTCTATTTGATTGTGTTACTGCCAGTTTAACGCCATTTACTTCTGTGTGCGTTACTGACAGTTTAACGCCATATTGTTTTGTGTGCGTTACTGCCAGTTAATTGCCATATAGTTCTGTGTGCGTTACTACCAATTTAACATCATATAATTCTGTGTGCGTTACTGCCAGTTTAACGCCATTTACTTTTGTGCGTTACTGCCAGGTTAACGCCATATAGTTTTGCGTGCGTTACTGCCAGTTTAACGCCATATAGTTCTGTGTGCATTACTGCCAGTTTAACGCCATATCCTTTTGTGCATTACTGCCAGTTTAACGCCATTTACTTCTGTGTGCGTTACTGCCAGTTTAACGCCATATAGCTTTGGGTGCGTTACTTCCAGTTTAACTCCATATAGTTCTGTGTACGTTACTGCCAGTTTAACGCCATATAGTTTTGTGTGCATTACTGCCAGTTTAACGCCATATAGTTTTGTGTGTGTTACTGCCAGTTTAATGCCATATCGTTTTGTGTGCGTTACTGCCAGTTTAATGCCATATAGTTTTGCATGCGCTACTGCCAGTTTATTGCCATATAGTTCTGTGTGCGTTACTGCCAGTTTAACGCCATATAGTTTTGTGTGCGTTACTGCCAGTTTAACGCTATATAGTTTTGCGTGCGTTACTGCCAGTTTAACGCCATATAGTTCTGTGTGCGTTACTGACAGTTTAACGCCATTTACTTCTGTGTGCGTTACTGACAGTTTAACGCCATATTGTTTTGTGTGCGTTACTGCCAGTTTAACGCCATATAGTTTTGCGTGCGTTACTGCCAGTTAATTGCCATATAGTTCTGTGTGCGTTACTGCCAGTTTAACGCCATTTACTTCTGTGTGCGTTACTGACAGTTTAACGCCATATTGTTTTGTGTGCGTTACTGCCAGTTTAACGCCATATAGTTTTGCGTGCGTTACTGCCAGTTAATTGCCATATAGTTCTGTGTGCGTTACTGCCAATTTAACGCCTTATAATTCTGTGGGCGTTACTGTCAGTTTAACGCCATTTACTTTTGTGCGTTACTGCCAGTTTAACGCCATATAGTTTTGCGTGCGTTACTGCCAGTTTAACGCCATATAGTTCTGTGTGCGTTACTGCCAGTTTAATGCCATATAGTTCTGTGTGTATTACTGCCAGTTTAACTCCATATCATTTTGTGTGCTCTACTGCCAGTTTAACGCCATATCCTTTTGTGCATTACTGCCAGTTTAACGCCATTTACTTCTGTGTGTGTTACTGCCAGTTTAACACCATATAGCTTTGCGTGCATTACTGCAATTTTAACTCCATATAGTTCTGTGTGCGTTACTGCCAGTTTAACACCATATAGTTTTGTGTCCGTTACTGCCAGTTTAACACCATACAGTTTTTTGGGGTTTATGAGACCCGTGTGGGGGTACCCATGGGGCTCAATGTCGAATTTGACTTAAATTGTTTAATTTTGGATCGATAATTATCAATTTTTCCTTTCGTGATCCTTAATGATCTTTATACAGTTTATGTTTAGTTCACGCACCTATACTGGGAATATATGTAATTGACTGATGACTATATACTTGTAGTGTTATCATTGGATGGCTGCAGTGATGCCGTTTTTTACAAATTATGTGGGGAATTGCATGTCCCACATTCTATATGTTTATATTAAATATTCATTTAATTTTATTTTTTATTTTTCAATCATGATTTTACATTTTTAATTTTATTTATATATCCCTCTTTTCCCTTGTGGCCAGTGTCTGCTTTGATTTGTATACTACCCCCCAGTCTGTGGTCTGGCTGGTATGCTTCTGATTTAAGCTGTCTCAGGATCAGTAGTGTGCATTTGCCTGACATCGGTTTACAGAGCAGTCCATGGGAGGGCGGTCTCCAGCTATGCATATTGATAACCATAGCAACGGTGTCAAGTGGAGGATTGGCCATGAGGGGCGGGGTTTCCCCTCTGTTTGCGTTCCAGCGTTAAGCTGGAAACAGGAGTACAAGGTCACATGACCGTGCATCCCAATGTCGGTGATGTCACGTTGGTCACAGCTTTTATAATGTGAATGGGAATCATCTCCCTGAACTCAGGGTCACGTGACCGGGCGTCGTGTTGTAGATGACGCCTAGGTTGCTATAGTTACCCATGAACATTAGCAGGAAGTAATTCCCTTGACCTTGTAGAGTCCAGAGTCCAGATTCAGACGATACGCGTGCGGGAGTTCCTTTGGACATCATTGCAGTCACCTTCTCTATTGATGTTATCTTATGATGTCATATACACCTTTATCCCAGCACTAGGGTTGTAGTGCTTTTTATGTGAGTACCTGACTTTCAATAAATGTGATTATTTTAGCCACACAGTGTGCACTATATATTCATTTTTATATTACATGTGAATATGATCACCAATTGAGAACTACTGAGTGCGGTCTCCTATAATCGCGTGACTTTCTGCCCATGCAAGTTTCCATCCATGTCCACTGAGGGTGGGAAATGCCTTTTTGACCCATCTGTTAGTTCAGGGGTCCATTTGCTGAGGTGAGTGGCTAACTGGTGGTGGAATCACGGATTGCATTGCACTGTATGAACTGTTATGAACCCTTAGACCAACGCAGAGGAGACCTTCTTTCTATCAACCTGCCTATTTCCACATTTAAAGGGGACTTTATTACATTTATACTATGAGTAACATTGGAGTCTTCTGGTTGTACATGTAGCGCTACACTGCTTATTTATTTTGTATACTTTAAGGTTTTATATGTTTGCCTTCAGTGTTCAGCTGCTTTTATTTTACAGTTAGGATTTAGTATGTGCGCTGACTGAATTTCCATTTTCAATGCCAGTTTAAAGCCATTTACTTCTGTGTGCGTTACTGCCAGTTTAACGCCATATAGTTTTGCGTGCGTTACTGCCAGTTTAATGCCATATAGTTCTGTGTGCGTTACTGCAAGTTTAACACTATATAGTTCTGTGTGTGTTACTGACAGTTTAACGCCATATCATTTTGTGTGCGTTACTGCCAGTTTAACGCCATTGAGTTCTGTGTGTGTTACTACCAGTTTAACACCATATAGTTTTCTATGCATTATTGCCAGTTTAATGCCATTCAGTTCTGTGCATCATTGTACGTTTGGCGCATTATATTGCAGTACATTATAATGTATCCGTGGAGTGTGTCTGTGTAGTGTGAGTACTCAAGTTGAAGTGCACCAAACACCTCTTTACCTTAAATAAAGTGCATCTACATACATATTTCAACTTCTTCTTTACATTTGCTTATAAGCACTGTCCCCTCCCTCCTAATAATGTCTGGGAGGACAACAAGGAGAGCCAGACGTTCCCTTGTCACTGTAAGGGGGCCAGCAACAAATGTGTGCAAAGGTGGACATGGTGGTCAGTCCTCAGGCAGAGCATCATTTCCTCTGTTTATTGAGTTTGCCAGTGCTATCCAGCCACAGCATGCAGAGGCGGTGGTGGACTGTCTTACTAAACCTTCCTCATCCTCTTCATCATCTGTCACGCAAGTGTACATTCCCCTGCTATGACTAAGCATCTATCCATATTGTGAAACGCGTTAGCTGATTTTTTGCACAAGATTTGACTGTTTTTAGATTTTAATCTTTTAAATAAAGATGCCTTTAGCAGTGTGCGGCCATTCAGGATTTTTTCCTTTCTTCCAAATTTGAGCAGAGCCAGCACCTGCAGGATCGTAATAGTGTGGGTGTCTTTAACAGGTCTGAAGCTTTTTGAGCTGCAATTTTTCTTTCATACAGTCCCTTGCAGTTGCCAGAGTGGATAAACCTGCCATTCACATCTATTTCTGCCATAGCCCCAACATCAGCCATTGAGGAGTCAGCTAAGTTATTTGACCACAGTGTCAGCCACTTGCTCCTTGATGATGCCCAGCCATTACTGGATTCAGATGTTGGTTCTGAGGTTAAGGATGACAGGAACAGCCTAGAGAGAGGGAGGAACACTGGTAGACAAATTGGCATTCATGTTTCCCAAGCCGCAGCGCATTGCCAGGTTGTCTCCAGTGGTAATGATGAAGATGGAGGCAATGGAGATGATGATGAGGTCACTGATGCGACCTGGGTGCCAGATAGAGCAGAGCAGGAAACTGAAGGTGAGGCGGCACAACCCCAAGGAGGTCGACATCAGGAAAGAGTAGAGAGCAGCCACGCTATTCCATTACATTCTGCAGCTGTTATCTCCCGGCCCACTCCCCAAAGCTCAGCTGTCTGGGCCTTTGTCAGCACATCTGCAGCAGATCGCACTGTTGCTATCTGCAGACTGTGTCTCAGGCAGATCAAACGTGGCAAAAACACACACCATTTGAGTACCACATGCTTAACAAGGCATTTACCAGCCAACCATTTAACCCCTATGGCAAGAGCACCTAAAAGCCACACAAAAGGGTCACAAATCTGTCCCTCCTCCTCCTCCTTACCCACTTCAGTCTGCCCCTGTGATACCAAGTCATTACCTCTCAGCAGCCTCCACTGACAGGGGAGTATGGTATAGCACAGGGTGTCCCAGGTCCTAGCAGCACATCTGCCAACAGCACACCACCAGCTGTAGACTGTAGCCAGCAAATTTTTGTGCCCCATCTGCTGCAGTGGAAAAAAAATACAGTCCCTGCCACCAACATGCCCAGCGTCTGAATGCAAGCTTGTCAAAGCTGTTGGCTCTCCAACTTCTGCCTTTTAACCTGGTGGATTCTGCCCCCTTCCGTGAATTCACACAATGTGTTGTACCATAATGGTAGGTTCCCAGTCGCTACTACTTTTCACGTAAGGCCATTTCATTTCTCTACCATCACGTGGAAGGGAATGTTCTGGCATTGTTGGGCAAGGCAGTCAGCCGTAAAATCCACCTTACTGCTGACACGTGGTCCAGCAAACATGGGCAGGGATAATATATTTTGTTCACAGCACACTGGGTAATGCTGCTTGCAACTCGAAAGGATGCAGAACAGGGCTCGGTACTGCAGTTTGTTGTGCCCCCACCTCTCCATACAGCTGGTGGTGATGATGCCAGACCTGTGAGCTCTACCCCCTCTTCCTCCTCCGCCACCTCCATGCCCTCCTCTGCAGAATTGTCCTATGAACATCAGGTACCCCCTAAGCGTTCAAAGGGCTATTCCCAGATTCAGGCTAAAATGTGCCATGCAGTGCTGCAGCTGGTGTGTTTAGGGGACAGGAACCACACCGGAGCAGAGATTCTTGCAGCTCTGCAGGGACAGGCCCAGAGGTGGTTCACACCAAGCCAGCTGGAGCCAGGAATGGTGGTGTCCGATAATGGCTCAAACCTCCTGTCCGCCTTTAGACAGGGAAAGTTGACACATGTGCCATGCCTGGCACATGTCCTCAATTTGGTGGTGCAGCTTTTCCTAAGTACGTACCCAGGGTTGCAAGATGTACTAAAGCAGGCCGGAAGAGTCTGTAGCCATTTCAGGCGGTCATACACAGCCAGTGCTCGGTTGGCTGAAATTCAGTGAGAATTCCACCTGCCCGTAAACCGCCTGATTTGTGACATCAGGTGGAACTCAACTTTGGGAATGCTGGAGCGGCTATACATGCAGCAGAGGGCCATCAACGAGTACCTGTGCCAGTATGGCACGGCGACAGGCACAGGCTGCCTCGGCTTTTTTTCCCCACGCAAATGACTGATCATTAAGGATGCATGCACTGTATTGTCACCATTTGAGGAGGCCACAAGGATGGTGAGCAGTGACAGTGCATGCATCAGTGGCACAATCCATGTTGTGTTTCTGCTGGAGCAGACTCTGCATGGTATTATGGACAGGGTACTGGAGGTAGAGCAGCAGGAGGAAGAGGAGGACTTCCTTTCCTCTCAAGGCCCACTTTATCCAGACACCATTATTCCTATGTCACAGAACACACAGGAGGAGAGAGGGGAGGGGGATGAGGAGGAGGATTCTGGTACTTTCATAGGCTTCGAAGAAGTGGAAGACATGCGTCAATCTGTAAGTGATGGCTTTCCAACCCCAGGACCCTTGGGAGTAGTACATGACTGGAAGGAGGAAGTTCCAGATGCTGTCATGCTGAGTGACCCCGAGGAGTCTGCTTCTCAAGCCTCAGCAAATTTGAGGCGCATGGGCAACTGCATGCTTCAAAGCCTGCGAAAGGACCCAAGAATATGTGGCATAAAGGAGAAGGATGATTACTGGTTGGCAACCCTCCTTGACCACCAGTATAAGAGGAAGGTCTCAGAACTCATGCCGTCCCCACAGAAAGTGCAGAAGATAAAATCTCTTGAGGATACGTTAAAGAGGATTTTATTGAACATTTTTCCAGACTCCAGTAGGTTACAGTGCTGTGGAAAACGTAGTTTTGAGTCTTCTGTTGGTCAAGAGAGGAGCGTTGGAGAAGGCGTCTGCTTAAGTGAGGCATTTCGGAATTTTTTTAGTCCTCGCCGCCCAGGGCTGTCAGCTTCCACATCCCATTGGCAGCCTCTGCATCAAATGGTGGACAATTACCTCGGGGCCAAAACAGAGATGGAGAGCTTTCCAGCTGATGAACCACTGACTTACTGGGTCATGAGAATAGACCACTGGTCATAATTTCCCCAATATGCTACTGAGTTGTTGGGCTACCTTGCATCCAGCGTGCTTTCAGAACGGGCATTCAGTGCTGCAGGAGGTTCTGTTACTGATCATAGAACGCATCTGTCCACAGACTCCATGGACCGTTTGACTTTTATAAAAAATGAATCAGTCCTGGATTACCAGCTATAAAGCCCCTGATGCCGGTGTCACTGATTAAGTATTTTTGTGATGTGGAATCTCTGCAGGGCTTCGAGGCTTCCTAGCTTTGAGGCTGTTCAATCATTTCATCTGGAAGAATGTTTTTTGTATAGGTTTCATGGGCACAATTAACAACCAAAGACCAATTTTATAGCACCTGTTTGACAGGTGCATATCATTGCAATTTTTTGCAGCAAGGCCAATTCTTGCTTTCATCAAGAGTACCTCTTTAGGGTTACAGTGGGAAGGCGCCACCGACACCCAAAAACAAATTTTTCTGCACCTGTTTGACAGGTGCATATCGTTGCAATTTTTTACAGCAAGGCCAATTCTTGCTTTCATCAAGAGTACCTCTGTAGGGTTACGGTGGGACGGTGCCCCCAACACCCAAAGAGTAATTTTTTTGCACCTGTTTCACAGCTGCATATCATTGCAATTTTTTCTCACTTAGAGCACAACAAGGAGAAATTGAGTGGATGCGGGTGTGAGTTCCTAAACAGGAGAAGGTAAGTGCCTTCAATCAAGTTTGCTGAAATTCTTGCAATGCATGAACTTACAATTATTTTCTTTGCTTGAAATATTAATGCTGTATGGCTAGGAGCAGGTCTACTGATACAGATTTTTTTGCATAGGTTTTGGTAAATGGCACATGATTACTTTTGCATTGGCACTGTTTGTTTTTGTGGTAATTGGGTGGGATGTAATGGATTAATACTACATAATTTATTTAGATGAAGTGATATCATTTTTGCAACAAAACAGGAGAAATATCTATGTGGAAAAACCTACATTACAACCCACAGTTTACAGATACTGGTAACATTAAATAATGTGTTCTATATTTCAGTTTTATTTCCTAAGGCCATATTCACAATTGCATTTTGGCCTTGGGCTGTCTGGTTCCAGGGCCAATCACTCACAGGTAATTGCCACATAGAAATTACATGCAAGCTGCTGCAACTAGCTGTGGGAATCAGGGGCCTCCCATTGCTTTCAATAAGGCTGCCACCTGAACCCCTGCTGGGTTTCTTGAAGGAACATGCTGTACGCCCAAAACCCAGGTGTGAATGTAGCCTAAACAGTTTTCCATGTTTCCAGCTGAAACGCTGTAGTTTATTTAGCAACTCTAATTACCAATGTATTTATTGAGGTCTAAGCACATTAACAAAGCTTACTTGTTTGTTTTCAGGATATGGGAATTTTCTTTTTCTGAAAAAAATAACAGAACATTGAGATGCGAAATGTTGTAACTGAATACATTGCAGAGAAAATGTTGCTTTATTATCTAATTACATGTGTTAAAAACAATAAAAGAACTATAGAAGGCTAATTTTAAAATTGTCAACTATGACGTGAAGTTCTGTTGCTCTGCAACAATATTGCAGAAGTTTTTTGTTAACCCATGAAAATCCTTAACATTCCTCGCACAATGCCAGTCTCGTTGGTTTAAAAACACTGTTTCTTTCCCAGTAGCCTATTGCTATGAAATGTGAACTTTTGATGATTTGCTAGGATATTACAGTAGTTTTATTTTAACACATGCAATTCTTTAGCATTCCTAGCACAATGCCATCCCATTAGTTCAAAAATCTCTACTCTCTTTCATTGCCAGTTGCTACTTTAAATTATAAATTATAGAATGAATCCATGGGGACCTGGTGTATAAAAGTGGAGAGAATATTGTAAAAGGCAGAATCTGAAGCAATAAAGTAGTTGTGGTGCAGGTTTCTAATTATGCATATTGTTAGAGTTTCTCTGAATAAAAAAAAAATGTCATAATTTCTCTAATTGTAAACTATGGAAGATTAAATAGGCCAAGAGACAAGCATCTTATTAATGTGTCACTTTCCCAAAGAGAAAGAAACGGCATAGTGTGTGATTCAAATAGCTTTGTAAAAAGAGCAAAAAACCCACCTCTGAACAATGGGGTGATCTTATTCACACACACCTGAAGCCCATTAGAGGGACATCTTTTTAATCTGAAACTAGTCTTTGTTTACAAACCAACAAATGTTATTTTACCAGCTGAATGAAAAAGAACTTCTTGTAAAGGTAAAATTCCACGCATTGTGTCACTTGTGGACAAAGCAATTATCAAGCTGGGAAAATATACAAGAAACAACACACCTAACAAGAATGAACCAAGTGTAACGTTTCTACTGATGTGGTTGGGATCCTCTATATTCCAATGTTACGAGGACAAAATAATTCAAAACATCATGGAATTTAGTACAACTGTTAAATCTAAAAATCTAATAATCTAATAACTTTTCAGTGTATATAGATCCATACAAGACATACAAGCTCAGTCATGATTATTATGTTTATAGGCGATTGCAACCTTTTCACTAAGAAAGATGTACATTTCATTATTTGATAAGGTGAAACCATTGACACTGTTGGGGCTCATTTATTTTTGGTAAAAGGGTACAAAAAGGAACATCCCTATTTCCATATATGATATGATATAATGATATATGAAAAGGCGTAATTATGACATAACATCTTATCCAAAAAGTACTTAGAAATGTGTGTTATTATGTAGACCCAAGTAGTGAAAAGAAAAATAGTTTAAAGTGTACAAACTATTTTTCTGTGTATAATTAATATTTTAATTATGAATCACTATGTATGGAATTACACCTCTTTGTAGCTAAAAGTTCCCGTTTAGATGCTGCTACAGCAAATGATTAAATACCACAAATTAAAAATCATCGAAACTTCAGAAAAGGATAGTGACATGTCTTCTAGGTAAAATGAACACAGTTAAATCTTTATAAAATAAAAATGTGTTTATACTATAAAGATTAGACATTTTCAAAATTCAGTCTTACCCTAGAAAACCTGAAGATGCATATTTGTCTATGTTGCTGCATATATTCTTGAATTAGCGCACTTTATCATTGTTTCATAACATTATCACGTATTATCGCATATTACTGCATTTTTGTCTTTTTTGTCTGCTTAGCTCCTTGAATTAGCACACAATTTTTTATCATTACTTGTTTTAAAGTGTTGAGGTCACTTGCTAATGGTTGCAGCTTTTTCATGTGTATTTTTAGGGTGATATATTATTCTTTGGTATTTATTTTGCATATTAGTTTTTGTTGGTTGTGAGGTCCATAGCAGCGCACAAGTACTTCATATTTAATGTGCCCTGGTATGGTTTGGGGGGGCAGTGCTCTCACTCATTGCCTCCCCCCCCCTTTTCTGACCACCTGGGCTGCATGCCCAGATAAGAGTCTGGTATGGATCCTGATGGGGACCCCACACCGTTTTTAATTTTGGTGCTTTTTTTCTTCTTTTTTTTAACCGTTAATTTTTTTTTATATTCAGCTGTCAGCGGGGAAACCCATTCACAGCTGATGACTCATCGATTGTTAAGGACGCCGCAGCTTAACTTATACTGTGCCCTGATTGGGAAAAGCTTTGCCCAATCAGGGCGCAATATGCACTGTGCAGCGTTGCAGGGCATTTGACGAGGCAGACACCCACCCGAACACCCTGCAAATTCAGGTGTTGGACGAACGGGCCGAACAGCCAATGTTTGGCCCCGAACTCATGCTCAGGCCGAACCAGTCCCCAACACTACTTGTCAAGCGTTAAATGTGTAAAATGTAAAATGTCAAAAGTCAATTTTAAATGTAATTTAAAATAATAAGTTATTTTACATCATTACATTATCTGTTTAAAAGCAGTGAAAGATACTTACTTTTTTTACGAAGGTAACTTAATAAATATACAAATGGTATACCAGACAAAAGTAGCCCAACGGTTCCTGAAACTGAGCTTACTATGGCAACTTGTTTTTGTTTTCCAAAGGAACCATTCCAAGCTAGATCAGAGAAACACAAAACAGTACTATTAACTCTAATAGAGCATAGAGTACATTACTGATGTCTAGGGATATAAATAACCAAACTGATCAGAATATTTATTTATCAAAGTATTATTTATTTTTGTAATAAAAGAAAAATCTTTATTCTCACACACAACAATACTAAACTGGCTCACTAGACATATTACCAACTTCCCGTTAGCTGGGGTGGTTGAAATGTGATTCTGGTTGCTTTGTAAACCAAGCCGATATACCCACAAACACAGAAAAAGTACTTTTAAGAGACAGGCTAAAAATTTGATCCCACTTCCTAAACACCAACACAGATATTATAACATCATATTCTCTAAAGTAGGAGGTAAAATCTATTTTACCCCACACCACCATAACCATTCAGTCATACATTCATCTATTCAGTAGGATTATATTTATTTTGTATTAACCTGAAAGATACAGTAGTTATTTTAAAACTGGTGCATGTGCTTATTGCACCTAGATACTAAATACTTTGGTAGTCACTGTAAATTTATTTATTGGAACTGGTATATAAACCTTGGTGAAACCATTATGTCATGGTAAACGTTGTCACTTTCTGTAGTGAATCAAAGCAGAAAAATTAGCAGGTCCATTTGTATTTGATTTGCTATTACTAGATATCCCATAACCAAGATGACTAAATACATAGAGATAGAACTATGTGAAATGTTGTCTATAAGTCTCAGATATTTGTTAAGACCAGGAGACCACTGCTAGTGACCACCAACAGAGGAGTGTTTTTTTTTCTCCCATTGACCATGCATGCCAGGACATTTTTTTCTTTTCATTGACCAGCAATGGAAGGGGTACTATTACATATTCTTAACTACTGCAATCTTTATAATGTGTAGTTTATTACATACTCCTGACCAAAGTGCTTGTTTAAACAGTTGCTGGCTACAAAGTAAACCAGTAATAGTGAAAGGACTGCAATACTATACTGTGTGTAGACTTGGACTCTATGCCCTTTTTTCTGCACTATTTAACCCTGCTCTATATTCTGCAGTATGTAGCCAAGCCCACTTTTCTGTCATGCTGCTAAAGGGTCATGCACACAGGACTTTTTTTCAGCTGCTGTTAGGGGTGTCTGACTTTTTTTAACTGCTTCTAAATGCCCCTCCATGTTAGCCTATGTGTGCATGCACACATAAACTGTCAGAGGCGTTTGGAAGCGTTTAGGTGCAGTAGAAAAAAACGACAGCCTGTGTGTTCAGGAGCAGGGGCTGTTGAGGTGTAAAAACGTCTGATGCCGCTAAAATCTGCTAAATGCGGCTTAACGCTGTTAAGCTGCGTCAAGCATTTTTTTTTACATGTCAAAATCAATGGTTCCTTATGAGAGCACACTGATTTGAATAAAACTCGCACCAGAAGTCGTATCATATTGATCCGACTTGCGGGCTGAGGATCTTGAAGAGGTACACCATGCCAAAATGAAAAAAACAAAAACAAAACACGTAGGGTCCCCACCAAAATCCATGCCAGACCCTTATCCAAGCATGCAGCCCGGCAGGTCAGGAAAGGGGGACCCCCCTTCCTGGACCATACCAGGCCACATGCACTCAACATGGGGGGTGGGTGCTTTGGGGCATGGGGGGGCTGCCCCCCCACCCCAAAGCACCTGGGGACAAGTGCCTCTTCCCGACAACCCTGACCGTTGGTTGTTGGGGTCTGCGGGTGGGGGGCTTATCAGAATCTGGAAGCCCCTTTTAACAAGGGGGCCCCCAGATCCCGGGCCCCTCACCCTATATGAATAAGTATGGGGCACATCGTACCCCTACCCATTCACCCCAAAAAAAGTGTCAAAAATAAAAACAGTACACAGGTTTTTGGCAAATTCATTTATTAAAGCAGCTCTGGCATTTCTTCTCCCTTCAGCGATGTCTTCATCCTCCAGTTCTTCTCCTCTCACCGTTGATGACTCCTGTCCCTGCTGTCTCCTCTCTCCACTGTCTTCTCCCTCTGCTGGTTCTCCTCTCTCCGTTGTCTTCTTCCGCTGTCTTCTTCCTCCGATGTTCTCTCCCGGTGTAATGCTAGAGCCTCAGTGTGCCAATACTTATATAGCCAAGGGGCGGAGCCACCCGGTGACATCATTCGTCACCGCCCATTATGCCCTGTTTTTATTTTTGACACTTTTTTTGGGTGAATGGGTAGGGTAACGATGTACCCTATACTCATTCACATATGATGGGGGCCCAGGATCTGGGGGCCCCCTTGTTAAAGGGGGCTTCCAGATTCTGATAAGCCCCCACTTGCAGACCCCGACAATCAATGGCCAGGCTTGTCGGGAAGAGACTCTTGTCCCCATCAACATGGGGACAAGGTGCTTTGTCGAGAGCATGTGGCCTGGAATGCCCCCCCTCCTTTCCTGACCTGCCGGGCTGCATACTGGGATAAGGGTCTGGTATGGATTTTAAGGGGAACCCCCATAACAAAAAATGGCATGGGGGTTCCCCTTAAAATCCCTACCAGAGTGAAGGGTCTGGTATGGGTCTTGGGGGGGACCCCACGCCGTTTTTTTTTTGTTGGCATTTTGGCGTGGGGTTCCTCTTTAAGATCCTCAGCACAGAAGTCACACTGCAAGTCGGATCATCATGATCCAACTTCTGGTGTGATTTCTATTCAAATCAATGGGCTCTCATAGGGAACAATTGATTTTGAACAGAGGCAGAGAAATGCCTCTAAAAGCTAGCGCGGCTAAACATGCATTAACGCGAATACAAAAAGCTACTAAAAGCATGTTTTTACAGCTGCTTTTTCCTGCCATTGGTACTGGCTTTGCAGCTCTTTTTTCTAATGTCCTGTGTGCATGAGCCCTAAGAATGATGATTTCTGGAAAAGCACATCGTGCAGTTTGCAGGTGTATCAACAATGATACACATCCCACACCATAGGAAAAAACTGACATATTGACAGAGTTGTATGCAATAAGAAAAATGCATCATTAGGTGGTAACTTTGGCTTCAGCTACCTAAACATGTAGGTGTGGATTCAGACCATTCTCCTGTTTTCTGGCAAAATACAGATCTTGGTCCATTTAGTTCATATCCTTCATCACAAGAGAAGTTGCAAAATGATTTATATTGGGATTTTCCATGCTCACCAGTACAGTTGATGTTGCCATTTGCTGGAATTTGTAGGTCTATACATGATACAACTGTCAAAAAAGAGATTCAAATTAAATTATTATTTAAATTGTTAAAAAAAACAATAGGCAAGTTTTTAGAAAATGCAGGAAAGAAAATTTATTTTACAGTTGATCTTTACTGGAATTTGTAGGTCTATACACGCTACTGCTGTCAACAAAGAAATTGAATTGTTAAAAAATTACACAGACACATACATACATATATATACACTATATTGTCAAAAGTATTGGGACTCCTGCCTTTACACGCACATGACCTTTAATGGCATCCCAGTCTTATGCCGCGTACACATGATCGGACATTCCGACAACAAAATTCTGTATTTATTTCCGACGGATGTTGGCTCAAACTTGTCTTGCATACACACAGTCACACAAATGTTGTCGGAAATTCCAAACGTCAAGAACGCGGTGACGTACAACACGTATGACGAGCCGAGAAAAAAAGTTCAATAGCCAGTGCAACTCTTCTGCTTAAATCCGAGCATGTGTGGAATTTTATGCATCGGAATTTTATGCATCGGAATTGTGTACATACGATCGGAATTTCCGACAACAGATTTTGTTGTCGGAAAATTTGAGAACCAGCTCTCAAATTTTTCTTGTCGGAAATTCCGACAAAAAATTTCCAATGGAGCCTACACATGGTCGGAATTTCTGACAACAAGCTCCCATCGAACATTTGTTGTCGGAAATTCTGATCGTGTGTACGCGGCATAAGTCTGTAGGGTTCAATATTGTGTTGGCCCACCCTTTGCAGCTATAACAGCTTCAGCTCTTCTGGGAAGGCTGTCCACAAGGTTTAGGAGTGTGTCTATGGGAATGTTTGACCATTCTTCCAGAAGTGCAAAGGGTGGGCCAACTCAATATTGAGCCCTTTGGACTAAGACTGGGGTGACAGTAAGGTTCATGTGCGTGTAAAGGCAGGCGTCACAATACTTTTGACAATATAGTGTATATAAAACAGTATATTTAAGGTACTCCAGTGATAGGTCCTGAACGGTGATTGTATTTTCTCCTGATACTGGTTGTGGGCCCTGGGGAGAAAGGGGTGTTAATGGGAACAGGAGGTTTATTAATTGGGAGTGTACAGTATACTGTGCGTAGATTTAGACTGTATTTAACTTTGAACTTTTTTTTTGTAAATATAATTTTATTAAATTTTTAGGAGTGAACAAGGTCCATAATCGGTGACAATATCTTACAATAAATGAGGTCGCAGCTTCTTAAAAGGTAGGAAACAGTGTATATGGATGTATATCACAACAATCAATCAATAATCTTGACTACCCATAGCTGATATATCCCATCCTCTCAATGGTGCAATATTGTGGCGGCATGGGATTCCCATTCTATAACTATCCACAGAGTAGGAAGACCATTCTCCATTCCTTATTACTCAAACTCAATAATTTAACTATAGAAAAAGGATAGACAAAGTAGGAAAAACTAGTACAGAAGAAAAAGTCAGAGGGAAGTTGGAAAGGTGGGGAGGGGGGAGAGGGGGGGTATGGAGGTGGCAGCTGAGATTAGATATGGATGTAACTCAAGGCATGTAAACAAGGCATCATAATGCTCGTCTCGCATCAGCGCTCACGTTCTGAGTAGGGACTTACCCTCTTCTGAGTGTATTCATTCACATAGGGTGGGGGCCCGGGATCTGGGGGCCCCCTTGTTAAAGGGGGCTTCCAGATTTCGATAAGTCCCCCACTCACAGACACCGACAATCAATGGCCAGGGTTGTCGGGAAGAGGCCCTTGTCCCCATCAATCATGGGGGAAAGGTGCTTTGTCGAGGGCATGTGGCCTGGAATGGTCCGGGGCGGGGGGAACGCTCGCCCCCCTCCTTTCCTGACCTGCCGGGCTGCATACTGGGATAAGGGTCTGGTATGGATCTTGGGGGGACCCCACGCCATTTTTTTTTTGTTGGCATTTTGACGTGGGGTTCCTCTTCAAGATCCTCAGCACACAAGTCACACTGCAAGTCAGATCATCATAATCCGACATCTGGTTTGACTTCTATTCAAATCAATGGGCTCTCATAGGGAACAACTGATTTTGAATAGAGGCAGAGAAATGCAGCTAAAACGTGCATTAACACGAATACAAAAAGCTACTAAAGGCACGTTTTTACAGCTGCTTTTTCCTGGCGTTGGTAGTGGCTTTGCAGCTCGTTTTTTCTAATGCCCTGTGTGCATGAGCCCTAAGAGTTATGATTTCTGGAAAAGCACATCCTGTAGTTTGTAGGTGTACCAACAATGATACACATCCCACACCATAGGAAAAAACTAACATATTGACAGTGTTGTATGCAATAAGAAAAATGCATCATTAAGGTGGTAACTTGGGCTTCAGCTACCTAAACATGTAGGTGTGGAGTCAGACCATTCTCCTGTTTTCTGGCAAAATACAGATCTTGGTCCATTTAGTTCATATCCTTCATCACAAGAAAAGTTGCAAAATGATTTATATTGGGATTTTCCATGCTCACCAGTACAGCTGATATTGCCATTTGCTGGAATTTGTAGGTCTACACATGATACAACTGTTAAAAAAGAGATTCAAATTAAATTATTAATTAAATTGTTAAAAAAAAAAAAACAGTAGGCAAGTTTTTAGAAAATACAGGAAAGAAAATTTATTTTACAGTTGATCTTTACATTTACTGGAATTTGTAGGTCTATACACGATACAGCTGTCAACAAAGAAATTGAATTACTATATTGTCAAAAGTATTGGGACTCCTGTCTTTACACGCACATGAACTTTAATGGCATCCCAGTCTTATGCCGCATACACATGATTGGACATTCCAACAACAAAATTCTGTATTTATTTCTGCCGGATGTTGGCTCAAACTTGTCTTGCATACACACAGTCACACAAATGTTGTTGGAAATTCCGAATGTCAAGAACGCTGTGATGTACAACACACAAAAATGAAGTTCAATAGCCAGTATGGCACTTCTGCTTGAATCCGAGCATGCATGGAATTTTGTGCATTGAATTGTGTACATACGATCGGAATTTCCGGATTTTGTTGTCGGAAAATTTGAGAACCAGCTCTCAAATTTTTGTTGTCGGAAATTCCGACAAAAAATGTCCGATGGAGCTTACACACGGTCGAAATTTCCGACAACAAGCTCCCATCGAACATTTGTTGTCAGAAATTCCGATCGTTTGTACGCGGCATATGTCTGTAGGGTTCAATATTGTGTTGGCCCACCCTTTGCAGCTATAACAGCCTCAACTCTTCTGGGAAGGCTGTCCACAAGGTTTAGGAGTGCATCTATGGGAATGTTTGACCATTCTTCCAGAAGTGCAAAGGGTGGGCCAACTCGGTATTGAGCCCTATGGACTAAGATTGGGGTGACATTAAGGTTCATGTGTGTTTAAAAGCAGGCGTCCCAATACTTTTGACAATATAGTGTATATAAAACAGTACATTTAAAGTACTCCAGTGATAGGTCCTAAACAGTGATTATATTTTTACCTGATACTGATTGTGGGCCCTGGGGAGAAAGGGGCGCTAATGGGAACAGGAGGTTTATTAATTGGGAGTGTACAGTATACTGTGCGTAGACTCAGACTCTATTTAACTTTGAACTTTTTTTTGCAAATTTAATTTTATTACATTTTTAGGAATGAACAAGGTCCACAAACGGTGACAAAATCTTACAATAAATGAGGTTGCAGCCTCTTAAAAGGTAGGAAACAGTGAATATGGATGTATATCACAGCAATCAATCAATAATCTTGACTACCCATAGCTGATATATCCTTATTACTCAAACTCAATAATATAACTATAGAAAAAGGATAGACAAAGTAGGAAAAACTAGTACAAAAGAAAAAGCCAGAGGGAAGTTGGAAAGGTGGGGAAGGGGGAGAGGGGGGGTATGGGGGTGGCAGCTGGGATTAGATATGGATGTAACTCAAGGCATGTACACAAGGCATCATAATGCTAGTCCCGTATCAGCACTCACGTCCCGAGTAGGGGCTTACCCTCTTCTGAGTGTATTCATTCACATAGGGTGGGGGCCCGGGATCTGGGGGCCCCCTTGTTAAAGGGGGCTTCCAGATTTCGATAAGTCCCCCACTCACAGACACCGACAATCAATGGCCAGGGTTGTCGGGAAGAGGCCCTTGTCCCCATCAATCATGGGGGAAAGGTGCTTTGGAACAAATTCCAAAGATTCCAAGTTTGCTTGTATGTCTCATGTCTGTCAGCCGCAGTCAGTATCAAGTCTTCCATCTTGTTCATATCTTCCACTTTCCTCAGCCATAACGCTGTGGTCGGTGGGTGCTGCTGTTTCCAGAGCAAATGAATGCAGGCTTTAGCTGCATTCAGTAAATGACGTAGTATGGACTTTTTGTAAGTTTTAGCTGACATAGAGGAAACATGTAGTAGGAAAAATGCCAGGTCATTCTAAATCTTAAAATCAGTAAATTTTTGGGATATGGTGCGGACCGCCATCCAAAAAGCTATCAATTTAGGGCACGTTCAAAATATGTGTAGGATCGTACCCCTGTCTGTACGGCACCGCCAGCAGTGTTCTGGTGTGTCAGGGAAAATAGTGTGAAGTCGGCTAGGTGTCATGTACCACCTCGTTAGTAGAAAAAACTGACTCCGCGCCAATGGTGACAATAATTCAAAAATGTCAATAATAAAAAATAAATGAGTTTAGGTGACGATAAAAATAAAAAAATATATAAATACACATAACCCAAGCTGCTCCCCAGTTTGAACATAAATGATCAGATAGTAGATATATAGATAGGGGGCGCTATTGTTTATTCAAAAATATATATATAATAAAAATAGATTATTAAAGTGCAATAAATGTGAATTGTGCTTAGTGTGTACCTTGTATACTGAGAAAAAAAGGAGAACATAGATTTATATAAATGTTAACAGTGGGATTGAACCATAACACACAAAAACCAACACAATGGTAGCAATGCAATAGTAAAACTATTAGTAATTAATAGTGAAAAATAAATTCTAAAATAAAGTGATATCTTCCAAGATGTGCCAGTTCCTTGCTGTTGATAGATACAAAAGTTCCTTGACCAAAAGAAAAAAGAAAATACACCTTGTAGAAATGGATATCTGCTTACCAGATACCAATGACCCCTTTATTTAAAAAGAGAGTCAGTAGCGCTTTTGCAGGATTGTGCCATCTCACATGGACGGCTGGATAACTGGATGATGATTAGGCACGAACCCCTCCGACCCCAATCGTTCAAGCAGGGGATATATGGGAAACAAACAAAGTCTCCATAGTGTAAAACCTTTTATTAAAATGCCAAGGGTAACATTAAAATGCCAAATGGCCGCTTACATTTGTGGGTGCCTACCTGGCACTGGGGCTGCTCGCTTGTCAGGGTAAGGTTGTTATCAAAGATCTGTCGCACCGCATCGAAAGACGGTGTGTGTTCCACCCGGCATGAGAGACAACCAGATGAACGGACGTAAGTAAAAATCACGTGACCATGTACCGCTCCGATGTACGTTTCGTTTTGAATGTCCTCAGGGAAGCGCTCCCCTGAGGACGTTCAAAATGAAATGTACGTCGGAGCGGTACGTTGTCACGTGATTTTTACCTACGTCCGGTCATCTGGTTGTCTCTCACGCCGGGTGGAACGCATGCCGTCTTTCGATGCTGTGCGACGGATCTCTGATACCAACCACCTCGTTAGTACCTTATAGTTGGTCTCTTGTATCTCAGTGCATAATGAAGATTTGAGGGAGAAGCTTATCATGTTTTGGATTTGTGGTATAGTAAAGGTGCAGTGGTGGGGTCCGTCCCCCATTTCAGTATACAAGGCAACTCTGGTTGCTCCTGGGGGGTGTTAGGTAACGCATACGTCTTGAAAAGGACTTGGGGTAACGGTTCTGTTCCTGAGCAATACTCCTCAAATGTGGTTAGTGGTCTAGTATATGCCTGAGGGTCTTGCATAGTCTGGAGGAAATGGTGGATCTGCGCTGCATTCCAGAATGCGAGCCAATAGGGGCCCACGGAATCCATCAACTCCTCAATGGTGGGCCATCTATCACCTATCACAAATTGGGAGGCAGTGACGCGATCGGATTTACGTAGAGTCAAAAATTGTGTGGATGATAGTCCTGGTGGGAACTTGGGATTCCCTATTATCGGGGTCAGAGGGGACGTCTTGGTCATTTGTAAAATTTGTATGGTGGCCTGTGAACATTGTCTCAGGGTATTCCCTATCAAAGGGTGTGATCTTAAGTCTGGTGGTATGGAGTCCCAGCACCATAGTGCTCTCTTTAAGGGGATGGGGGATTGATTCTGTTCTAGCTGTGTCTACAGTTTCAATTCGCTGTGGTGTTGCCAATCAATGACTCTGCCAAAATGTACTGCTTGATAGTATCTCCGGACATCTGGCAATGCCAAACCTCCACAATATTTTGGCATGGTCAGTGGGCGCGGGAGATACGTGGTTTCTTGTGGGCCCAGACAAAGCGGGTGAATAATGCCTGTACTTGTTTGAAGTATCAGGACGGTATCTTAATCGGGAGGGCTTGAAACAGGTAGAGGTATTTTGGCAATATGCACATATTCAGCAAGTTACAACTCCCGAACCATGAATGAAGGTTCGTGTGCCACTTATCCAGTAATACTCTGGTTTTTTTTAGTGGGGGGGGGAGGTTGTATATATGGGAGAGGTCTGCCTGGATACTCGTGCCTAAATAATTTAGTGTGGATGATGTCCATTTGAAGCGGAAGCCAGATTGCACCATTGGAAGGGCTTGTGGCGACATTGCTATTCCCATTGCTTCCGATTTGGAAAATGTATCTTCAGGTTGGACAAAGTGCCATAGATATTGAATTGTCTAAGGAGATTCTGCAATGATACTACTGGGTTCGTAAGTGAAAAGAGCAGGCCATCTGCATATGCCGAGATCTTGTGTTGCGTCTTACTGACTGTCACCCCCTGTATGTCAGGGTTTAACCTGACCGTAGAGAGGAAGGGTTCCAGGGACAGGGCAAACAGGAGGGGTGACAGAGAGCAGCCCTGCCTAGTTCAGTTTTTAATTGGGAAGGGCTCCGATAGCACGCCGTTTGCCTTTACTTGTGCATTCGAATTGGAGTATATTCCGGCTATCCGACTCAGCATCACCTCTTCCAGTCCAATATGCCTGAGGACAGAAAACATAAATGACCAGTTCACCTGGTCAAATGCCTTTTCCGCATCAGTGTTTAGAAAGACACATGGGGTATCTGTGGACTAGGCCACATGCAAGAGATTCAGCACTTTAGAGGTGCTGTCTCTTGCTTCCCTTGAGGGAATAAATCCGACCTGATCCAGGTGGATTCGTTTCTGCAGGTGTTGTGCCAGCCAGGTAGCCAGAATTTTAGTTTGAAATCTACATTTAACAATGATAATGATGTCCAGGGCTTTTTTTCTGCCGGAACTGTGTTCCGGAACCTCTGCCAGGGAGCAGGACCTTTTTTTATAGCTTGTTCTATGCAACTCTCTGCCTGCGGAGTGAGCTGACAGCCACATAAGCCAGCACAGCTCCTATAGTGCCGGTGTTCTGCCGAGAAAGTTCCCCTTGGCGGATAATGACCCCCCATACTGCGCAGGCGCAGGGCTTGCGCAGTACGCACAACAAGGGACCCGCCAAAAATATCTGAAGCTGAACAGCTCTGAGTCAGCTGTAGACAGCACCTGCGCAATGAGCAGGACATTGTGGCCGACGCTGCCTCACGCTCCCGCTGCTCATGCTACTCTGCAAGGGGAGGGTTGATTACTGTGATAATGTGTTTATTATCCGCCCCTTGCAGAGTAGCACGAGCATCGGGAGTGTGCGGCATTGTCTGGTAGCATCGGGAGCGTGTGGTAGAATGTGGTGTTAAATATGTGCAGGCGCGGTGTACAGCTGACGCTCAGCTGTGTATGTTCGGCTATTTTCAGCTCGGTAGTGCTTCGTACTGTGCAAGCGCTGCACCTGTGCAGTACATGGGGGTCATTATCCGCTGGGGGAACTTGTTCGGCAAGACAATTTACTGCGCAAGCGTTGCGCCTGCGCAGTACAGGGGGGTCCTTATCTTCCCGGGGGACTTTTTCGGCAAGACACCGGCTGCAGCCTTAAGAGAGGGGAGGACGGAGTGATATCAGCTGCACTCTGCCTCTCCCTGTAGCAGAGCGGAAGTTCCTGTGAGGAAGAGTTGCCGTGTGGTGTCCTGTGACTCGTTCTCACTGCCTAAGGTACATTACATGCCTGCCTGAGGTAAGTACATTGATTTTGGGAATTATTTAAACAGTGTTGTTGTTGGATGAATATAGGGGCTGCCTGGCTGTTTAATAATTCTGCATGGATAGTGGACTGTCTCTTGCTGTCTTGCTGGATGTTGGTGATCGTCTCTTGCTGTATATGGGGACCGTCTCTTGCTGCATTTGGGGACCGTCTCTTGCTGGATTTAGGGACCGTCTCTTCCTGGATTTGGGGGCCATCTCTTGCTGAGGAGCTGAGGAGCACCCCACTCCGTCATTAAGTACCTCTAATTAGTGTCCACTTGTGTCATGGGTGGAGACCTCAAGATTCTCCCATTTTAGAAGAGTGTATTGCTCTCATGGTTTAGAGAAGTAGGATCTCCCAATCTATGGATAGTGTAGGACCCACTAATCATGGGGTACTTTGTCGCAGTAAGTGGGCTTAGCACCATATAGCAATATGGTGTGACCAAATCCCCATATTTTTTGATAATGTTTTTTTGAAAATGTTTAGGTGTTTTAAACTAGCCTTGCTGGTGGTAAATGTCTTTTTTGCATGTGTGCTTTGTAATATTTTCTTCTTGCTGGATTTGGGGGCCGTCTCTTGCTGGATTTGGGGGCCGTCTCTTGCTGTTTATAGGGACTGTCTCTTGCTGTATATGGGGACTGTCTCTTGCTATATATGGGGGACTGTCTCTTGCTGTATATGGGGACTGTCTCTTGCTGTATATGGGGACTGTCTCTTGCTGTATTTGAGGACTGTCTCTTGCTGGATTTGGGTATCATCTCTTGCTGGATTTGGGTACCATCTCTTGCTGTATATAGGGACCATCTCTTGCTGTATATAGGTCCTGTCTCTTGCTGTATATGGGGGACTGGGGGTTGCCATGGGGGCAAAATACGCCCCTAGCCTGGCGAACCTTTTTATGGCCAGATGGGAGGAGGATGTCGTCTATGCCCAACCAAGACCCCAGGTGGTCCTGTGGGTCCGTTATATAGACGACATCCTCCTCCTGTGGGATGGCACAGCCTCTGATCTTTCAGAATTTATGGGCCTCCTTAATAACAATGATAGGGGTATTCAGCTCAACTATGAAACCAGCCTAGAACAGATCAATTTTTTAGATCTTACCATTTCTATCAATAATAACCAATTTGTTACATCCACATTTTTCAAGCCGACCGATAGGAACTCTTTTATCCCCCATGACAGCTGCCACCATACGTCATGGCTTAAATCTGTGCCCAAGAGCCAGTTCCTTCGGCTCAAGCGGAACTGCACAGATGTCGCCACTTTCCGGAATCAGGCACAAATCCTGACTCAGAGGTTTGTTGCCAAGGGTTACTCTCCTGATTTTGTGGCCAGTACATTGGATCAGGTGGAGAAAGTGGATCGTAAAGATTTACTGGTGGAGCGAGTTAGAGACCCAGTCGATGTTTCATTTCGTTGCCCTTTTATCACTGACTATTCTTGCCAGCATTTTAGGGTTAAACGTATTATTAATAAATATTGGCATGTTCTCAGAAATGATAGGGTGCTGGCATCTATGCTGCCAGTTAAACCGCAGGTGGTGTTTAGGGGGGCACCTTCACTTAAGGATAAAGTGGCACCCAACATATTTGATCCCCCAGTTTCAAGGCCTAATTTCTTCTCTGAACTAACAGGTTACTTTCAATGTAGGAGATGTCAAGTTTGCTCGCTGAATGGATGCAGGAGTAGAAGAACAACGGAATTTATTTCCACTTGCACACACAAGTCCTACACTATTGAGCCCTTCATCACATGCTCCACCACAGGAGTAGTCTACTTGTTGCAGTGCCCGTGTGGCCTGCAATATGTGGGCCGTACCAAAAGACCCCTACAGGTGAGATTAAACGAGCACATTAATAACATTAATAACATCAGGAGAGGGTTCACAAAACACTCAGTGTCAAAACATTACCTGACAGCCCACCGTCGAGATCCCACAGGCACCATTTTTTTGGGGATAGACAAGTTTAAACCCCACTGGAGGGGGAGTGTCCTAGTACGTAGCATCTCCAAATTAGAGATGGCCTGGGCTCACAAGTTGAAGACCTTTACCCCTTTTGGGCTTAACATCGATGTAGATGTTAACGCCTTTATAGACAACTCTTAGGGAGTAATAGTGCTTCTGGGACCACCAATTATTGCTTCATCTTTTTTTTTTTTTTTTTTTTTTTTTCTTTTTTTTATAGAATTTTAATTTGTCCTAATGACATATGTGTTTTTTCTGGTTTATGATTAGTTGTCTTGGAGTGCCCACTCACTTCAGGGAAACGGTTCACATGAGACCAATATTTTCTTATACAGTTATACACACTGCCGGGTTTCTGATTTATATCTGAATTTTTTTTATTATTAATAAAATTAAAAAAAAAAAAAATATTTTTCTTTTTTATCTCAATTTTAAATAAAAAAAGAATTTTAAATTTTGAGGCCCATAATTAATAATTTTTGTGCATTTTTTTTCAATACAAAGATACGCGCGCTTAATTATTATTATTTTTATTTATGTGCAGCCTTAAGGGGACTGCATTTTTTTAACATTATTAGCTTTCTTTTTTTGGTTTCATTAACCAATCCGGTGTAATAGTAGTTCTATAATTCTCTGGCCATTAACATTCTGCCTTTGTTAATCCTGGCAAAGGTGTTGCATATACTTCTTATTCTCTCCCTGAATACGTTCCACTAAAGCAACTTTTTACTGTTGTGTTTATTTTTGCCCATACTGTTTCCCTCAGGTAAGATGGCGCTTATCTGCCGTTTGTTAATGAGATATCGTTAAGGTGCTTATTTAATGCGGTGCGTCGGGACGCTGCTCACATCCCGTGACCACGTCCGCTAGTGACGAAACGACGTAGGGAGGAGGAGCCACGTCCCGACGGCACCGCGATTCTTACACCCGGAAGACACGGGATACTTTGGAGCCGGCCGGCTTTTTTACATGCTGTTTACTACAACCTGCTTGTAAGTGCAACTCTTATTTTTACTTATTAAATCGCTGGATTTTATGCTATGTGGAGCATTTTGTGTCTTGCATGGTCTCATTTCCTTATCTGCTGATGCTGGTGGAGAAAGTCCCTGGAGTTGAGCGCTGAGTGTTCTGTTTAAAGACCCCTGGCTGGGGATGCAGCCATCCGCCCCCTTAGGTCTCCTGTAATTAAGAGACCAATTCCATCTGGTAAGAGGCAGTTATTCCCTAAGAGGTGGAGGTCTTTTTACACACTTTGGTTTCATCACAGCAAGATTTTCGTTTTAACTATCCACAGAGCACCTGGAGACAAGCTACCGTTTATGCATGTTTATTTGCACTGATGAACTAATATCAATTTTTCTAGTCATGGACTTTTTTTGGGTTCATTTTCCCCTTATGGTTATTTTGGTTTAGTTGTCACAGCCACTAATTTATTTTTCTCATCACTTTATCATTACTTCAGATATTGGTTTGCCAATTGTGTCATTTATTATTTACTAATTTCACTTTTAGCTTCATTGTGTTTGTTTAGTGCTCTTATTATTACTTGGCACTTTTTTCTTTTTTTCTTATTTTTATTCATTATTTATTCACTTATTGTTCACTCGTCACTCTTTCATTCATATGATTACTGTTTGGGCATCAGCCTGCTGCCATTTTTTCCTTTAGCGCGACTTTTTGATTCTTATATGGGGGACTGTCTCTTGCTGTATATGGTAACTGTCTCTTGCTGTGTATGGGGGACTGTCTCTTGCAGTATATGAGGGACTGTCTATTGCTGTATCTGGGGGACTGTCTCTTGCTGTATATGGGGGAACTGTCTCTTGCTGTATATGGGGACTGTCTCTTGCAGTATATGGGGACTGTCTCTTGCAGTATATGGGGACTGTCTCTTGCAGTATATGGGGGACTGTCTCTTGCTGTATATGGGCCTGTCTCTTGCTGTATATGGGGTCTGTCTCTTGCTGTATATGGGGTCTGTCTCTTGCTGTATATGGGGTCTGTCTCTTGCTGTATATGGGGTCTGTCTCTTGCTGTATATGGGTGACTGTCTGTCTCTTGCTGGACATTGGGGGCTGTCTCTTGCTGGATATGGAGACAGTCTCTTGCTAGATATGGGGACTGTCTCTTGGTGGATATAGGGCCTGTCTCTTGCTGGACATTGGGGGCTGTCTCTTGCTGGACATTGGGGGCTGTCTCTTGCTGTATATGGGGACTGTTTCTTGCTGGTTACAGAAATATCTGGAAGTGCATCTGAGCTTACTTTGGTAAGCAGTGGATATTTCTAAAGTTTTGTTTACTGAATTGCTTTCTATTAACAAATCCCATACAAATTACCTTGTATATCCCCCAAATTATACTTACCTCCATGTTCTCGAAAGGGGGCGGTGCTAAGAGGTGTGTAGGGGTGGAGACAAGGGGTGGTCCTAGGGGCATATCTAGGGGTGGGTAGGGGATGGAGACAGGCGTAACCTAGTGGAAGGGGGGTGAGTTCCTACACTTTTTCCCTGAGAAAAAAAGCCCTGATGATGTCTATAGCTGCCACAGGCTGTGGGGTCCTTCCCTTCCTTGTCTATTACAGAAATGTGGGCTCCCAGGGTATCTCTGGCAAAAGAAGAGTCGGAGTCAATTGCATTAAACAGTGTGATCATACACAGGCCCTATATTGGAAGTAGTGATGGGCTTTATGTTCAGGACTCAAACATTGGCTGTTCGCCCGTTCGACGAATAGCGAACAATTTGGGGTGTTCGCGGCAAATTCGAAAGCCGCAGAACATCCTTTAAAAGTCTAGGGAGAAATCAAAAGTGCTAATTTTAAAGGCTTATATGCAAGTTATTGTCATAAAAAGTGTTTGGGGACCCAGGGTCCTGCCCAGAGGACATGTATCAGTGCAAAAAAAAGTTTTAAAAACGGTCGTTTTTTTCGAGAGCAGTGATTTTAATAATGCTTAAAGTGAAACAATAAAAGTGAAATATTCCTTTAAATTTCGTACCTGAGGAGTGTCTATAGTATGCCTGTAAAGTGGCGCTTTTTTCCCGTGTTTAGAATAGTCTGACAGCAAAATGACATTTCTAAAGGGGAAAAAAAAGTCATGAAGTAATAGCGGCTATAGTGAATTGTCGGCTATAGTGAATTGTCTATGGGAGAAATCAAAAGTGCTAATTTTAAGGGTTAATATGCAAGTTATTCAGTAACAAATAGTGCAGCGCTGAAGGGAAATTATAACGACTATAACTAATGATAAATGTCCATATAAATTCATGTGCGGAGAAATAAATAAATTTAGTAAAGAAGCCGGAAGCATCAATGGTGGTAAAGGGTGCTTCATGCAAAATCTGAAGTGCTCCTTAATCCGTGCTCACACCACTTGCTAGTCAAACCGCTCACATTGCTACATGGACCCCTGAGCTAACAGAAAGGTCACACAGGCATTCACCACTAATGGTGGTCGGGGTTAAATCTTGAATGGAAAGCCAGAAACCTCTTTCATTTAATGGCTTAAACGTTTTCATCCGTATTTACATGAAATATAAAAAAATAATATAGTGCTCTCTGTATAGCTAAAACTCAGTTTACTTTATTAAAAGACAGGTACTCACATTAGAAGCACTATACCCAGTGCTAGGATAATAGGTGCATGTACATCAAAAGGTGACAGTGATTGATAAGGTGGCTGCAGTGACGTCTAAGGGATAAATCCGCACGCGTATCGTCCAACAGGACTTCCTCAGCGGTCATAGGGTCCCATACGTCTGGTTAGTATTTTATAAGAAGCCCCTTATTTCACACATCTGTTGTAAATGAAGCCCCGAGCGGTAACCGTCCAATCAGAACGCACCGCTCGGGAGTAAGAAGTAAAAAAACATATTGTTTACTATGATTACCATAGTGATCACGTCGTCGTGATGACGCAACGTCGGATTACGTGACAAGCTACGTCAGAAGGTGCCTCCCGCCCGAGATAAAGGCAGGGTGTGGACCGCTGCCATAGGATGACACTCGGTCACATGATGCAAGTAGCGTCTCATCAGCTGTGTGGTGGAATGCAACCAGAGGAGGAAGGATGTTATATCACTCCCAGCCCTTGGTGCGACACTAGTTGCTAAGAAACAGGATGCAAATAGAAATCACACTCGTACACAATCTATTGCAGGCTAAAAACACTGCAATTGGCTAGCTCCATATAGCAAGCGTGCTTATAAAATAGCAGTAATATGCCGTATTATTCAGAGAATAAGGCTTAAACGGGAGGGGATCTCAACATGGAAATCACCCCCACCAAAAAAACTTTAAAACTAAAATGGCCAAAAAATTAAAAATATTAAAACTATTAAAATTAAACAACAATTCATAAGAATTAATAATGAAAGACCAATCACTGCAGCCACCTTTCACAATAAAATATCCACCAATTATTACAATGAATGTTTACACTATTATACCATACAGACTGGATTACCTAAAATATAATACAAAAAAACTACTAATTAACGATCGGAAATGAAACAGTTCAAGTCAAACTCGACATTAAGCCCCGTGGGTACTCCCACATGTGTCTCGTAAACCCAGAAAGACTCACGGCGGCTCAATTGTCGTATAAAGTTTCCACCTCTCCAATGGGGTATGACTTTTTCTACTCCCCAAAACTTTAATTTAGCAGGGCTACGTTTGTGACATAATTTAAAATGTTTGGAGACATTATGTGAGTCTAGACTCTTTTTAATATTAGTGATATGTTCTCCAATACGAATGTGCAGGGGTCTAGACGTTCTCCCCACATATTGTAAGCCACATTCGCATTCCATGATGTATACCACCCCTGACGTGGAACATGTGATGAAATCTTTGATTTGATAAACCTTCTTCGTGGCTGTAGCAATGAACTCTTTGCGTTTTTTGATATTACCCTTAGCTTGTTTGCATGGTGGGCAACGCCCACAAGCATAAAAGCCTGTCAGGATATTAGATATCCTGTTTTCAAATGAGAGAGGTGGGTCAATGACCCCTGGGGCCAACTTATCTCTTAGGGACGGTGCCCTTTTGTACACAAACTGAGGGTGTTCGGGGAGCACCAGACCAAGTGTTTTGTCCTGTTTAAGAATAGGCCAATGCTTACGAATGATCTTTTCGAATTTTTTATATTGGACATTATAGTCCAAGATAATTCTGATATTCCCTGATCCATCCTGTTTAACCCTGGGCCTATTGGATACAAGTGTCGTTCGATTCATTGTTCAAACTGTCTCAATGTGTTTGGTAATGTCCGATTTATTATATCCCTTTTGCACAAACCAAGCAGATAAAACTTCGGACTGTGTAAGATATTCATGTTCATAAGTACAATTCCGCCTGATGCGTACAAATTGTCCCTTAGGAATCTTGCACAACCATTGTAAATGGTGGCAGCTTCCAAGGGGAATGTACGCATTGCAGTCCGTGGGTTTGAAATGATTTTTTAACTCTAACTGGTTATCTTTTATGGAGATATCTAGATCTAGGAAGGTGACATGATCGTTGCCCACATTCCAAGAGAGGACAGTGTTTCTATTGTTCTTATCCAATTTCTGCATGAAAACATTGAGGTTAGATCTGTCACCCTTCCAGATCATAATAATATCATCGATGTACCGTTGGTAACAGATGAGTTCAGGGGGTGTGTTTTTATAGATCACTTCTTCCTCCCAATGTGCCATAAACAGGTTGGCAACACTGGGAGCAAAACGGGTTTTTAGCTAAACAGAACCTCAAGCAGTCTTGAATATAATTTTTATGTCTTCTAGACTGCTTGAGGTTCTGTTTAGCTAAAAACTACATTTGGTATAACAGACGTTTTTTCCTCCAAACAAGGGGTGTTGCGATGGGGGCCCGTTTTGCTCCCAGTGTTGCCAACCTGTTTGTACACCTATTATCCTAGCACTGGGTATAGTGCTTCTTATGTGAGTACCTGTCTTTTAATAAAGTAAACCGAGTTTTAGCTATACAGAGAGCACTATATTATTTTTTTATATTTCATGTGAATACGGATGAAAACGTTTAAGCCATTAAATGAAAGAGGTTTCCGGCTTTCCATTCAAGATTTAACCCCGACCACCATTAGTGGTGAATGCCTGTGTGACCTTCCTGTTAGCTCAGGGGTCCATGTAGCAATGTGAGCGGTTTGACTAGCAAGTAGTGTGAGCACAGATTAAGGAGCACTTCAGATTTTGCATGAAGCACCCTTTACCACCGTTGATGCTTCCGGCTTCTTTACTACATTTATTTATTTCTCCGCACATGAATTTATATGGACATTTATCATTAGTTATAGTCGTTATAATTTCCCTTCAGCGCTGCACTATTTGTTACTGTATTTCTTGAAAGGACTTATATATTTGCCTTAAGTGTTCAACAGCTTTAGTTCTTGTGATGGTTTTTGCGCTGACTGTTTGTTTTTGATTAATATGCAAGTTATTGTCATAAAAATTATTTGGGGACCTGGGTCCTGCCCCAGGGAACATGTATCAGTGCAAAAAAAAGTTTTAAAAATGTCAGTTTTTTCTGTAGCAGTGATTTTAACCACTTGCCGCCCGCCATATAGCAAAATGACGGCGGCAAAGTGGTTTCAATATCCTGACCAAATGTCATATGACGTAATCAGGATATTAAGCCGCGCCCCAGGGGCGCGCATCGCGACGATCGTTGTTGCAGTGTGTCATTCTGACACACCGCAACTCCGATCTAGGTAAAGAGTCTCTGACGGAGACTCTTTACCACGTGATCAGCCTTGTTCAATCACGGCTGATCACAGTGTAAATAGGAAGAGTCGTTGATCGGCTTTTCCTCACTCGCGTCTGACAGACGCGAGTAGAGGAGAGCCGATCGGCTGCTCTCCTGACAGCGGGGGTCTGTGCTGATTGTTTATCAGCACAGCCCCCCCTCGGATCCCACCCAGGACCACCAGAGAAGCCGCCCAGGACCACCTGGATGGCCATCCACACTGGACCACCAGGTATGCCCCCTAGACCCCCAGGGAAATACTAATCTGTGCCCAGGCAGCTGCCAATCAATGCCCAGGCAGCTGCCAATCAGTGCCCACTCACAATGCCTACCACTGCCAGTGCCACCAGGGATGCATATCAGTGCCTCATATCAGTGCCGCGTATCAGTGCCACGTATCAGTGCCCATCAGTGCTCAGCAGTGCCACCTATCAGTGCCGCCTATCAGTGCCACCCATAAGAACCCATCTTTGCAGCCTTTCAGTGCCCATCAGTGTCACCTATCAGTGCCCATCAGTGTCCACCAGTGCCACCCATGAGTGCCCATCATTGCCCCCTCTTAATGCTCATCAGTGCTGCATATCAGTGCCACCTATCAGTGCCACCTACCGGTGCCCATCAGTGCCGCATATCAGTGCCCATAGTCAGTGCCCTTCAGTGCCCGCTCATTGGTTCCACCTCATCGGTGCCGCCTTTTCAGTGCCTGTCAGTGCCGCCTTATCAGTGCCCATCAGTGAGAGAGAAAACTTACTTATTTACAAAATTTTTTAACAGAAACAAAAGCAAAACTTTTATTTTTTACAAAATTTTCGGTCTTTTTTAATTTGTTTAGCAAAAAATAAAAACCGCAGAGGTGATCAAATACCACCAAAAGAAAGCTCTATTTGTGGGAACAAAGTGATAAAAATGTAGTTTGGGTACAGTGTAGCATGACCGCGCAATTGTCATTCAAACTGCAACAGCGCTGAAAGCTGAAAATTGGTCTGGGCAGGAAGGTGTATAAGTGCCTATTATTGAAGTGGTTATTAATTCTTAAAGTGAAAAAATAAAAGTGTAATATTCCTTTAAATTTCGTACCTGGGGGTGTCTATAGTATGCCTGCAAAGTGGCGTATGTCTCCTGTGTTTAGAACAGTCCGAGTGCAAAATTACATTTCTAAAGAAAAAAAAGTAATTTAAAAGTGCTAGCGCCGGCTATAATGAATTGTTGGTCCGGCAATACACATAAAAGTTCATTGATAAAAATGGCATGGGAACCGCACGCCAAATTTTTTTTAAAAAATGGCATGTGGGTCCCCCTCAAAATCCATACCAGACCTGAAATATGGATTTTAAGGGGAACCCCACGCCAAATTTTTTTTAAAAATGGCGTGGGGGTCCCCCTCAAAATCCATACCAGACCTGAAGGGTCTGGTATGGCTTTTAAGGGGAACACCACGCCAAAATTAAAAGAAGAAATGGCGTGGGGTCCCCCAAAAATCCATACCAGACCCTTATCCTAGAACGCAATGCAACCTGGCAGGCCGTAGGAAAAGAGGGGGGACAAGAGAGCGCCCCCCCTCCTGAACCATACCAGAACACATGTCCTCAACATTGGGAGGGTGCTTTGGGGTAGCGGTCCCCCCAAAGCACCTTGTCCCCATGTTGATGGGGAGAAGGGCCTCATCCCCACAACCCTTGCCCAGTTGTTGTGGGGGTCTGCGGGCGGGGGGCTTATCAGAATCTGGAAGCCCCCTTTAACAAGGGGACCCCCAGATCCCGGCCCCCACCCTGTGTGAATTGGTAATGGGGTACAAATGTACCCCTACCATTTCATAAAAAAGAGTCAAAAAGGTTAAAAAAATACAAGAGATGGTTTTTGACAATTCCTTCATTAATTTCTTCTTCTTTCCCCGCTTCTTCTTCCATCTTCTTTCTTCTGGTCTTCCTTCGGTGTTCTTCTTCTTCCTCCGCTTCTTCCTCCGCTTCTTCCTCCGATCTTCTCATTCGGCATCTTCTCTGCTTCGTCCACCGCACGATCCGCCTCAGTGGGAGTCTTCCGCTGTGTGACGCTTCTGTTCAGGTGACAGTTCTTATATAACGGAGGGCGGGGCCATCCAGTGACCCCGCCCCCCTCTGACAACACGGGGAATTCACACGGGGGGGATGGAATCTGGGGGTCCCCTTGTTAAAGGGGGCTTCCAGATTCCGATAAGCCCCCTGCCCGCAGACCCCCACAACCACAGGGCAAGGGTTGTGGGGATGAGGCCCTTCTCCCCATCAACATGGGGACAAGGTGCTTTGGGGGGCTGCTACCCCAAAGCACCCTCCCAATGTTGAGGGCATGTGGCCTGGTACGGTTCAGGAGGGGGGGCGCTCTCTCGTCCTCCCCTCTTTTCCTGCAGCCTGCCAGGTTGCGTGCTCGGATAAGGGTCTGGTATGGATTTTTGGGGGGATCCCACGCCATTTCTTTTTTTAATTTTGGCACGAGTCAGAATTTTTTTAAAAATAGTTTTTCTTCATTTCTGTTATAAAATGTTGAAAATAAATAATCTTTCTTTATAAATTTAGGCAAAATGTATTCTGCTACACTTCTTTAGTAAAAATAACCCAAATCAGTGTATATTATTTAGTCTGTGTGAAGGCTGCTTTCACACTGGAGGCGCTTTACAGGCGCTATAGCGCTAAAAATAGCGCCTGCATAGTGCCTGTAAAGAGCCTCTCCTCTCACTCCAGTGTGAAAGCCCAAGTGCTTTCACACTGGAGCGGCGTGCTTGCAGACTGCCAAACCGCTGGCATAGTGCCGCTGCAGCGGCGCTTTGCGGGCAGTTTTAAGCCTTTTTCGGCCGCCAGCAAGGGTTAAAAGCGCCCCGCTAGTGGCCGAATATCACCACTAGAACGACCCCACCGCCCCAGTGTGAAAGTAGCCTTAGAGTCTACAAACTATGGTATATTTATATATATATATATATATATATATATATATATACATATATATATTTATATATATACACAGTATCTCACAAAAGTGAGTAAACCCCCTCACATTTTTGTGAATATTTTATTATAGCTTTTCATGTGACAACACTGAAGAAATTACACTTTGTTGCAATGTAAAGTAGTGAGTGTACAGTTTTTATAACAGTGTAAATTTGCTGTCCCCTCATAATAACTCAACACACAGACATTAATGTCTAAACTGCTGGCAACAAAAGTGAAAAATGTCCAAATTAGGCCCAAAGTGTCAATATTTTTATTACCTTAAACCCCTTGGGCATGGAGTTCCCCCGAGCTTCACAGGTTGCCACTGGAGTCCTCTTCCACTCCTCCGTGATGACATCACAGAGCTGGTGTATGTTAGAGAACTTGCGCTCCTCCACCTTCCATTTTGAGGATGCCCCACAGATGCTCAATAGGGTTTAGGTCTGGAGACATGCTTGGTCAGTCCATCACCTTTATCCTGAGCTTCTTTAGCAAGGCAGTGGTTGTCTTGGAGGTGTGTTAGGGGTCGTTATGTTGGAATACCGCCCTGCGGCCCAGTCTCCAAAGGGAGGGGATCATGCTCTGCTTTAGTATGTTACAGTACATGTTGGCATTCATGGTTTCCTCAATGAACTGTAGCTCCCCAGTGTTGGCAGCACTCATGCAGCCCCAGACCATGACACTCCCACCACCATGCTTGACTGTAGGCAAGACACACTTGTCTTTGTACTCCTCACCTGTTTGCCGCCACACATGCTTGACACCATCTGAACCAAATAAGTTTATCTTGGTCTCATCAGACCACAGGACATAATCAATGTCCTTAGTCTGCTTGTCTTCAGCAAACTGTTTGCAGGCTTTCTTGTGCATCATCTTTAGAAGAGGCTTCCTTCTGGGACGACAGCCATGCAGACCAATTTGATGCAGAGTATGGCGCATGGTCTAAGCACTCACCCTGACCCACCCACCCCGTTACCACATGCGTGAGACTTTTTCACAGCCTAGCCACAATCCAAGAAGCACCTTCAAGCTTTCTGGGGGCATAAATTACAGATCTAATTTCCTTACTACCTATCACATTTTGGATGCCCTCATACACCAGGATGTAGCCAAGCCAACTCTTTAGTCATGCTGCTACGAGTTATGTGCAGAACAGATTTCTGGAAAAACACATCCTCCATTGTGTACCCACAATGATACACATCCTATAACATAGAAAAAATACTAACAGATATTGACAGTGTTGTATGCAATAAGAAAAATGTGTCATTAAGGTGTTAATTTGGGCTTCAGCTACCTAAACATGTAGGTGTGGAGTCAGACCATTCTCCTGTTTTCTGGCAAAATACAGATCTTGTTCCATTTAGTTCATATCCTTCATCACAAGAGAAGTTGCAAAATGATTTATATTGGTATTTTCCATACTCTTCAGGACAGCTGATCTTTACATTTGCTGGAGTTTGTAGATCTTTACATGATACAGCTGTCAACAAAGAAATTAAATTGTTAAAAAAAAAAAAAAACAGTAGGCAAATTTTTAGAAAATGCAGGAAAGAAAATGAAAATGTATGTTTATATATACAGTTGTCAATTAATAAGAAATTTCCAACACACATTCTAGGCATACTTAAAAATGCACCCCAAAACCTATTCTGATACTCATCCTGAGTGTGGCGATACCACATACGTGAAACTTTTTCCCAGCCTAGCCACACAGAAAAGCCCAAAATCCAAGGAGCACCTTCAGGCTTTCTAGGGGCATAAATTACACATCTAATTTCCTTACTACCTATCACATTTTGGATGCCCTAAAACACCAGGATGTAGCCAAGCCCACTTTTCTTTCACACTGCTGCGAGTTATGTGCAGAACAGATTTCTGGAAAAACATCTTCTGCAGTTGCAGGTGTACCAACAATGATATACATCCCATACCTTAGGCAAAAAACTGACACATATTGACATTGTTGTAAGCAAATAGGAAAAACGCATCATTAAAGTGTTAACTCAGGCTTCAGTTACCTAAACATGTAGGTGTGGAGTCAGACCATTCTCCTGTTTTCTGGCAAAATACAGATCTTGTTCCATTTAGTTCATATCCTTCATCACAAGAGAAGTTGCAAAATGATTTATATTGGGATTTTCCATACCCATGAGTACAGTTGATCTTTACATTTGCTGCAATTTGTAGGTCTATACATGATACAGCTGTCAACAAAGAAATTAGATTGTTAAAAAATCACACTTACACAGACACATACTTACATATATATATAATACAGTATATGTAAAGTACTCCAGGGAAGGGTCCTGAATGGTGATTATACTTTCTCCTGATACTGGTTGTGGACCCTGGGGGGAAGAGGCATTAATGGGAACAGGAGGTTTATTAATGGGAAGGCCCTGGCAGCTCTCTTGACCAAAGTGTTTTTTGTTTTCACAGTTACTAGTTATTAAGTATTCTAGTAGTATTATTTGGAATGCAGCAAATGTGTGCGGTATATACTGTACGTAGACTCAGACTCTATTTACCTTTGTGTTTTTAACCACTTCAAGTCCAGACATTTTCACCCACTTCCAGTCCAGGCCATTTTTCAGTTTTCAGCACTAACAGACCTTGAATGACAATTATTCACTAACACACATCATAGGCATACTTAGAAATATACCCCAAAACCCATTCTGCTACTTATCCCGAGTGTGGCAATACCACATGCATGAGACTTTTTCACAGCCTAGCGATACAGAGGGGCCCAAAATCCAAAGAGCACCTTCAAGCTTTCTAGGGGCATAAATTGCACAAATCTACAGTGCCTTGAAAAAGTATTCATACCCATTGAAGTTTTCTACATTTTGTCATGTTACAACCAAAAACATAAATATATTTTATTGGGATTTTATGTGATAGACCAACACAATTGGGAAGTGGAAGAATAATGAAAAATGGTTTTCCACATTTTTTATAAATAAATATCTGAAAAGTGTGGAGTGCATTTGAATTCATCCCCCTTTACTCTGATAACCCTAACTAAAATCTAGTGGAACCAATTGCCTTCAGAAGTCACCTAATTAGTAAATAGAGTCCACCTGTATGTAATTTAATCTCAGTATAAATACAGCTGTTCTGTGAAGCCCGCAGAGGTTTGTTAGAGAACCTTAGTGAATAAAAAGCATCATGAAGGCCAAGGACACACCAGACAGGTCAGGGATAAAGTTGTGGAGAAGTTTAAAGCAGGGTTTAGGTTATAAAAAAATATCCCAAGCTTTGAACATCTTACGGAGCACTGTTCAATCCATTATCCGAAAATGGAAAGAGTATGGTACAACTGCAAACCTACCAAAACACCTAAAATGACAGGCCGGGCAAGGAGAGCATTACTCAGAGAAGCAGCCAAAAGGCCCATGGTAACTCTGGAGGAGCTGCAGAGATCCACAGCTCAGGTGGAATAATCTGTCCACAGGACAACTATTAGTAGTGCACTCCATAAATCTGGCCTTTATGGAAAAGTGGCAAGAAGAAAGCCATTGTTGAAAGAAAGCCATAAGAAGTCCCGTTTGCAGTTTGCGAGTAGACATGTGGAGGAGACAGCAAACATGTGAAAGAAGGTGCGTTACTCAGATAAGACCAAAATCAAACTCTTCTGGCCTAAAAGCAAAACGCTATGTGTGGGGGGAAACTAACACTGCACATCACTCTGAACAAACCATCTCCACCGTGAAACATGGTGGTGGCAGCATCATGTTGTGTGAATGCTTTTCTTGAGCAGCTGGTCAGAATTGATGGGAAGATGAATGGAGCCAAATGCTGGGCAATCATGGAAGAAAATCTGTTAGAGCCTGCAAAACACTTGAGAATGGTGCGGATGTTCACCTTCCAGCAGGACAATGACCTTAAACATACAGCCAGAGCTACAAAAGAATGGTTTAGATCAAAGCATATCCATGTGTTACAATGGTCCAGTCAATGTCCAGACCTAAATCCAATTGAGAATCTGTGGAAAGACTTAAAATTGCTGTTTACAGATGCTTTCCATCCATTCTGACAAAGCTTGAGCTATTTTGCAAAGAAGAATGGTCAAAAATGTCACCCTCTAGATGTGCAAAGCTGGTAGAAACCTACCCAAAAAGACTTGCACCTGTAATTGCAGAGAAAGGTGGCTCTCCAAAGTATTGACTCAGGGGGGCTGAATACAAATGCACGCCACAGTTTTCACATATTTGTTTGTGAAAAATTTGGAAAACCATTTGTCATTTTCCTTCCACTTCACAATTATATGCCACTTTGTGTTGGTCTATCACATAAAATTCCAATAAAATACATTTGCATTTTTGGTTATAACAAGACAAAATGTGGAAAATGTCAAGGGGTATGAATACTTTTTCAAGGCACCGTAATTTCTCTACCTATCACATTGTGGATGCCTTGGCACACCAGGATGTAGTAAAGCCCACTTTTATTCAAGCTACTACAAGTTATGTGCAGAACAGATTTTTGGAAAAACACATTCTGCAGTTGCAGGTGTACCAACAATGAGGGTCTGCGACCCTCCCATCAGAAAACCAATGTTCTTTCAGAACCTGGTTGGGTATTATAAATGCAAAAACTGTGCTGTTTGTACTATTAATGAATCAAAGACCATAAGGTGGAACAGTTTCACTCTACCAGTACTTCGAGGACCTTTTCAATTAAATCCTTCATTACCTGTTCCACCACCCACGTAGTATACCTTTTAATTTGTCCATGCGGATTACAATACATGGGCTGTGCAGTATGACCCCTTCAGGTTAGATTGAACGAGCACATGGGAAACATCCGAAGAGGGTTTATAGGTCACCCAGTATCCAAACACTATTTGGATGTACATGGGCAAGGTCCTAAGGGTACAAAATTTATAGCCATAGATAGGCTTAAGACACCATGGAGGGGTGGTCCGAAAACTTGAAATGGAGTGGATATATAAAATGAAATGTTTAAAACCTCATGGGCTTAACGTGGATGTCGAGATTAATGCGTTTATCGACAATGCTTAGGCGATGTTGTTGATGGACGCATTGATTCAGATACTCGTGAGAATATTCTGTTTTGTTCTTTTTTTCTTTCTCATTTTTTCTGTGCTTGGCTACATTGTAGTTTTTGTAAAAAATGTAAGGGGATACCATGTCCAGATATGGCTGCCCTTTGAGTGTAGAAGTGCACATACATAAACATAAGAACTAATGCATGACGATTCTTAGTAATATATCCCCAAAATACACTATTTCTCAATAATAAAGTAGTTGTGGTCTAAGGAAGGAATAAGTAATACATCGTTTGGATTTAGCAGTTTTCAGGTTTTTTTTTTTTGTCATAATGTCCATTACTGTAGGAGTGGTGGCCCTATAGTACATATAAGAGGACAATTTGACCCAAAGATGACCAATTGCTGAGACTTATAATAGATGACATATACCGGTTTAAGATTGAAAAGAAATTTTGGCTATAAAAAGTGCTTTAATGACGTTCCGGAACAAGCTTCCTAGTTGTGTTCCAGAACGGGAGCCACGTCGAGGCTTGGTATCCTTTGCACATGCTCAGATCGTAACTGGATTTCCAAATGAAAACGAGGCTTGAATGTGAGCAAGTATTATAATGGGAGCCATATCGAGGCTTGGTATCCTTTGCACATGCTCAGATTGTAATTGAAATTTAGATGAAAACGAGGCTTGAGTGTGAGGAAGTATTATAAATGGCGATGGTTCACTGCGTCGCCCGTGCCCCTTTGAAGACGTGACCTATCACGAAACATGTAGGGCATGGCTACGCAGTGTATGCCAGATCGCCATAGAGCCCCATGTAATTTAGCACGGGCGTCTCTGCTGTTTTTATATTTTGCCGGCTTTTATATTTTGGATGTCTTTGTATGATGCCTAGTTGTCTGAGGCAATAAAATTCCCTTTTTTTATCTACTACACTATTGGAGTTTCTTTTTCTCCCCTTCTTTATTCAGGAGTTTAAAACAAGGGAGTATTTACATCAACGCGGAAGTGTCGGAATCATCTCCGGTCGTGTGGTGAGCTGTCATCTCCTGTCCCTGCAGAGGGCTAAATCTGTATGCTTCTAAGACCTTGCTATAAAGGAGGTCCAACGCGTCTGGTAAGGATACATCTGTTATCAACCTTTGGATCCACTGGTGGTTGGAGGTCCCTTCACATCCCCTTATTTCTTTATACACACTAAGGAATGCAACTTATGAACTTTGGATATGCGTTTTTTTGCGACTCATGACGCAATTTTGAACTCTTTCACTTATGACTTTGCACTTGGGTGGAATAACCTTGTTTTTTGCACACAAGTTTTCTATATTTATCTGCATGGAATGGGTAATATTAGTATTTGATTTATATGTCACTACTTGCTGTGTCGCATAGCAACTTTTTATTCACTTACACTTAAAATTAACTCTGATGGTGTTTATTCATCTATTTATGACAATCACACAGGAATATAGATTTAAGTATCTAATGCAAGCGCACAAGTTTTTTTCTTTTTATTTAAATTTTTCACCTCATTGATATTTGTGGTTTTTGTTGCAGCTGCAGTCACATTAATTTTTGCTTGGTAGCACAGGTTTTCTTTCTTTCTTTTTTCCTTTTTAAACAATGATACAAGACAAAATGTGGAAAATGTCAAGGGGTATGAATACTTTTTCAAGGCACTGTAATTTCTTTATTACCTATCACATTGTGGATGCCTTAGTACACCAGGATGTAGTAAAGCCCACTTTTTAGTCAAGCTACTACAAGTTATGTGCAGAACAGATTTTTGGAAAAACACAGTCTGCAGTTGCAGGTGTACCAACAATGATACATATCCCATACCATAGAAAAAATTGACACATATTGACAGTGTTGTATGCAATAAGAAAAATGTGTCATTAAGGTGTTAACTTTGGCTTCAGGTACCTAATTATGTGGGTGTGGGTTCAGACCATTTTCTTGTGTTCTGGCAAAATACAGATCTTGTTCTATTTAATTCATATCCTCCATCACAGGAGAAGTTGCAAAATCACTTAAACTGGAATTCTCCAAACTCGGTACAGCTGATTTTTCCATTGGAAGGTTTTTGTAGGTTCACACAAGATATATCTGTCAAATATGAAATTATATTGTATAAGACCAATATACATAATGCATCATGTGTCAAATGTGCATTGTATATTGTGCTTAGACTCAAATTCTTTCTTTAAGCCATGCCTTATATTCTGCTCTGTATAGCCACGCCCACTTTTCCACAATGGCGCTATGAGTTTTTTGCAGAACAGATTTCTGTAAAAACACATTCAGGGTGGTTTACCAAAGCCGTGCACCATCAGTAGAGGCGCACGGCAAGACGCAACGCACATTTCAATATTTAAGAAATGGTGCGCCGGTAACAGAGCATGAATCCCCCATTTACTATAGCGATCTCGGCCCACGGGAGAATGCAATCTATGTGCCATTATCGACATGGCGCACGGCATCTCCAATTCAATATTAACAGAAGATGGAGGTGCCAATATTATGAGGTGATGTGAGGAAGTTTAGTAACAACTGCCCAAGTAACAAATATGCCCAAAATAAAATGAGAAAGTAACTTTTTCAGAGAAAGCCTGCTGTGCCTGCCAATAAGTTTAGAACTGTGTGAGATCAATGTAAGCAGTGCGCATGTGCAAGCAGCTCTTGCGCTCGAGTTTTGTTCACTGAGCGGGCAAAATCTTAGTAAATGTTAAGCAATGTACATGCAATTGCATGGGTTGAACAGGCACACCTCTAAACTAGGCAATTTTTTTTTTTTGCTGGTTCACCTCAGTGTATTTTTTTAAGGAGATTTGCACACAGGTCATGTTAGCATGTTATGTTGCCAACATGTGACAAGCACCTTGTTAAAATTATGTAAAAAGACTCTCGCTCCTTTAAAGGGGAACTCCATGCTCCATTCCATTCTCCTTTTTCAGAGCATACAACAGGGCCAGCTAGCAAAAGGAAGAAGAAGAGTGGTCGCCCAACCCCCTCCTGAACCATACAAGGCCACATGCATTCAACATAGCTGGCTGCCTTTGGGGCATGTTGGGCTCAGCCCAATACCAACCACAAAGCACCTTGTACCCACTAGTTTAAAGGGGCTTTCCACATTCTGTAAAGTGCCCTGTCTGCAGCCCCCCACAACCCCAGCCTAGGGTTGTGTGGAAGAGGCCCTTGTCCCCCTGAATATGGGAACAAGGTGGTTGACTTTTGGGGTGCACGAGCCCCCTCTACCCCCAAGCATTCACCCCCCTTTCATGAACTGGCTTGCTGTGTGTTTGGCTAGGGGTTTGTTAGTGTGTGGGAGGGGGCACAATATTTTTTTAGTTTGGGGTGGTATTTTTCACGTGGGGGTTCTCATTTTAAGCCTTAACAGACCCAAATGGCCTTGTATGTATTGGGGGGGCAGGCTATTTTTTTGTTTTGGGTTAAAATCTTGCAGCTGCAATGTAAATTTGTAAGTTTTCTCTAAAGCCGTACATCTTTGAAGCAGCATTTTGGATACATGCTACAGATGCGCCACTTTACAGGCAGAGTAAGTCCCCCCCCCCACGAAGTTACTAGCTTCTAAGCAATTTTGCATTTTTAAAGGCACTTCTCCTTGTTTTGTTTTTGGGGTTGTCCAAATTGGTGACATTGATATATGTTCCTAAGGGTGGGACCTGGGCCCCCATACCCATTCTAAGGCCAATAAATATAATATAAGCCAGCCAAGTGGGGACTAGCAAAATTAACAAGTCACTTCCCATAGACTGCAATGATATTTGTTGTATAAGTTTTGCCCATGTTAGGCTCTTTGTTTGCCCCCCTGGACCACAGGGTGTTTGTCCCATCTGTAATTTTGTAGCATGCTGGATGATGTGCTTAATTTTGGACAGGGGGGTGGCTTATTTTGTGCTAGCTGCATTTGGGTTGGTCTGGGCATGCTCAGGTACTTTTGTTTTTTGCTGTGACTTTTGATGTGTGAAATGCATTTGGGTTGGTCTGGGCATGCCCAGGGACTTTGGTTTTTTTTTGCTTTTTGTGTGTGAACAGCACTTGGATTTTTCTGGGCATGCTCAGAGAGTGTGTTTTTTGGGTTAGTAATTTAAGGACATCCTTAACAGGTGTATCCACTTTGAAGTACTGTCTCTAATTTGGGTGAACTTGCAGTTTGTGTGTTTCATGGACTGTGCATGTGTTTTCAATTGCCTCATTAGTACACAAACCTATGTTATATAAAGCTTGCAGATAGCATTCTTTACCTTGCCCTGAAAAGAGGCGTGTCTCTTGTCTTGTCACGTCTTTGCAAAACAGATGTGTTTTAGAGCAAGTACTTTTTACTTTTGTTTATTTTTTGGGGGGGTATTTTTCCCTGAAATATTTTTGATGTTGTCAATGTGTGTTGCTTGTAGGTTGTTAGTTTTACTTTGATTTAATTGTCTGTACTGCATTATTTTGCAAAATCTTCCTCAAGATGTTGTGACTAATAAATGTTTAAATCCTTAAGAAACTATCCATTTGTGGGCGCAGTCCTTTTTACTCCTTCTAATTTCCTCTGCAAAATGGTCAGACCTCAAAACCATATTCTGTTAGTGTCGCAAATTAACATACATGTGTTTTTTTGCTTTCCTTGCTCTTTTCCAAGTCCTGTTTTGTTGATCAATAAAATCTGTAGCAAATGTTTATGTTTTATGTGTTTTGTTAATTATTTGTTTTGCAGATGCATGCTCAATTCAAGTAATGCATTTTACACTCCCCCCCCCAAACAATTTTCATGCAACAGATTTCCCAGCTGCAGCTTAACTAGGCTGATTGGCATGGCAAAACAAAAAAAGGTGTGATTTGTCTAAAAGCTACTTTCCTGGTGCCTTCATGGTAGCATGGATTTTGCATTGCTGCCATGGATAGGCACCAGGAAAGGAAAATTACAGGGAGGTAAGTATTCAATTTTCCATTTTAGTGCAGTGGTTCTCAGCCTCAGTCCTCATTCACCCCCGACAGGACATGTTTTGGGAATTTATCTTAGCTAAAATAGCTGTCCGAAATACCAAGCAATTGACTCTGATTTAAAGCACCTGTGCATGATGAAGGAAAACCTGCAAACATGGCCTGTTTGGGGTACTTGAGGATAGGGTTGAGAACCACTGATTTATAGCACTGAGCTAAAATCTAGCTCAAGACAATCCTATTCTAATTGTGGGCATTTTGGGGAAACCAAGTAAGTGTTAGAACCCCTGTTTGTCTTTTTTAGGGTTGGGCTTTGTGTCCCTTTTCTGAAAATTGGCTTCACTTCCTGTCATATAGCCAAACAGGAAGTGAGGGTAAAACCCTACCAATGTGTTTGCTTGAGGACACACAGGTCAATCTAACTAGTGTTTCCATTAAGCAAATTGCACTCTAGCACTTTGTTGCGTACACCCCAAATTATTAGGTATTTTGGGGTTTATTAAAGGCAAATCCACTCTGCAATACAAGTGTACTCACTGTAAATCTGAGGGAAAGCACTGGTGATTTTATCATCCAATCATGTAGAAGCAAGGATGCTGTTTTTTTATTGTCCTTGCAATGTCCCCTTCGGATCTCCAGCAACTGCACTTCCAAGTGCACTTGCAGTGCAAATTGGATTTGCACTAGAACGACCACACCGTCCCAGTGTGAAAGTAGCCTTAGAGTCTACAAACTATGGCATATATATATATATATATATATATATATATATATATATATATATACACAGTATCTTACAAAAATGAGTACACCCCCTCACATTTTATTATAGCTTTTCCTTGTCAAAAGAAGTTTATTGAGTATACAATATTATAAAGATACATAAAGTAAGTTTACAAGGATCTATAAAGTAAGCTCCTTGTTTTACAGTAGGGTTTATATAGGTAAATATCATGAAATTTCTAATATTAAACATTGGGTTCACGTAAAATTAAATTAAAGATATATATCATTTCCTTAGTTACTTTTGTAGGTATTTAAATGATTTATACCTACTATACATATTGTTTACAAGAAGAGTGTATATAGGTCAAATAAATTCTGATAATGAGCTTTAATCGTAAGGTGGAGAAAAGGAAAGAGAAAGAAGAAAAAGGGTTGAAAGGTAGAGGTATGGTCCACAAGGTTGTCCCGCTCGTCAGTTAATTATTCTTTTTAGTTCTCTTTGAAGCCTTAGAATGGGTGTCTCTGTAAGTCATTTAATCTGTTACCATGGCAACAGGACAGAGTCATTGAAGTTTGACAGGAACTGTTGTTTTATCCAAGGATGCCAAAGTTTTTCAAATTTTGGAATTTGATTTTGATCGATGGCTACCATCTTAGCATGGGACATTGTATTATTCATTCTGTGAATTGTTTCTGCTAGTATCAATGTAGGAGATTTCCATGCCTTGGCCACTATTTGTTTTGCAGCCCTTATTAGTTGGATCATAAGTTTGAATTGAGAGAGTGTTAACCATTCCGGTTTTAGATTAAGTAAAGTTAAATATGGATCTGGTTGTATTATTTTTTTAAATATTTTAGATGCAATCACGAAGACTTCCTTCCAGAAGGTTTGGATTACTGGGCACGTCCACCATATGTGTAAATATGTGCTTATTTCTGGGCATCCTCGAAAACAAAGAGCTGAGGTATTAGGTGAATATTTTGCCACTCTAGCGGGTACAAGGTACCAGCGAGTTAGGACTTTATAATTTGTCTCCAGTGCTAAGATGTTGGGTGAAGATGACTTAGATGTGAGCCATATGTTAGACCAGTCCGTGTCTTCTAAATTTCGTCCCAGGTCCTCCTCCCACCTCTGAACGTAAGAGGGTCTATTAAGATTTACTACTCCATATAATTGATTATAAAGTGATGAAATTGTACGTTTAGCAAATGGATCTTTTGTACAGATTGATTCAAAAATGGATAATTGGGATAATGGTGTATCCCCCTTTAGGAATGGTGTATAGAAATTTTTGATTTGGAGATATCTAAATATCTCAGAGTTTGGTAGATCATATTTTTCTCTAAGCGATGGGAATGAAAGGAATGATTTAGATGCTATGAAGTCATTTAGTGTCTGAATGCCTGATGTTGTCCAAGCTTTAAAAGAATTTGGGTAGATCCATGCCGGATAAAAGGCCGGATTTCTGATAAAAGAAAGGAGAGGATTGTGTGGAGATTGTAACTGATATTTGGTTTTTAGTTTATCCCAGAGAGATAAGAAGTGTTTAGTTATGGGATTATGAATTTTAAAGCTTTTAGGTCTTTAGGATCAAGCCATAATAAATTTGATATTAATAGATAGGGTCATTTTCTGAAGCCTCTATAAATACCCATAATGGGATTTCCTGTTTTGCATGGTATTTGGACAGACTGGCCAAATGTGCTGCTCTGTAGTAGTTAGTAAAATTAGGGTATCCCAGGCCTCCATTATTTTTGGGAAGATGTAGTGTGTGTATAGGTATACGTGGTTTAGAAGAGCCCCATATAAACGAAGTTGCTCTTTTTTGTACTATTCTCAAAAAATAGGAAGGAATTGGAATAGGGAGGACTCTGAATAGATAAAGCAATTTGGGTAGAATAGTCATTTTGATTGCATTAATCTTCCCTATCCAAGATAAAGGAAGTTGCGACCATTGTTTTATTAGATTTGTGATCTGTCTTAATACAGGAGGATAATTGGTTGAGAATAAGTCAGAATGAGATGCTGTTAAATGAATTCCAAGATATGGGATTGATTTTTCTGCCCATGTGAATGGGAATGCAGCCCTAGCCGGGATCAATTCCATGTTTGTGAGTGAAATATTAAGCACTAGGCATTTCTTAGGATTAATCATAAGGCCGGATAGGGCTGCAAATCCATCAAGAGCTGGTATTAAGTTAGGACCAGAGACCTGTAGTGATGATAGAAAAAGTAATATATCGTCTGCAAATATACATAATTTGTGTGTAATACCTCCTACTTCAATGCCAGTTATAGTTTGGTTTGTTCTGATGTATTGGGCTATGGGTTCGAGTATAAGGGCAAATAATAAGGGAGATAATGGGCAACCCTGTCGGGTACCTCTTTCGATATTAAAGGCATCAGATTTGTATCCAGCATATTTTATATAGGCTTTGGGTTTATTATATAATGCTTTGATCCATGTTAAAAAGTGGGGTCCAAAACCCCATTTTTGTAATGAATATTGCATATATTGCCAGGATACTGTGTCAAATGTCCTCTTAATATCGAGAGATAGAAAACATAAAGGGATTTTCCGTTTTTTAGCAATATGTGCCAATAACACTGCCCTGCGTATATTATCGCCTGCCAGTCTATTTGGCATGAAGCCTACTTGATCTCTATGTATTAATTTTCCTATAATGCTATTGAGGCGTTTTGCTATTATTTTTGCTAATAATTTAATATCGAGGTTTAACAGAGAGATAGGCCGATAATTCACACAGGAAGTATCATCAGAAAGGGGTTTTGGGATCATACAAACAATTGCCATTAGTGTTTCTTGCCGAAAAGAATGTCCATCTAGAAGTTTGTTAAAAGTTTCAGTGAGAATGGGAGAGAGTATTTCTGAGAATGTTTTATAGTATAAAGCCGGGTAGCCCTCTGGGCCTGGTCTTTTGTTAAGTTTTAGGTCTTTTATGGCGTTAGCAACTTCATCTATAGTTATAGGCTCATCCAAACTGCTTTTTTGATTCTGAGATAACTCAGGTAAGGTTATTTTTGAGAAGAAGGATTCAGCCTCTGTAGGATTAAATTCATTGTTTGTCTTGTATAAAGTTGCGAGATGTGAGTGAAATTTATGGACTATTTTAACTGGATTACAAGTGTAAACATTTTTTGATAATTTCAAACGTATTGGTTTGAAAGATTTGTTAGTTGAATTTAATGCCCGAGCCAAATATGTACCTGGTTTGTTTGTATTCATGTAGAAATTGTGTTTGGAGCGTTTGAGGGATTTATCAACTGACTTAGTGAGAAATAGATCGTATTCCAATCTAGATTTTTCCAGATGAGATTTTGTACTCTGAGATGGATTATCTTGAAATGATATGTAGGCTGCATTAAAATTGAGTTCTAGTTTTTTTGCTAGATTTTTGCGTTCCCGTTTAAATAGTGCCGTTTGTCTTTGTATTGTACCAGGCAAGACAGGCTTATGAGCTTCCCACAGTGTTATTGGGGAGATGTCTGTTGTATTATTAATTGATATGTATTCCTTTAAAGCTTGTTCAATGGCCATCTGATGTAGTGGGTGTTTGAGCATTATGTCCGGTAAGTACCACGTTGGGTCATGCGCTTTTGGTATGGCTGAGGCTATAGTAGTGTATACTGCATTATGGTCAGACCACGGAATCGTAATTATATCTGATGCAATAATTTCTGGTATCATTCCTATTGTTAGAAAAATATGATCTATTCTGGTGAAGGTTTTATGAGGGTGCGAGAAATAAGTGAATTTCTTTTTCATTGGGTTACTTTCTCTCCACGAATCTACCAGATTGTATTTGGAAAGAAGTTGAGAAAAAGGTAATCTAGAGGTTATTTTGGATGGTGTAAAAGGTGATTTATCTAGAAATGGGAGGAGGACCTGGTTCGAATCCCCACACATTATCACTGTTCCTATTTTGTGTGTATTAATCACTTGTAATATATGTGAGAGGAATGGTGTAGGTTGTTTGTTAGGAGCGTAGTAGGAAATCACCGTGATTGCTGTATCCATTATATAACCCATGAGTATCAGGTATCTACCTTCTGGGTCTTTAATTTCTGATGATAAGGTGAATGGTGTGGATCGGTGAAATGCAATTAGAGTTCCCCTTTGCTTGGTACAGGCAGAAGCCGTGTAAATTTGTTGATAAAAAGGAGAAATATATTTTGGAGTAGAATCTTTGGTGAAGTGTGTTTCTTGGAGGCATACTATGTGAGCCTTCTTGTTATGAAAAGTATGGAAGGCTTTTGTCCTTTTTTGAGGGACATTTATTCCCTGAACATTCAGGGAAAGTATATTCAGTGGTGCCATGGCAACAGATCAAATAGTTTTGACTTACTTTTTGTTATGCAGAGCTGACTGCGCAGATCAACCTGTGTGGACTGAAGAGATGAATAGATAGAAAAGAAACCAGTGAATTCTGGAGTAAAGAGTAAACAAAAAACATATGAGATTAGATGATACATTGTATAAATTATTTTTTGCAAGTAATCACAATTTACCCGTGAAAGAGAGTAAATATCTCTCTCAGGGGAATAAGTGCCTTCGTCACACTCCCACATAATATGGTTGGGAGAATGAGGAGGGCTAATGGGGGTACACGGATCTTCCGCTTACAGGAGAGAAGTGCTATGTCAAAAGACATCAAAATGATGTTTCATTAATTGGAGTGCAGAATATAGTTTTTGTTGAAATTATTTATTCCAGGGTGGTTGTATATGGTTAGTCTTGCCCTAAAGCTAAATAATTCAGTTAGAAAGGTACTGTTAATAACTTTGGTATTGATGAAGATAGTTTGAATTATTTTGGGATTTTAACCCTTTTAGAGTAAACAATTACATATTTTATTCATATGTAACTGTTTAGATATGTTAACTCATAAAATTGAGGTTGTATTGCTTCAGATTAGAATAAACAAAAACATAATTCTAGGAACTAGTTAGGTAATAATATATTTGTTTTAAGAAAAGAAAGAAAAAGCTTCCATTACTTCTGGATTATTGAACATATTTGTCCTAAAAAGTAATAAATCTATTGTTATTACCTGATAATATATAACTGAACAAGAATTTCCTTATTTCACTTATATATTCTAAGGCTATATGAATCAGAAGTAATAAGAAATATAACTGGAATGTAACATGATCCCACACAGTGTGTGACTATCAGAATGCAGTTACATTCAGTTATAAATACAGGTTTTTTTTATAGAGAACCATCTCTTAGTATAATAAATGAAGAGATATCAGGAATTAGGATGTCAGTCCATTGAATCTTCTTGGTCCATGGATAATGTGGCATAACGGCCTCTTTTGTGAGAATGATGATTCCCATTTTGTTCTGAAATTTTCTGAGTGCTGCCTGAAGGTGAAGATGATGCCATTATTCTGCGTGTGGGAGAGTTGCTGCTTGTGGGTTCTGTCAGATTTAATTTTAAAAGGGTTTGTTGTAGTTCATCTGCTGATCTGCTTCTGTAAATTGTACCTTGGTAGTTAAATCTGACTGAAAAGGGGAAGCCCCATTGATACATAATGTTGTGACGTTGCAGTTCCATTAGTTGGGGTTTCATGGATCGTCTTTTAGTAATAGTAAGTTGGGATAGGTCAGCAAAAATTTGATAATTGTGTCCTTGAAAATTAAGTTCCTTTTTTTCTCTTGCAGCAATTAGTATTTGTTCTTTCGTTCTGTAATAATGAAATTTTGTGATTATATCACATGGGGGTCCATCTTTCTTTTTGGCTGTGAGGGCTCTGTGTACTCTGTCCAGTTCTAAACGTTCAATAGGGATATCTGGCTTTAATTCTTGTAATAGAGCAGTAATAGTAGATTGCAGGTCTGTCACAGTTTCAGGTATTCCCCTTATGCGCAAGTTTGAACGTCTGGCTCTATTTTCGTAATCTTCGAGCTTAGTTTGAAGTATTAAATTCTCTTCTTTTAATTGTTCCAATTCTGTTATATTTACTTGGGTTGTAATTTCAATTTCATCCATTTTTATTTCTAAGGCTGTGGTGTGGTTTCCCAGCTCTCTTATTTCTTTGGTTAGGCTTTTTGTTATTTGGTCTGAGGTTTGTTTTAAAGCCTTATGAAGCATCTTTTCAAATTGTAATAATATTACTGGGGATGCTGAGGAGGCTTGTGGAGAAGTTTGTGAGAGGATTTGTTCTGTATCTGACTCAAATGGAGAGTCTTGCTGTGACATTTTCTGTCTGTGAGAGCGCCCTGATGCTGTATCTTGTGAGGTGACTGGAGCTGCTTTAGTTGCAGTGAGTGCCTGTGAGCTCTTTGTGAGGTGATTTTTATTTCTGCCACGGTTTCCTCCCAGTACCATATTTCCTGCCCAAACTTTCACAGTTTGTTCCCTGGGGCAAAAAGGTTCAAATGGATACCTTTTGAGCCTGCAGGCTCCGCTTTGTCCTTCTCTTCTCTCCTCAGCGGTGCAGAGCTCTAACAATGCATGTCTGCTCCGCTAGGCTCCGCCCATCTCCCTCCTTATTATAGCTTTTCATGTGATAACACTGAAGAAATTACACTTTGTTGCAATGTAAAGTAGTGAGTGTACAGTTTTTATAACAGTGTAAATTTGCTGTCCCCTCAAAATAACTCAACACACAGACATTAATGTCTAAACTGCTGGCAACAAAAGTGAAAAATTTCCAAATTAGGCCCAAAGTGGCAATATTTTTATTACCTTAAACCCCTTGGGCATGGAGTTCACCAGAGCTTCACAGTTTGCCACTGGAGTCCTCTTCCACTCCTCCATGATGACATCACAGAGCTGGTGGATGTTAGAGAACTTGCGCTCCTCCACCTTCCATTTTGAGGATGCCCCACAGATGCTCAATAGGGTTTAGGTCTGGAGACATGCTTGGTCAGTCCATCACCTTTATCCTGAGCTTCTTTAGCAAGGCAGTGGTTGTCTTGGAGGTGTATTTGGGGTCGTTATGTTGGAATACCGCCCTGCGGCCCAGTCTCCAAAGGGAGGGGAACATGCTCTGCTTTAGTATGTTACAGTACATGTTGGCATTCATGGTTTCCTCAATGAACTGTAGCTCCCCAGTGTTGGCAGCACTCATGCAGCCCCAGACCATGACACTCCCACCACCATGCTTGACTGTAGGCAAGACACACTTGTCTTTGTACTCCTCACCTGTTTGCCGCCACACATGCTTGACACCATCTGAACCAAATAAGTTTATCTTGGTCTCATCAGACCACAGGACATAATCAATGTCCTTAGTCTGCTTGTCTTCAGCAAACTGTTTGCAGGCTTTCTTGTGCATCATCTTTAGAAGAGGCTTCCTTCTGGGACAACAGCCATGTAGACCAATTTGATGCAGAGTATGGCGCATGGTCTAAGCACTCACAGCCTGACCCACCCACCTCGTTACCACATGCGTGAGACTTTTTCACAGCCTAGCCACAATCCAAGAAGCACATTCAAGCTTTCTGGGGGCATAAATTACAGATCTAATTTCCTTACTACCTATCACATTTTGGATGCCCTCATACACCAGGATGTAGCCAAGCCAACTCTTTAGTCATGCTGCTACAAGTTATGTGCAGAACAGATTTCTGGAAAAACACATCCTCCATTGTGTACCCACAATGATACACATCCCATAACATAGAAAAAATACTAACAAATATTGACAGTGTTGTATACAATAAGAAAAATGTGTCATTAAGGTGTTAATTTGGGCTTCAGCTACCTAAACATGTAGGTGTGGAGTCAGACCATTCTCCTGTTTTCTGGCAAAATACAGATCTTGTTCCATTTAGTTCATATCCTTCATCACAAGAGAAGTTGCAAAATGATTTATATTGGTATTTTCCATACTCTTCAGCGCAGCTGATCTTTACATTTGCTGGAGTTTGTAGATCTTTACATGATACAGCTGTCAACAAAGAAATTAAATTGTTAAAAAAAAAAAAAAAAAAAACAGTAGGCAAATTTTTAGAAAATGCAGGAAAGAAAATGAAAATGTATGTTTATATATACAGTTGTCAATTAATAAGAAATTTCCAACACACATTCTAGGCATACTTAAAAATGCACCCCAAAACCTATTCTGATACTCATCCTGAGTGTGGCGATACCACATGCGTGAAACTTTTTCCCAGCCTAGCCACACAGAAAGGCCCAAAATCCAAGGAGCACCTTCAGGCTTTCTAGGGGCGTAAATTACACATCTAATTTCCTTACTACCTATCACATTTTGGATGCCCTAAAACACCACGATGTAGCCAAGCCCACTTTTCTTTCACACTGCTATGTGTTATGTGCAGAACAGATTTCTGGAAAAACATCTTCTGCAGTTGCAGATGTACCAACAATGATATACATCCCATACCTTAGGCAAAAAACTGACACATATTGACATTGTTGTATGCAAATAGGAAAAACGCATCATTAAGATGTTAACTCGGGCTTCAGTTACCTAAACATGTAGGTGTGGAGTCAGACCATTCTCCTGTTTTCTGGCAAAATACAGATCTTGTTCCATTTAGTTCATATCCTTCATCACAAGAGAAGTTGCAAAATGATTTATATTGGGATTTTCCATACCCATGAGTACAGTTGATCTTTACATTTGCTGCAATTTGTAGGTCTACACATGATACAGCTGTCAACAAAGAAATTAGATTGTTAAAAAATCACACTTACACAGACACATACTTACATATATATAATACAGTATATGTAAAGTACTCCAGGGAAGGGTCCTGAATGGTGATTATACTTTCTCCTGATACTGGTTGTGGGCCCTGGGGGGAAGAGGCATTAATGGGAACAGGAGGTTTATTAATGGGAAGGCCCTGGCAGCTCTCATGACCAAAGTGTTTTTTGTTTTCACAGTTACTAGTTATTAAGTATTCTAGTAGTATTATTTGGAATGCAGCAAATGTGTGTGGTATATACTGTACATAGACTCAGACTATATGTAACTTTGTGCTTTTAACCACTTCAAGTCCAGACATTTTCACCCACTTCCAGTCCAGGCCATTTTTCAGTTTTCAGCACTAACAGACCTTGAATGACAATTATTCACTAAGACACATCATATGCATACTTAGAAATATATCCCAAAACCCATTCTGCTACTTATCCCGAGTGTGGCAATACCACATGCATGAGACTTTTTCACAGCCTAGCGATACAGAGGGGCCCAAAATCCAAAGAGCACCTTCAAGCTTTCTAGGGGCATACATTGCATAAATCTACAGTGCCTTGAAAAAGTATTCATACCCATTGAAGTTTTCTACATTTTGTCATGTTACAACCAAAAACATAAATGTATTTTATTGGGATTTTATGTGATAGAACAACACAAAGTGAAACAAAATTGGGAAGTGGAAGACAATTGAAAAATGGTTTTCCACATTTTTTATAAATAAATATCTGAAAAGTGTGGCGTGCATTTGTATTCATCCCCCTTTACTCTGATAACCCTAACTAAAATCTAGTGGAACCAATTGCCTTCAGAAGTCACCTAATTAGTAAATAGAGTCCACCTGTATGTAATTTAATCTCAGTATAAATACAGCTGTTCTGTGAAGCCCGCAGAGGTTTGTTAGAGAACCTTAGTGAACAAAAAGCACCATGAAGGCCAAGGACACACCAGACAGGTCAGGGATAAAGTTGTGGAGAAGTTTAAAGCAGGGTTTAGGTTATAAAAAAATATCCCAAGCTTTGAACATCTTACGGAGCACTGTTCAATCCATTATCCGAAAATGGAAAGAGTATGGTACAACTGCAAACCTACCAAGACACCTAAACTGACAGGCCGGGCAAGTAGAGCATTACTCAGAGAAGCAGCCAAAAGGCCCATGGTAACTCTGGAGAAGCTGCAGAGATCCACAGCTCAGGTGGAAGAATCTGGCCACAGGACAACTATTAGTAGTGCACTCCATAAATCTGGCCTTTATGGAAAAGTGGCAAGAAGAAAGCCATTGTTGAAAGAAAGCCATAAGAAGTCCCGTTTGCAGTTTGCGAGTAGACATGTGGAGGAGACAGCAAACATGTGAAAGAAGGTGCGTTACTCAGATTAGACCAAAATCAAACTCTTCTGGCCTAAAAGCAAAACACTATGTGTGGGGGAAAACTAACACTGCACATCACTCTGAACAAACCATCCCCACCGTGAAACATGGTGGTGGCAGCATCATGTTGTGTGAATGCTTTTCTTGAGCAGGGGCAGGGGAGCTGGTCAGAATTGATGGGAAGATGAATGGAGCCAAGTGCTGGGCAATCGTGGAAGAAAACCTGTTAGAGCCTGCAAATGACTTGAGAATGGGGCGGATGTTCACCTTCCAGCAGGACAATGACCTTAAACATACAGCCAGAGCTACAATAGAATGGTTTAGATCAAAGCATATCCATGTGTTACAATGGTCCAGTCAATGTCCAGACCTAAATCCAATTGAGAATCTGTGGAAAGACTTGAAAATTGCTGTTCACAGACGCTTTTCATCCAATCTGACAAAGCTTGAGCTATTTTGCAAAGAAGAATGGTCAAAAATGTCACCCTCTAGATGTGCAAAGCTGGTAGAGACCTACCCAAAAAGACTTGCACCTGTAATTGCAGAGAAAGGTTGCTCTCCAAAGTATTGACTCAGGGGGGCTGAATACAAATGCACGCCACAGTTTTCACATATTTATTTGTGAAAAATTTGGAAAAACATTTATCATTTTCCTTCCACTTCACAATTATATGCCACTTGTTGGTCTATCACATAAAATCCCAATAAAATACATTTGCATTTTTGGTTATAACAAGACAAAATGTGGAAAATGTCATGGGGTGTGAATACTTTTTCAAGGCACTGTAATTTCTCTACCTATCACATTGTGGATGCCTTGGCACACCAGGATGTAGTAAAGCCCACTTTTATTCAAGCTACTACAAGTTATGTGCAGAACAGATTTTTGGAAAAACACATTCTGCAGTTGCAGGTGTACCAACAATGATACAAGACAAAATGTGGAAAATGTTAAGGAGTATGAATACTTTTTCAAGGCACTGTAATTTCTTTACTACCTATCACATTGTGGATGCCTTGGTACACCAGGATGTAGTAAAGCCCACTTTTTAGTCAAGCTACTAAAAGTTATGTGCAGAACAGATTTTTGGAAAAACACATTCTGCAGTTGCAGTTGTACCAACAATGATACATATCCCATACCATAGAAAAAAACTGACACATATTGACAGTGTTGTATGCAATAAGAAAAATGTGTCATTAAGGTGTTAACTTTGGCTTCAGGTACCTAATTATGTGGGTGTGGGTTCAGACCATTTTCCTGTGTTCTGGCAAAATACAGATCTTGTTCTATTTAATTCAAATCCTCCATCACAGGAGAAGTTGCAAAATCACTTAAACTGGAATTCTCCAAACTCGGTACAGCTGATTTTTCCATTGGAAGGTTTTTGTAGGTTCACACAAGATATATTTGTCAAATATGAAATTATATTGTATAAGACCAATATACATTACGCATCATGTGTCAAATGTGTATTGTATATTGTGCTGAGACTCAAATTCTTTCTTTAAGCCATGCCTTATATTCTGCTCTGTATAGCCACGCCCACTTTTCCACAATGGCACTATGAGTTTTTTGCAGAACAGATTTCTATAAAAACACATTCAGGGTGATTTACCAAAGCCGTGCACCATCAGTAGAGGCGCACGGCGAGACGCAACGCACATTTCAATATTTACGAAATGGTGCGCCGGTAACAGAGCATGAATCCCCCATTTACTATAGCGATCTCGGCCCACGGGAGAATGCAATCTATGTGCCATTATGGACATGGCGCACGGCATCTCCAATTCAATATTAACAGAAGATGGAGGTGCCAATATTATGAGGTGATGTGAGGAAGTTTAGTAACAACTGCCCAAGTAACAAATATGCCCAAAATAAAATGAGAAAGTAACTTTTTCAGAGAAAGCCTGCTGTGCCTGCCAATAAGTTTAGAACTGTGTGAGATCAATGTAAGCAGTGCGCATGTGCAAGCAGCTCTTGCGCTCGAGTTTTGTTCACTGAGCGGGCAAAATCTTAGTAAATGTTAAGCAACGTACATGCAATTGCATGGGTTGAACAGGCACACCTCTAAACTTGGCAATTTTTTTTTGCTGGTTCACCTTAGTGTATTTTTTTAAGGAGATTTGCACACAGGTCATGTTAGCATGTTATGTTGCCAACATGTGACATGCACCTTGTTAAAATTATGTAAAAAGACTCTTGCTCCTCTAGCTCCTCCTAAAAGGGCATTTAACCTTCCCCTTCTAATGCATATGATTTCCTTGGGCTAGCTTTTGCTTTTAAAGGAGAACTCCACACTCCATTCTCCAATGCTATTATCTCCCCTCTCTAATCCCTTGGATTTCCATGGGCTAACTTTTGCTTTTAAAGGGGAACTCCACACTCCATTCTCCAGTGCTCTTGTCTCCCCCCTCTAATCCCTTGGATTTCCATGGGCTAGCTTTTCCTTTAAAGGGGAACTCCATGCTCCACTCCATTCTCCTTTTTCAGAGCATACAACAGGGCCAGCTAGAAAAGGGAAGAAGAAGAGTGGTCGCCCAACCCCCTCCTGAACCATACAAGGCCACATGCATTCAACATAGCTGGCTGCCTTTGGGGCATGTTGGGCTCAGCCCAATACCAACCACAAAGCACCTTGTACCCACTAGTTTAAAGGGGCTTTCCACATTCTGTAAAGTGCCCTGTCTGCAGCCCCCCACAACCCCAGCCTAGGGTTGTGTGGAAGAGGCCCTTGTCCCCCTGAATATGGGAACAAGGTGGTCGACTTTTGGGGTGCACGAGCCCCCTCTACCCCCAAGCATTCACCCTGCTTTCATGAACTGGCTTGCTGTGTGTTTTGCTAGGGGTTTGTTAGTGTGTGGGAGGAGGCACAATATTTTTTTAGTTTGGGGTGGTATTTTTCACATGGGGGGGTTCTCATTTTAAGCCTTAACAAACCCAAATGGCCTTGTATGTATTTGGGGGGGCAGGCTATTTTTTTGTTTTGGGTTAAAATCTTGCAGCTGCAATGTAAATTTGTAAGTTTTCTCTAAATCCGTACATCTTTGAAGCAGCATTTTGGATACATGCTACAGATGCGCTACTTTACAGGCAGAGTAAGTCCCCCCCCCCAAGTTACTAGCTTCTAAGCAATTTTGCATTTTTAAAGGCACTTCTCCTTGTTTCGTTTTTGGGGTTGTCCAAATTGGTGACATTGATATATGTTCCTAAGGGTGGGACCTGGGCCCCCATACCCATTCTAAGGCCAATAACTATAATATAAGCCAGCCAAGTGGGGACTAGCAAAATTAACAAGTCACTTCCCATAGACTGCAATGATATTTGTTGTATAACTTTTGCCCATGTTAGGCTCTTTGTTTGCCCCCCTGGACCACAGGGTGTTTGTCCCATCTGTAATTTTGTAGCATGCTGGATGATGTGCTTAATTTTGGACAGGGGGGTGGCTTATTTTGTGCTAGCTGCATTTGGGTTGGTCTGGGCATGCTCAGGGACTTTTGTTTTTTGCTGTGATTTTTGATGTGTGAAATGCATTTGGGTTGGTCTGGGCATGCTCCGGGACTTTGTTTTTTTTTTGCTTTTTGTGTGTGAACAGCACTTGGATTTTTCTGGGAATGCTCAGAGAGTGTGTTTTTTGGGTTAGTAATTTAAGGACATCCTTAACAGGTGTATCCACTTTGAAGTACTGTCTCTACATTGGGTGAACTTGCAGTTTGTGTGTTTCATGGACTGTGCATGTGTTTTCAATTGCCTCAATAGTACACAAACCTATGTTATATAAAGCTTGCAGATAAAGTGTAGTGCTATAGTGTGCCAATTAACAACCATATAACGTGTATCATATAGCACACCTATGAGTATATCAGATGTTAGGTCCTGCTAGACCTCGCAGGAAAAAACAGTGGACCAGTTGGGAGATCCAATGTTCTAAGGAAAACATTGCTAGCAACAAATCATGTGTAATAAACAATGTGAATTATGTGTACATCATAAAAATAATCCAAAACCCTCAGATCAAACACAAGCATGTATAGTATGAAATGGGGTGGGGATAAATGACAAGTCCCTGAGGGATTGGACAGTTCCTTAAATCAAGCAGAGAAATCCTGGAGCATAGATGTAAATATCACAGTAGCATCTATTCCTATCTCCGATGGACTCTTCCAATACTCGACCAGGCAGAAAAGTAATGTAAAATGCCCTTACCGGACGTGGTGGACTCACAGGCCGTTGGCGGTGAGTCATACGAGCTTGCACCGTTAGGTACGGTAAGGTTACAGCTGCTCTTGGTCCACGACAAAAGAATCCTGGAAGGGCCCCCAATCCTGAGCGATACCCCGGATTCGTCCTCCAGCGATCACTTAAATCTCAAGTAATTGAGATAGAGGAAACAGGAGAAAAGAGGTTCCACATAGTGTAAATTCCGGATTACCAGGAAATTTTATTGTATAAAAAGTTCCGTCATACACCCAGGGTGTATGACGCTACCCTAACCATCTGTCTACTGCGCTAAACTTACCTCTTTTCGTTTGTATGAACTTTGCTTTTACTCGAATTTTTATTGGAACTTTTTATACAATAAAATTTCCTGGTAATCCGGAATTTACACTATGTGGAGCCTCTTTTCTCCTGTTTCCTCTATCTCAATTACTTGAGATTCAAGTGATCGCTGGAGGACGAATCTGGGGTATCGCTCAGGATTGGGGACCCTTCCAGAATTCTTTTGTCATGGACCAAGAGCAGCTGTAACCTTACCTTACCCAACGGTGCAAGCTCGTATGACTCACCGCCAACGGCCTATGAGTCCACCACGTCCGGTAAGGGCATTTTACATTACTTTTCTGCCTGGTCAAGTATTGGAAGAGTCCATCGGAGATAGGAATAGATGCTACTGTGATATTTACATCTATGCTCCAGGATTTCTCTGCTTGATTTAAGGAACTGTCCAATCCCTCAGGGACTTGTCATTTATCCCCACCCCATTTCATACTATACATGCTTGTGTTTGATCTGAGGGTTTTGGATTATTTTTATGATGTACACATAATTCACATTGTTTATTAGACATGATTTGTTGCTAGCAATGTTTTCCTTAGAACATTGGATCTCCCAACTGGTCCACTGTTTTTTCCTGCGAGGTCTAGCAGGACCTAACATCTGATATACACATAGGTGTGCTATATGATACACGTTATATGGTTGTTAATTGGCACAATATAGCGCTACACTTTTTCTTCTTTTCATTGATTTTTACAATTAGTCTAATTGGTGGTGTTGGCTGCTTGTTGTTTATTTGGTTGGCGCAGCAGATCTTTCTTGCTAAAGCTTGCAGATAGCATTCTTTACCTTGCCCTGAAAAGAGGCGTGTCTCTTGGCTTGTCACGTCTTTGCAAAACAGATTTGTTTATTTTTTTGGGGGGTATTTTTCCCTGAAATATTTTTGATGTTGTCAACGTGTGTTGCTTGTAGGTTGTTAGTTTTACTTTGATTTAATTGTCTGTACTGCATTATTTTGCAAAATCTTCCTCAAGATGTTGTGACTAATAAATGTTTAAATCCTTAAGAAACTGTCCATTTGTGGGCACAGTCCTTTTAACTCCTGTTAATTTCCTCTGCAAAATGGTCAGACCTCAAAACCATATTCTGTTAGTGTCGCAAATTAACAAACATGTGTTTTTTTGCTTTCCTTGCTTTTTTCCAAGTCCTGTTTTGTTGATCAATAAAATCTGTAGCAAATTTTTATGTTTTATGTGTTTTGTTAATTATTTGTTTTGCAGATGCATGCTCAATCCAAGTAATGCATTTTACACCCCTCCCCCCAAACAATTTTCATGCAACAGATTTCCCAGCTGCAGCTTAACTAGGCTGATTGGCATGGCAAAACAAAAAAAGGTGTGATTTGTCTAAAAGCTACTTTCCTGGTCCCTTATGGTAGCATGGATTGTGCATTGCTGCCATGGATAGGCAAATTACAGAGAGTTAAGTATTCAATATTCCATTTTAGTGCAGTGGTTCTCAGCCTCAGTCCTCATTTACCCCCGACAGGACATGTTTTGGGAATTTATCTTAGCTAAAATAGCTGTCCGAAATACCAAGCCATTGACTCTGATTTAAAGCACCTGTGCATGATGAAGGAAAACCTGCAAACATGGCCTGTTGGGGGTACTTGAGGACAGGGTTGAGAACCACTGATTTATAGCACTGAGCTAAAATCTAGCTCAAGACAATCCTATTCTAATTGTGGGCATTTTGGGGAAACCAAGTGAGTGTTAGAACCCCTGTTTGTCTTTTTTAGATTGGGCTTTGTGTCCCTTTTCTGAAAATTGACTTCACTTCCTGTCATATAGCCAAACAGGAAGTGAGGGTAAAACCCTACCAATGTCTTTGCTTGAGGACACACAGGTCAATCTAACTAGTGTTTCCATTAAGCAAATTGCACTCTAGCACTTTGTTGCGTACACCCCAAATTATTAGGTATTTTGGGGTTTATTAAAGGCAAATCCACTCTGCAATACAAGTGTACTCACTGTAAATCTGAGGGGAAGCACTGGTGATTTTATCATCCAATCATGTAGAAGCAAAGATGCTGTTTTTTTATTTTCCTTGCAATGTCCCCTTCGGACCTCCAGCAACTGCACTTCTAAGTGCACTTGTATAGCAAAGTGGATTTGCCTTAAGTAAATAAACCCCAAAGTCCACGATACCTAATAATTTGGGGTGTACACAGCAAAATGCTAGAGTACAATTTCCCTAATGGGGAAACTATTTAGATTGACCTGTACTGCTGCTAATTTCTTCCCACCACCATGCTCCGCTCACTGTTCTCTGAGGAAGAGATGATCCTTATTTGCAAATTAAGATAATTTTTTATTTATTTTTATATGGGGTGGTGTTTGTAGGGTCATGTGTGTATGTCTAAATGATTTGGCTTCAAAACACACACCTACTTCCTGTGTACAGATTCACTTCTAGGCCAATGTATATTAGTTCCTGCTTCAGTGTGTGTGTATGTATATAGATAGATCTATATATTTATATATAGATATAGATCTAGATATATAGATATATCTATAGATGTAGGTTGTTGTGTCCACCAGCAGAGAGAAGTTGGGTAGATGCCACACTCCCAATTCTGGAGGCAAAATAATGGTCTAGCATAGGGGTCTTCAAACTACGGCTCTCCAGTTGTTCAGGAACTACAATTCCCATCATGCCTAGTCATGTCTGTGAATGTCAGTGTTTTACAATGCCTCATGGGATGTGCAGTTCCGCAACAGCTGGAGAGGCGCAGTTTGAAGATTCCTGATCACTCTAGCACAGGGGTCTCAAACTGATGGCCCTCCAGCTGTTGCGAAACTACAAGTCCCATCATGCCTCTGCCTGTGGGAGTCAACTGTCAGCCTAGCAAAGCTTCATGGGACTTGTAGTTTCACAACAGCTGGAGGGCCGCCTGTTTGAGACCCCTGCTCTAGCATGTCTTGAAAAAAGGTGCCTTGTATAATGTCCAAGAAATATCATTTGGAAAATACAAGTGGGTCATGGCACATCTACATTCCAAATTTGGCACTTAAGATGGTCATGCACTATGCAATCTGATTGGCCAATCCCTGTACAACTTGATATTTAGGCAAAATAGATAATAGGAAGACGCACTTGAACAATTAAGTCAAATTATTGGAAATCAAAATCAGATTTATTTAGGATCTAACTGATTGCAGTGTATGGTCACCTTTTAAAGATTAAGATCTGAAAATATTAATTTATTGGGTTTAGAAACACTTCTCTGTTCTTTGTAATGTATTAAAAGATTTGGGTAAAAAAACACATTTCAAAGATATATTAGAAGTGATTGGAATGAGATTAGCATTAAAAGGATTAATTAATGGAGAACACCTACTAATTGCCTAACAAGACACATCCAATGAGATGAAATTAACCAATTGTATTGGGCGTGCGCTATTATCAATGAGAAAACCGCGGTTACCCTAGTGACAGTTGCAGTTTACATATAGGGGTATTTATTATCGCTATTTTTGCTTCAATGTGCACCATTTCCTAAGTTCAGCTAATGACTTTTCCAGCACACCAGTTAATGTATGAACTGGTGCAATGCCTTCTTTTTTTTTTTTTATGTTTTAAATACTGTTTATTGAAAAAGAAATAACAGTACAAAGGAATTGAATTGGCAATCGCCAAGAAAGATATCAAAACAATGTAAATAACATTAGAAGCCAGATATACATCAGTGCCTTCTTCTTAGTAAATCACCCCCATTATGCAGTTTGCAGGTACACCAACAGTGGTACACATCCCATACCTTGGGAAGAACCTGAAAATGTTTTACAGTGTCCTTTTGGTCCTTTTAATTCGAATCCTTCATCACAAGAGAAGTTACAAAATTACTTATATTGGGATTTTCCAGTGTGTGAGCCCTGGAGGGGTTAATGGGAACAGAAGATGTATTAGGCTTCTCCGCATCCAATTCACATAGCAGGAGATTGATTCACACATCTCCACAGCGGCTCTGGGGCGAATTGCACAGGAGCCCTGTGCGTCTTTTGGTCCGTTTCAGGTCCAAATTCAGCCCAAAATTCGGGCTTAAATCGGACCTAAAACTCTGAATGGAGATGCACCGAACTCTTGCTGTGAACCGCTGCGTGTTCCAGTGTGAACCCAGCCTTAAAATGTCAGAAAACCCATTTACATCCCTCCTACCATATAGGTTGGTAAGACTATCAAAAATTAATCCATTAATAAATCACACTATTGCAAGTGGGATAATTATCTTTTTTTAGCAATTGTATTCTAGTCATAACTCATATCCTTCTTCTCTGCACTGCACAGCTCCAGGCTGTTGAAGCTCTGCATTTTCATTCCACCAAGCAGAGCGGAATGGAGCAGTTCAAAAAAATAAATATTACATACATATTTTTTATAGTATTTATTCTCACATGGATTGCTAATGAACTGTAATTGCCACTATCTGTAAAGTAAAGCAATTTCTTAACCTCCCCCCCATGTAATGTCTGCCAGTAATCTCAAACCATGCTTATTACTAATGTTCATATAAAAGAAAATCTGGGTAGCATTGACCATAATGTGATTTAATTTAATGTTACAGTAGTTGTAAACAATAAGCACACACTTAACTTTAAGAGAGCAAATTTTCCAAAGGATGAGGGCTGCTCTCCAAGATTTAGAGGGGGGGGGGGGGGGGGTGTTTTCATTAAAGAACACATAAATGGGAATTCTTCAAACTGACTGTATGCAAACACTATATGCAAATACTGTACTGACTGTACTGTAATACTGCATGCAAATACTGTATATTCCAGACATCACAAAATGGTGGACCGTGATCCGGATCCGGCCCCAGTCACTGTTTCATCCGGCCTGGCCGCAGTCCTGCCATTTAGAAGCCTGATCAGCTGCCCTTGCTGCTGTCATCCTTATGGAGTTGTTATCTGTGGTAGGACAGCTCTGTATGGGCAGGAGGATGACATCAGCTAGCAACCAATCACAAGCTGGTTACCAGGAAAAGTTGTGCATCTCCCGCCCTCCTTCCAAAGCTGTCCGGCTGCCAATGTCCCCCTCCTGCCTCCTGGGGTCCATGCAGAGCTGTCCTGCCACCGATGTCCCCCTCCTGCCTCCCGGGGTCCATGCAGAACTGTCCTGCCGCCGATGTCCCCCTCCTGCCTCCCGGGGTCCATGCAGAACTGTCCTGCCGATGATGTCTCTCTCCTGCCTCCCGGGGTCCATGCAGAGCTGTCCTGCCGCTGATGTCCCCCTCCTGGACAGGAATGTAGAGGGGAGATGGGGAAAGGAATGTGAAGGAGGAGCGGGGTATTATAAAGGGAGAATGAGGTAGCAATGTAAAGGGGGTGAGGACAGGAATGGGAAGGGGAAGGGGGTGATATAAAGTGGGGGGGGGTGAAGACAGCGATGAGAGGGGTGTTTTGAAGGGGGGCTGAGGACAGTAATGTGAAGGAGCGGGCTGATAAAGGGGGCAGAGAACAGGAATGTGATGGGGTGGTGATATTAATGGGGAAGTGATGTGAGGGGGGTCGAAGACACTGCTGTAAAGGGGGTGATGTGAAGGGGGCTGTGATGTAGAGGGGGTTGTGATGTGCAAGTTGGCTAAAAATACTGTTCTGATGTGAAGGATCTGAGGCTAGGTTTATATCACTGCTACTTGTGTTCTGCATGTAGGCTGTTTTACATGCAGAAACACAGAAAAAGATGTCCCTGACCCTTTTTTTTACATTGCACTACACCAAGCTAATTTGGCGGTCACGAAAATGTGCAGCATTTGCCCCATGCTTTAAGGTGCCATTATGAATCAAACATGCGATTCGGACCTTTGCTGGAAGAAAATTTACGTGACTGGACCTCCGTAAATTTTAATTCAATACCCCTGGTATATTCCCATGGGCAATACGCTTAAAAGGCTAAAAACAAAAACCTATGTGGCCCACGATCAAAGTTAAAAAAAAAGCTATAAATAATAAGAAAAAAGCTTTTAAAAAATATAAAAATGAAGGAACATTATCCTTAATTAAACGTTAAAGAATATAACAGAATATGTCAAAAGGAAATTGAGGCTGCAAAAATTCAAAATGAACGGCAGATTGCAAAAGAGAGTAGGATAGAGAGTAGAGAGAGTAGGATAAACCCCCAAAAATGGCTGCCACCAATATTCATTTTCATTTTGTATTTATTGATGCTGGGTTCAAAGAAAGTCCTCTTGTGATGACTTATTTATCAGCTTGCTTGGTAGCGATTACTGGCCACTTTTTATAAGACTGTGTAAATCAAAGCATTTTCATCTGGTAGATGTGGCGATTCTGTTTTAATACATGCGCTACAAGGCTGTGATTTCTGTGTAGTATAGTAGATGTAGATAGTCCTGTCTTTCAGATGGCATTCTTTTCCTCATTTGCATGTAGTACATCTATTTTTTTTTGGCTGCATTGCTTTGATAGAGGTAACAACCAAGTGGATTCCGAGGAAGCCCCGTCTTGGGTGAAACGTGTTGACACATTGATATACTGATATGCCAATCCTACTTCATATATTGAATACTGATTTTAGCAGCTGTACACCCTTGTTTTATGTATAAAACAAAGTATTTAATACAAATATAAACAACTGTTTTTATGTATTTTTTTCCTTTTTCTTTAACCACTTGCGACTGCTTAACTGGGAAAATACATCATTGTTTAAACGTTAAATAACGGGGTTATGGCTGAAATTGATGCCATAACCTAGATATCTTCTTTTACCTTAGGTGATTCTCTTTCAGATAAAAGGGATCCCTGTGGCGGACTCGCTGTGGGATCACTTTTTGAATCAGTAGGAGAGGTGACCCCCCTCCCCCCGCTTCTCGGTGGTTCCTGGGCTTATGTTACCAGTCAATGAGCCTGGGAACCATCAGGGGCTGGCAGTGTCTTCCCATAGAGTTAAGTAATTGCAAGCTGGCCACCTCTCATCTCTATGCCCTTGGAAGACTGGAGAGACGTCATGGCATCACTGTCAGTAACCATGAATCAGACTGAGACAGAAGTACAGTTATATCACACTTGTTTAATAATAATAATAAAAAAAGGTAAACAGAGTAAACGTAGTCAAAACAAAGCCAGAGTTCAGGAACCGGAATGGATAGTCAGACAAGCCAAAATGTCAGGGAGCCAGAGAACAGCGTAGTAAAACAGCAAGCGGGATCTGGAGCCAGAAGGAATGTCAGCCAAGCAAGTCTTTAACAGGAACACAGGAGAGCGTCTCTAGAGATGTGACCAAGGCGAAGGCAGAGATCATCTGGACTGGACGGCTTAAGTAGGTAGGACTGACGAGCAGGATATCAACAACAGCTGAGTAACTGTGGAGAGAGATAGGAGCTGAGAGTTGAATGGCCAGCTCAGAGGAGGAAGGGCTAAGTCCAGCCCTGACAGTACGCCCTCCTCAACGACCCCTCCCCCTCTGAGGACCACCAGGCTTGAGGGGAAAACGTCTATGGAAATCAGGACAGGGGCATGTACGTCCGAGGATGAGACCCAAGAGCATTCCTCCAGACTGTACCCTTTCCAATGCACCAGGTACTGTATGCGCCCACGGAACCTACGGGAGTCAACAATGGACTGTACTTCATACTCCACATGATTCTCAACCTGTACAGGGTGAGGACGTGGCACCGAGGTGGTAAAGCAGTTGCAGATCAAAGGTTTTAATAAGCACACATGAAATACATTCAAAATACGCATACTAGAAGAAAGGTCTAATGTGTAAGCCACTGGGTTAATCCTGCGAAGAATACGGAAAGACCCAATAAACCAAGGTGCGAACTTCAGTGAGAGAACACAAAGTCAGAGATTGCGAGATGACAGCCAGACCCTGTCCCCAACCTGGTAGGAAGGTGCAAGCAGGCATCTGCGGTCAGCATGGAGTCTGTACCTATCAGCATAACGCAAAGCCTCCTGGACTTGTGCCCAAGTGGAACGAAGACCACGGAGATGCTCCTCTAACACAGTAATACTCTGCGGAACAAACGAGCCAGGCAACATGGAAGGTTGGAAACTATAATTGGCCATAAACGGGGACAATCGGGAAGCAGAATTCAAGACACTGTTGTGAGCAAACTCTGCCCACGGTAATAGGTCTGACCAGTTGTTATGATGGTCAGAAATATAGCAACGTAGGAATTGCTCCAAGGACTGGTTGGCTCGTTCTGCGGCCCCATTGCGGGTGATATGCAGAAGAAAAAGCAAGCTGAATTCCCATCTGTGCACAAAAGGCTCGCCAGAACCAGAAAACACAAACTGACTACCCCTGTCCGAGACAATCACCTTGGGTAGCCCATGTAAGCGAAAGATCTCCCCAGCAAAAATGGAAGCCAGTTCCTTAGAAATGGGCAACTTCTTAAGTGGAATACAATGACACATCTTTGAGAACCGGTCAACCACCATAAGGATAACTGTGTTGCCCTGGGAGTTGGGTAACTCCACAATGAAATCCATAGACAGGTGGGTCCAGGGCCTCTCTCCTTTGGGTATGTGTTGTAGGAGGCCCACTGGAAGGTGTCGCTGAGTCTTACTCTGAGCACACACAGAACGGGCAGCTATGAAGGCAGTTACGCAGACTAGGCCACCAGAATTGTTGGGAAATGGCCCAAAGGAGTGATTTCTTCCCAGGGTGGCCAGCAGCCTTGGGAAAATAGTAAGTCTGGAGCATGGCAGTACGGAGACTCTCTGGGACAAAGCAGCGGTCACAAGGTTTCTCAGGAGGAGCATGGACCTGAGCAGCAAGAATTTGTCACCCAAAGGAGAAGTGAGACTGGTGCGAACCATAGCCAGAATACGATCAGCAGGAATCACAGGAACCGGAATCGACTTCAACTTGGAAGTGGAGGAAAATTGTCGTGACAAGGTGTCAGCCCTTATATTATTAGTACCGGGTAAGAATGAGACAATGTAATTGAAACTTAACAAGAAAAGAGCCCATCATGCCCTTCTGGGAGAGAGGCGTTTAGCCTCAGACAAGAATGTGAGATTCTTATGGTCAGTAAGAATGAGAACCGGCACAGTGGTACTTTCGAGGAGATAAAAAAGTGGAAATAAAGTTGCGCTACTTATATCTAGACAAGCTGCTAGCATCAACAATAAGACTAATTGTATAAAAAGTAAAAAATAGAAAAAATGGGGCACTACAAAGTGCATAGGAACCCTGAATAGGTATCCAGAAGTGAGTGCTCAATATAAAATTTTAATTGGTGAAATAAATAAATGAATGAACTATTTATACCAATCTGCACACTGAAAATGCTACATGCATATATATATATATATATATATATATATATATATATATATATATATATTATACATACAGTGGGGACGGAAAGTATTCAGACCCCCTTAAATTTTTCACTATATTGGAGCCATTTGCTAAAATCATTTAAGTTAATTTTTTTCCTCATTAATGTACACACAGCACCCCATATTGACAGAAAAACCCAGAATTGTTAACAGAAAAACTGAAATATCACATGGTCCTAAGTATTCAGACCCTTTGCTCAGTATTTAGTAGAAGTACCCTTTTGATCTAATACAGCCAGTCTTTTTGGGAAAGATGCAACAAATTTTTCACATATGGATTTGGGGATCCTCTGCCATTCCTCCTTGCAGATCCTCTCCAGTTTTGTCAGGTTGGATGGTAAACGTTGGTGGACAGCCATTTTTAGGTCTCTCCAGAGATGCTCAATTGGGTTTAAGTCAGGGCTCTGTCTGGGCCATTCAAGAACAGTCACAGAGTTGTTATGAAGCCACTCCTTTGTTATAGTGGACGCACACACGTGGGTCAAACAGGCAGAAACGATCCTCACGGGCACACACTCCAGCTGGAACTCCTGTAGAAGGATTGGTGTACGTTTACACTTGCATCCAAATGGCCAGCGATGACACAGAGATCTGGGCCGTGATGATGAGGTTCCTGGTAAGGAGGTTCTCTTTATCTCCAAAGGGGAGCATGGATCATAGGAAAAGAAAAAAAGGCCTCCACATAGTGCAGATGAATCCCAGGTTTAAAAATGTATTTAACCACTTGCCGACCGCCTAACGCAGATATACTGCGGCAGAATGGCACGGGCAGGCAGAATCACGTACCCGTACGTGATCTGCCTCCTGCGGGCGGGGGGTCCGATCGGACCCCCCCCGGTGCCAGCGGCGGTCGGCATTTCACTGGGAGCGTCGGGAGGCGAGGGGGAGACCATCCGATCGTGGCCCCCCCCTCGCGATCGCTCCCAGCCAATGGGAATCCTCCTCTGCCTGTGTGTAGTTTCGCACAGGCAGAGGATGTGATGTCATCTCTCCTCGGCTTGGCAGTTTCCGTCCCAGCGCCGAGGAGAGAAGACAAGTAAGTGCACACAACACAAACACACACAGTAGAACATGCCAGGCATACTTTACATCCCCAATCCCCCCCCCAATCACCCCCCCCCTGTCACAAACTGACACCAGCAGTATTTTTTTTTTTTTTCTGATTACTGCATGGTGTCAGTTTGTGACAGTTACAGTGTTAGGGCAGTGAGTATTACTCCCCTTTAGGTCTAGGGTACCCCCCTAACCCCCCCTAATAAAGTTTTAACCCCTTGATCACCCCCTGTCACCAGTGTCGCTAAGCGATCATTTTTCTGCTCGCTGTATTAGTGTCGCTGGTTAGGGAGGTAAATATTTAGGTTCGCCATCAGCGTTTTATAGCGACAGGGACCCCCATATACTATCTAATAAATGTTTTAACCCCTTGCTTGCCCCCTAGTCAACCCTTTCACCACTGATCACCGTATAACCGTTACGGGTGACGCTGGTTAGTTCGTTTATTTTTTATAGTGTCAGGGTACCCGCCATTTATTACCGAATAAAGGTTTAGCCCCCTGATCGCCCGGCGGTGATATGCGTCGCCCCAGGCAGCGTCAGATTAGCGCCAGTACCGCTAACACCCACGCAGGCAGCATACGCCTCCCTTAGTGGTATAGTATCTGAACGCATCAATATCTGATCCGATCAGATCTATACTAGCGTCCCCAGCAGTTTAGGGTTCCCAAAAACGCAGTGTTAGCGGGATCAGCCCAGATACCTGCTAGCACCTGCGTTTTGCCCCTCCACCCGGCCCAGCCCACCCAAGTGCAGTATCAATCGATCACTGTCACTTACAAAACACTAAACACATACCTGCAGCGTTCGCAGAGTCAGGCCTGATCCCTGCGATCGCTAACAGTTTTTTTTGGTAGCGTTTTGGTGAACTGGCAAGCACCAGCCCCAGGCAGCGTCAGGTTAGCGCCAGTACCGCTAACACCCACGCACGCAGCATACACCTCCCTTAGTGGTACAGTATCTGATCGGATCAATATCTGATCTGATCAGATCTATACTAGCGTCCCCAGCAGTTTAGGGTTCCCAAAAACGCAGTGTTAGCGGGATCAGCCCAGATACCTGCTAACACCTGCGTTTGCCCCTCCACCCGGCCCAGCCCAGCCCACCCAAGTGCAGTATCGATCGATCACTGTCACTTACAAAACACTAAACGCATAACTGCAGCGTTCGCAGAGTCAGGCTTGATCCCTGCCATCGCTAACAGTTTTTTTGGTAGCGTTTTGGTGAACTGGCAAGCACCAGCCCCAGGCAGCGTCAGGTTAGCACCAGTAGCGCTAACACCCACGCACGCACCGTACACCTCCCTTAGTGGTATAGTATCTGATCGGATCAATATCTGATCTGATCAGATCTATACTAGCGTCCCCAGCAGTTTAGGGTTCCCACAAACGCAGTGTTAGCGGGATCAGCCCAGATACCTGCTAGCACCTGCATTTTGCCCCCCTGCCCGGCCCGGCCCGGCCAAGCCCAGCCCACCCAAGTGCAGTATCGATCGATCACTGACACTTACAAAACACTAAATGCATAACTGCAGCGTTCGCAGAGTCAGGCCTGATCCCTGCGATCGCTAACAGTTTTTTTTGTAGCGTTTTGGTGAACTGGCAAGCACCAGCGGCCTAGTACACCCCGGTCGTAGTCAAACCAGCACTGCAGTAACACGGTGACGTGGCGAGTCCCATAAGTGCAGTTCAAGCTGGTGAGGTGGCAAGCACAAGTAGTGTCCCGCTGCCACCAAAAAGACAAACACAGGCCTGTCGTGCCCATAGTGCCCTTCCTGCTGCATTCGCCAATCCTAATTGGGAACCCACCACTTCTGCAGCGCCCGTACGTCCCCCATTCACATCCCCAACCAAATGCAGTCGGCTGCATGAGAGGCATTTTCTTTATGTCCTCCCGAGTACCCCTACCCAGCGAACCCCCCCAAAAAAGATGTCGTGTCTGCAGCAAGCGCGGATATAGGCGTGACACCCGCTATTATTGTCCCTCCTGTCCTGACAATCCTGGTCTTTGCATTGGTGAATGTTTTGAACGCTACCATTCACTAGTTGAGTATTAGCGTAGGGTACAGCATTGCACAGACTAGGCACACTTTCACAGGGTCTCCCAAGATGCCATCACATTTTAAGAGATCCGAACCTGGAACCGGTTACAGTTATAAAAGTTAGTTCCAAAAAATAGTGTAAAAAAAAAAAAAAACACATACAAAAATATAAAATAAAAAAAAAATAGTTGGCGTTTTATTGTTCTCTCTCTCTCTCTATTGTTCTGCTCTTTTTTACTGTATTCTATTCTGCAATGTTTTATTGTTATTATGTTTTATCATGTTTGCTTTTCAGGTATGCAATTTTTTATACCTTACCGTTTACTGTGCTTTATTGTTAACCATTTTTTTGTCTTCAGGTACGCCATTCACGACTTTGAGTGGTTATACCAGAATGATGCCTGCAGGTTTAGGTATCATCTTGGTATCATTCTTTTCAGCCAGCGGTTGGCTTTCATGTAAAAGCAATCCTAGCAGCTAATTAGCCTCTAGACTGCTTTTACAAGCAGTGGGAGGGAATGCCCCCCCCCCAACGTCTTCCGTGTTTTTCTCTGGCTCTCCTGTCTCAACAGGGAACCTGAGAATGCAGCCGGTGATTCAGCCAGCTGACCATAGAGCTGATCAGAGACCAGAGTGGCTCCAAACATCTCTATGGCCTAAGAAACCGGAAGCTACAAGCATTTTATGACTTAGATTTCGCCGGATGTAAACAGCGCCATTGGGAAATTGGGAAAGCATTTTATCACAACGATCTTGGTGTGGTCAGATGCTTTGAGGGCAGAGGAGAAATCTAGGGTCTAATAGACCCCAATTTTTGCAAAAAAGAGTACCTGTCACTACCTATTGCTATGATAGGGGATATTTACATTCCCTGAGATAACAATAAAAATGATTTTAAAAAAAAATGAAAGGAACAGTTTAAAAATAAGATAAAAAAATAATAATAATAAAGAAAAAAAAAAAAAAAAGCACCCCTGTCCCCCCTGCTCTCGCGCTAAGGCGAACGCAAGCGTCGGTCTGGCGTCAAATGTAAACAGCAATTGCACCATGCATGTGAGGTATCACCGCGAACGTCAGATTGAGGGCAGTAATTTTAGCAGTAGACCTCCTCTGTAAATCTAAAGTGGTAACCTGTAAAGGCTTTTAAAGGCTTTTAAAAATGTATTTAGTTTGTCGCCACTACACGTTTGTGCGCAATTTTAAAGCATGTCATGTTTGGTATCCATGTACTCGGCCTAAGATCATCTTTTTTATTTCATCAAACATTTGGGCAATATAGTGTGTTTTAGTGCATTAAAATGTAAAAAAGTGTGTTTTTTCCCCAAAAAATGCGTTTGAAAAATCGCTGCGCAAATACTGTGTGAAAAAAAAAAATGAAACACCCACCATTTTAATCTGTAGGGCATTTGCTTTAAAAAAAAAATAATGTTTGGGGGTTCAAAGTAATTTTCTTGCAAAAAAAAATTATTTTTTTATGTAAACAATAAGTGTCAGAAAGGGCTTTGTCTTCAAGTGGTTAGAAGAGTGGGTGATGTGTGACATAAGCTTCTAAATGTTGTGCATAAAATGCCAGGACAGTTCAAAGCCCCCCAAATGACCCCATTTTGGAAAGTAGACACCCCAAGCTATTTGCTGAGAGGCATGTCGAGTCCATGGAAAATTTTATATTGTGACACAAGTTGCGGGAAAGAGACAATTTTTTATTTTTTTTATTTTTTTTTTGCGCAAAGTTGTCACTAAATGATATATTGCTAAAACATGCCATGGGAGTATGTGAAATTACACCCCAAAATACATTCTGTTGCTTCTCCTGAGTACGGGGATACCACATGTGTGAGACTTTTTGGGAGCCTAGCCGCGTAGGGGACCCCGAAAACCAAGCACCACCTTCAGGCTTTCTAAGGCCGTAAATTTTTGATTTCACTCTTCACTGCCTATCACAGTTTCGGAGGCCATGGAATGCCCAGGTGGCAAAAAAAAAACCCCAAATGACCCCATTTTGGAAAGTAGACACCCCAAGCTATTTGATGAGAGGTATAGTGAGTATTTTGCAAACCTCACTTTTTGTCACAAAGTTTTGAAAATTGAAAAAAGAAAAAAAAAAATTTTTTTCTCGTCTTTCTTTATTTTCAAAAACAAATGAGAGCTGCAAAATACTCACCATGCCTCTCAGCAAATAGCTTGGGGTGTCTACTTTCCAAAATGGGGTCATTTGGGGGGGGTGTTTGTGCCACCTGGGCATTCCATGGCCTCCGAAACTGTGATAGGCAGTGAGGAGTAAAATCAAAAATGTACGCCCTTAGAAATCCTGAAGGCAGTGATTGCTTTTCGGGGCCCCGTACGCGGCTAGGCTCCCAAAAAGTCCCACACATGTGGTATCCCCATACTCAGGAGAAGCAGCTAAATGTATTTTGGGGTGCAATTCCACATATGCCCATGGCCTGTGTGAGCAATATATCATTTAGTGACAACTTTGTGCAAAAAAAAAAAATTGTCACTTTCCCGCAACTTGTGTCAAAATATAAAACATTCCATGGACTCAACATGCCTCAAAGCAAATAGCTTGGGGTGTCTACTTTCCAAAATAGGGTCATTTGGGGGGGTTTTATGCCATCTGGGCATTTTATGGCCTTCAATATTGTGATAGGTAGTGAGGAGTAAAATCAAAAATGTACGCCCTTAGAAATCCTGAAGGCAGTGATTGGTTTTCGGGGCCCCGTACGCGGCTAGGCTCCCAAAAAGTCCCACACATGTGGTATCCCCATACTCAGGAGAAGCAGCTAAATGTATTTTGGGGTGCAATTCCACATATGCCCATGGCCTGTGTGAGCAATATATAATTTAGTGACAACTTTTTGTAATTTTTTTTTTTGTTGTCATTATTCAATCACTTGGGACAAAAAAAATGAATATTCAATGGGCTCAACATGCCTCTCAGCAAATTCCTTGGGGTGTCTACTTTCCAAAATGGGGTCATTTGTGGGGGGTTTGTACTGCCCTGCCATTTTAGCACCTCAAGAAATGACATAGGCAGTCATAAATTAAAGGCTGTGTAAATTCCAGAAAATGTACCCTAGTTTGTAGGCGCTATAACTTTTGCGCAAACCAATAAATATACACTTATTGACATTTTTTTTACCAAAGACATGTGGCCGAATACATTTTGGCCTAAATGTATGACTAAAATTGAGTTTATTGGATTTTTTTTAGAATAAAAAGTAGAAAATATCATTTTTTTTCAAAATTTTCGGTCTTTTTCCGTGTATAGCGCAAAAAATAAAAACGGCAGAGGTGATCAAATGCCATCAAAAGAAAGCTCTATTTGTGGGAAGAAAAGGACGCAAATTTTGTTTGGGTACAGCATTGCATGACCGCGCAATTAGCAGTTAAAGCGACGCAGTGCCGAATTGTAAAAAGTGCTCTGGTCAGGAAGGGGGTAAAACCTTCCGGGGCTGAAGTGGTTAAATAAAAAAAGTATAAAATCGTACAAACATTGCATCAGATGTGTACATAAAGTGATCACAAAATCGAAAAAAAGTAAGCATGATGTATAGAGTCGGCTCTATATACCACGCTTACTTTTTATTGATTCTTTCAGGGCTAAAATGATCGCCAACAGCTCTCTGTCACCAATCTAGTAATTGCACTCCGCACATAACTGCAACAAATCTCAGAGGACATTGTTAATAAATTCCTGGAAAACTGCTGGGGCGTTACAAAGGCCAAAAGGCATTATGAGGTACTCATAATGGCCTATTCTGGTATTAAACGCAGTTTTCCACTCGTCACCCTCCTTAATCCTCATGAGATTGTATGCTCCTCTCAAATCAAGCTTCGTGAAAACCGTTGCTCCCTTGAGGCGGTCAAATAACTCCGTAATCAACTAAATCAAATAGGCATTCTTAATCATGAAACTATTGAGACCCCTATAATCAATACAAGGTCTCAGTTCACCACTCTTCCTCTTCACAAAGAAGAAACCAGCACCAGCAGGAGACAAGGATTTGCAGATGAAACCTCGAGAAAGTGCGTCTGCAACATACTCCTCCATGGCCTTATCCTCCAAGACCGACAAAGGGTAAACCCGGCCACGAGGGGGTTGGGCACCAGGTTGAAGGTCAATTGCGCAATCCTACGTCCGGTGTGGAGGCAAACTACCTTTGTCAAAGACATCGCTAAAATCGCAGGACTCCTCCGGTAGGGAGGAGAGTGAAGAGGTGCACAGGACCTTGGCTACCTTCTCGAAGCATGTCTCACTGCATTGTGGTGACCAGGAGAGAACCTCAGCACGGAGCCAATCAAAAGAGGGGTTGTGCCTCTGTAACCAAGGATAACCAATAATCAGCGGAAACTTAGGTGAGGAAATAACTTGGAATTGGATTATCTCATGGTGAAGAGCCACTATGGCCATTGACAATGGAACAGTCTCATGAGTCACATGGGCAGGCTATAGAGGTCTCCGTCAAGAGCCTCAATGGCAAGTGGACTGTCACGCAGCTGCAGCAGAATCGAGTGCTTTGATACAAAGGCAGCATCAAATGAACATGCCTGCAGCCCCAGTGTTGATTAGAGCCTGTATCTCGACAGATGACTCAGCCCAAGAAAGGGTAACCGAAACCAGGGGCTCATCCTTCTGGATAACTGGGGACAAAACAACGCCACCTAACGTCTGTCTGTGACAGGTCCTCAAGGTTTGGGCGTTCCCTGGAGGGGTAGGAGACTTCAAAATGTGGCCTGCCTGGCCACAATAAAGGCACAATCTCTCCCTCCTCCTAAGGGTTCTCTCATCCGCAGAGAGACGCGTGAAGCCAAAGTGCATGGGTTTGTCTTCACTGACCGACTCGGTACCAGGAGGCATGGGAGGTGAGGGACGCAAGGGTGGGACTGCAAAGCTCGGAGACAAATATACAGGAGGCTTCCGTAAGCGCTCCTTAAAAGAGAGCCTTTCTATGAGTCTGGAGTCAATGAGGATGGCAAACGTGAGAAGCTCATTGGGTATGTCTCGGCTGGTATCTCATCCTTGATGGTATCCGAGAGACCATGAGAAAAAGCAGCCACAAGGGCCTTATTGTTCCAAGCAACCTCTGCTGCCAGAGTACAGAATTCAATGGCGTAATCGGCAACAGTTCTCGTACTCTGTTTGATGGACATGAGGAACTTGGCAGCAGAAGCAGAGCGTGCGGGAACGTCAAATACCCTTTGAAAGGAGGCCACAAACCCAGGGTAACCCAAGACAACAGGTTTTTGCGTCTCCCATAGTGGGTTTGTCCAGGCCAAGGCTCGCTCAGAAAGCAAAGATATCACAAAACTTACTTTGCTTCTGTCCATGGAAAATGCCTGGGGCAACATCTCAAAGTATATCTCAACCTGGTTGAGAAACCCTCTGCATTGGACTGGATCACCCCCAAATCACTGGGGAAGCGGAGCGGAACCAGACATACCTCTTATAGAGGTAATACTTAAAGACGAGTGCCTGCACAGAGATTGGAGCAGAAGCAGGGATGGCCTGCAACACAGTGGGAGATTCCAGGTGAGCCATGCGACTCAGGAGCGTTTGTAACGCCATGGCAAACTGATCCATGTGGTGATCCTACTCATCCAATCTGGAAAAAATATTACCAACAAGTGGATTGACTGCATCTTCTGAATTCATGGCCTTCGCCTACTCTCAGAAACCATGAATCAGACTGAGACAGAAGTACAGTTAAATCACCGGGTGGACACAGGCTGCACCGGTGGGACACAGGCTGCACCGAGTGAACACAGGCTGCACTGGGTGGACACGGCAGGCTGCATTGGGCAGACACAGGCAGGCTGCATTGGGCGGACATGGGCCGGTTGCATTGGGTGGACACAGGCAGGCTGCACTGGCCGGACATGGCATTGCTGCAGAGGTTAAAGGGCTGGGGGACAGCCTGTCAGTGCTCAGACCATACGCCGCACACTGCACCAAATTGGTCTGCATGGCTGTCATCCCAGAAGGAAGCCACTTCTAAAGATGATGCACAAGAAAGCCCACAAACAGTTTGCTGAAGACAAGCAGACTAAGGACATGTATTACTGGAACCATGTCCTGTGGTCTGATGAGACCAAGATAAACTTATTTGGTTCAGATGGTGTCAAGCGTGTGTAGCGGCAACCAACTGAAGACACTGGCAGGCTGCATTGGGTGGACACGGGCCGGCTGCATTCGGGGCGGACACAGGCCGGCTGCATTGGGCGGACATGGGCAGGCTGCATTGGTGGACATGGGTAAAGCTGCATTGTTGGGCACAGGTGAGGCTGCATTGTTGGGCACAGGTGAGGCTGCATTGTTTGACACAGGTGAGGCTGAATGGAAAAGTTGTTGTAAATATTTATTTTTATAATTTCATTCTTCATAAAACATTTAAGTGTTATTTCATGAGACAATTTATGAGGGAGTGTTTTGGGGTAGAATTAAAGGCGGGACAGGGTAGGGGTTGGGTGGGGCAACTGGTAGTGAGTAACCCTTGAGGCCTATCTAGTAGCTCAGGACTTGAAATTTTGAGCCCTGGTCTACACTGAATACACTGTGTGTATGTATGTATATATATATATATATATATATATATATATATATATATATATATATCTCTCAATCTCTTTCCGCTCGTTTTACGGTGAATACCAAAGTATCAGATTATTACTTTAATCTCTTCACCCCAAAGCAATTGCTAATTTCGGGCTTCCAGTTACCTTACTTCCAGTGTCCAACCTAGGGGTACTCACCACACGTTCAATTAAAACAGTGACTCCAACACTTAGTCCCTTTTTCTCTTTCCAAGTTTTATTTAGTAACATCACACGCAATAGAAAGACAGAGGGTGAAAAAGGGATTCAGGTACCTTAAACATTGTGGTCAGAGATAATTTCTACATCCAGCGAATAACATTTCCAAAGCTGGATTCAGCAGTCACCGGATAGGCCCCTCTCACTGACCTAGCAGCCGAACACGGTCTCTGCCACAGACCTCACGATTCTGAGTGAACAAATTGTGGATGATCTAAGCGGTTACTGCCACAGACCGCACAGTCTTGAAAGAGCTGACTGTGGTACTAATCGAGGATGCGTCTCCGACTGAGTTCCCAGGCTCTTCTCAAGATACCAGCCTTATGCTCGGTCCTCTCAGGAAGAGTCCTCCCCTGGTCACTGCAGTCAGGGCAGGACTTAGGGTGGTGGGGGCCCCTGGGCTTGAGTCACTTTCGTGCCCTACCGTCTATACATTACCGTATTTATCGTCGCATAACACGCGACGGCGTATAACACGCACCCCAAGTTTAGGAGGGAATTTTAAGGAAAAAAACTTTTAGGAGGGAAGTTTAAGGAAAAAACTTACATTTAAATGCCCATCAATGCAGCCTTGCACAGTGTCCATCTGCAGCCTTGTCCATCCATCTGTAGCCTTGTCCAGTGTCATTGCAGCCTTGTCAGTGTAGCCTTGTCACTTGCAGCCTTGCCCCAGTGTCATTTGCAGCCTTGTCATTTGCAGCCTTGTCATTGCAGTCTTGAAGTTTAAAAATGACGCCAGTGAGTCCCCCTCCTCAAGAAGGCACATGTACAGTAATGCCAGTGAACATCTAAATGATTCAGAGAAGGATTGGGAGATAGTGCTGAGGTCAGCTGATACCAAATTGAACTCTTTGGCATTAACTTGATTTGCTGTGTTTGGAGGAAGAAAAATGCTGACTATGACCCTAAGAACACCATCCTTACAGTCAAGCACAGAGGTGGAAACATGATGCTTTGGGGCTGTTTCTCTGCTAAAGGTACAGGTCGACTTTGCCACATTGAGGGGCCAATGAATGGGGCCGTGTATTGTACATATACGGGTCTTCCAACATGACAATGTCCCAAAACATACCATCAAGGCAACAAAGTAGTGGCTCAAGAAGAAGCACATTAAGGTCATGGAGTGGTCTAGACAGTCTCCAGACCTTAATCCTACAGAAAATTTATGGAGGGAGCTGAAACTTTATGTTGCCAAGAGACAGCCAAGAACCTTAAGGATTTAGAGAAGATCTGTAAATAAGAGTGGACCAAAATCCCTCCTCGGATGTGTGCAAACCTGGTAACCAACTACAATAAATATCTTACCTCTGTGCTTGCCAACAAGGGTTTCTCCACCATGTACTAAGTCATGTTTTAAATGGGGATCAAATACTTATTTTACTCACCGAACTGCAACTTAATGTATAGCATTTGTCTTATGCGTTTTTTTCTGGATTTTTGGTTGATTTGGTTATTGTCTCTATCATTTAAAATACACCTATCATAAAAATGATAGACCCTTCATTTCTTTGTAAGTGAGCAAACTTACAAAATGTTTACCTTACAAAATAATTATTTTCCCCACTGTGTGTATATACTGTATATATATATATAGATATATATAGATATATATCTTTATATAGACACATATACATACACATACAGTATCTCAGAAAAGAAGTTGAATGCAACGGAGGGAGGACACAGTAGTTGTTACATTATGCCTCGCTTTTGCAGGGCAGCTTGTGGCTGTGTTGAAGGTTGGCTTTTGCCTTTGTTGCAACCCACCCTTAGACACAGGCAACAGGCGCTGATCAAAACACTAAAGCTGCTGTGCATTAACTGACAAAAGGCGACCTTGAGCAGACTGAAACCCCGTCCCGCAACAGCGAGGCACAATATGAGAACTACGGTGTCCCTCCGCTCTGTGAATAGCTTTTAATACTGTCCGTGACATTCTCTCTCCCGTTGAAAAATGCATCCTCTGATGTGCACATGCGCCAGGGTCACGTCACTCCAGCTGATCGTCAAATCAGCTGGAGTGCGGCTTTGTCCTGCGCATGCATGGGCACTTTTCCACAGAGGGCACATATCGATAGAACACTGACACTGGGGAGCTACAGTTCATTCAGGGAACCATGAATGCCAACATGTACTGTGATATACTGAAGCTGAGCATGATCCTTTCCCTTCGGAGACTGGGCCACAGGGCAGTATTCCAATATGATGACGACCCCAAACATACCTCCAAGACGACCACTGCCTTGCTAAAGAAGTTGAGGGTAAAGGTGATGGACTGGCCAAGCATGTTTCCAGACCTAAACACTATTGAGCATTTGTGGGGCATCCTCAAACGGAGGGTGGAGGATCTCTAAAATCCACCAGCTCTGTGATGTTGTAATGGAGGAGCAGAAGAGCACTCCAGTGGCAACCTGTGAAGCTCTGGTGAACTCCATGCCCAGGAGGGTTAGGGCAGTGCTGGAAAATAATAGTGACCACACAAAATATTGACACTTTGGACCCAATTTTGACATTTTCACTTAGGGGTGTACTCACTTTTGTTGCCAGTGGTTTAGACATGAATAGCTGTGTGTTGAGTTATTTTGAGGGGACAGCAAATTTACATTGTTATACAACCTGTACACTCACTACTTTACATTGTAACAAAGTGTAATTTCTTTAATGTTGTCACATGAAAAGATAGAATAAAATATTTACAAAAATGTAAGGGTCTACTAACTTTTGTGAGATACTGTATATATATTTACAATTTTTTTTAACACACATTGACCAAAGCAATATAATATTACCATAGTATCATTGTACTACTCTGGGTAAGTGATCAGTATATATAGATATTTTTTTTTAATTACACAATATGTTTTCTTCCATGTGATATGAAGTACTATTCCTCTCACTGACACCAACAATTGGGCATTATTTCTTCCACTGGCACCAACAATGGGGCACTATTTCTTTCAGTGGTACTAGTGATGGGGCACTACTCTTCCTCCTTCTGATCACTAACATTGAGGCCATGTTTACCCTTACTGACGTTGTGCCCGAGGACATTTTCTACCACCAATGGCCACAATCTGGCCCCCTTAAAGTCTGAAGGGCAGAAAACTGCCCCTCGTTTGAAAAGTTTGGAGACCTCTGCTATATGCAACATTTTACAGATCGTGCCTGTGGACGCGTGCGAGGAGCAATCGGGGAGGACATCATATGACATTGACTTGGATCGATGAGAGTCCCTCCCAGCCGTCAATTGACTATAGGCTGGCCGGGAAGTGGTTAAAATCGCGCTGCTCCAAATTGGTGGCTGCTAACACACATGCGTTTGGGAAATGCTTGTGTGTGCCATTAAGAAATAATGGCATCTGTGTACATCTGTGTTCCCATGCAGTCAGAGAATACTGCGCTTACACACATACTGCACGTATGTGCAGTACTGCACCGCAATTAGTGTGAACCATCCACTGCGGTACCATGCTTTTTGGTGGCCGTAAACACACTTGTGTTTGTGAAATGCGTGAGGATACAATTACAAATTAAATGGCACCCAAATGCATCTGCAGACCCCATGCAGAGCGGGAAAACGAATGCTTCCACGCACCTTCCTGCACAGCAATTGGTGTAAACCAGCCCTAAGCTGTGGGCCATTTCTTTCAAGTTTGCCGCAATGTTTGGGAGGCAGCAAGGGGACCAGAGACAGAGATAAGAGGGGTGAGAAGAAGAAGGGGGCATAAACATTCCTTCACTCTGGATTGTAGAGTATTAGCTCTCACCTGCAGTGCAGGCATACATAATCATCTGAAGCAGATGTAGCCATGAGCTGGCAATTACCTGCAGTGACAAGGGACGCTATGCAGCATTGCCACAGGGAGCTTGTTTCCCCTAGTGCCCAGCACAGACTCTGATGGGGTTTTCTGAATGCGGAGCAGGTAAAGACTTGAAAATAGCGAGCAGAGAATCTTGGGATATGTAGTCCGGGAAGACAAGTTTGTATGGAAGCTGAGCCATTGTGGACTACAAGTTCCAGCCAGCTGGGGGAAGAAGACAGAATGCTGAGAGAGGAGATATATAGCCTTGGAGGAGGAGCCAGTCTCTTGGGACCCCCAGCATGGACATGCAAGAAGTGACTCTGAAGATGAGCAGTGTTGTGGCTGCGTTAAGGCCTGTGCGTGGAGAGAGAGTCATCATCAGTGGATGCAGGGGCATCTTCCTCCAGCTTTACCTGATCTGCCACTTCCACAACATCTACTTAAAAACCAGCTGGGCTGTGGAGTGGTACTTTCCCTTTGAGCCAGACTCTGTGGAGGACCTGCTGCGGAGTCTTCACACCAACTTTGGGAAACTGAAGACTACCGGGATTGGTAAACAGGTACTTGCCCATCTTCCTAAAACAAAGGACACTTCATGCAGAAACCATTGTCTTGTTTCTCTGATTAAACTTATAGGAAAACCTTTTGCTACACTTACCCTTTGCTGAGCAGCTACAGTGCTCACCCTGCTTGTCAGGACACCGCAAGCATACTTTAAATCACTGAGACTACTTCATATCCCCCCCACAAGGGATAAAAGCTATTGGTGTCTTAAAGGCCTATAATTCCACCCAGGACTCTACTTACTAAAAGAGCGGGTTTAAAGGCTTAAGGGTCATATTATCTGAATTGAATACAGAGCTCATACGTTGCAATCCTTGGACAGGGGCTCTGAACCAAAATCGGCACAGGGCCCAAGGTGTACCTGAAGCTAAACTGAACATTAAATTTAAATCAGCTTAATACATTCCAGATGCATTGAAATCAGGTGTGCAAAGGTGTTGTTTTCTTTAATAAACAGCCACAGCCTGAGTAGAAAAGCCTGTCCCCTTTCCTGAATGTTGAGAAAGCCGTTTTCTTTCTCAGTGAAAGCAGTGGTCTCATGCAGAGGTCTGCCACATCTCTGCTGAGTCAGACCTCCCACTCACGTGTTTGTTTGTTTTTTTGTTGTTGTTTTTTTTCCTTTCCCTCAGAGATTGCCTTATTTTAACATTCTGCTAAAACATCTGCGAATTAGTACTCCTGGGACTTTAAAGAAGGGGACATACCCCAAAATCTTGTCCTAAAAAATTGTATGTTAGTGCAAATAAAAAAAGTATCACAGATAGTACTCAATTGTTTATATAGCATTCCACAAAACTCTCACAGTGAATGTGATAGATTATCAATCTTTTAGGATGGTGTGCTTTTGTAAAATAAGAAAAACAGCAACAAGCGCCTCTTAGCAAGATAGTAATATTTAATAGCAGATATGTATTAAAAGCACTCACATATAGTGACTTATTAGTCCGGCGCAGGGGGTTCCAGTAGAAGCCATAAATGATCTCTGCGGTACATGATGGAAGGGAGCCTAGTTCCTCTATGCTGTCGGCTCAGCTTCAGGGATACGAGAATGATCCAAAATGAGGCTTGCAACTCGGCCAGGCAGTGAGAGGGAGGGCTGAAATGCAGAGTCAATAGTATGTGCTGTACTGCCATTAAGCAACGCGTTTCAGAGCATGCGCTGTGGGGCGCGCTTCTTTCTCAAGCTAAAGGGGATTGATTATGTGCGGCCTATTTAAGTGCTTCCTCAACACTGCCACCTAATGGTAAAAACTGATACTGCAGCAGTATAACTCGGTCAACAGGACAGAGGGAGGAAATTAGACTGTGGATATGCATTATACCAGATTATAACTTTGCCTCTGTTGCAGCCACCTTCCTTAACTGCTGGATGGTACATCTGTATGCATTACCACAAGTACATGTCAAATAAAATTTACACAGTTTAAATATAACTTGATGCAATATATAATATATATATATATATATATATATATATATATATATATATATATATATATATATATATATATATATATATATATACGTATATAAAAAATTAAAAATTATTAAAAAAGTATGTATAGTTATTATGCATATTTGTACACCTGGTGAATATGAGTGTTGTTGAAGGAATTGATAAAAACATCATTGGATGGACATAATTGGATAGATATGACAGGCAAAAGGAAGATGCCATTATATTGTTCTCATGAAAATAATAATAGGTTGGCATCCATATATACGTGTATATATTTACATGCACACACACATATATGTGTGCATGTAACATCATATGTGAGGCCACTAATATGATAATTGACTAAAAAGTATATAAATAAATTTATTGCTATGTTAGGTCATCATTGGTATTCTTTAAAAAGTTTGTTCTTATTCCATATTTTTCTTTTAAAATTAGACGGGGTATGGGAGCAAAAAATGAATAAAATTGTAATTATAAGATGGTGGAAATCTCCAACTCTTCGTTAATCCCACCAGGGTTAAGAGTGTCTAAGGAATAGATCCAGAAAGTTTCTTGCTCACATAATCTATAAACCTTTCTGCTACAGGAAGATTTTTGGGTATTTGTTCTATGACCCACACTTTGAGACCCTCTGTAGATTTAGCATGATGTTCACAGAAGTGGCGTGGTACACTATGTTTATCCCTGCCACCTTCTATCTTTCTCCTATGCTCACCAAATCTTTGTCTTAGTGGGCGTATGGTACGTCCCACATACATGAGATTACAGGGACAACTGAGACCATAGACCACGAAGTCGGAACCACAGTTATAAAACTCACCCAGCATATATTTTTTTCCATTTGTGAAAAAATGTTTTTTTCCATGTTTAACGAAACTGCAGGTTTTGCACATTGTTTTTTTGCACTGGAACATGCCCCTAAGTGGAATCATATGGGCCTGTGCTGGTGCAACTTTCTTTAATGACTTTAGTTTGCTGGGTGCAATTATGTTCTTAATGTTGGGAGCTTTCCTGTATGCAATTTTAGGGTAATCGGGTAGGACAGGTTTGAGGTATGGATCCTCAAGAAGGATTGGCCAATGCCTCTTAAGGATTGCCTCCATTTTGGAGAAATTTGTGTGGAACTTAGTGATGAAACGCCCAGATTGATTGAAGTTCTCGTCATTTTTTTGGGAGGCCAAAGGTGTGTGCTGTAAGTAATGTTTTTGGGCCTGGTCAGCTAGCGATTCAGGATAGCCTTTATCTTTGAGTTTATTTTTAAGTAGATCACTTTTTTCTATATAATCTGATATTTTTGTGCAGTTTCTCCGTAATCAACAAAATTGTCCCTTGGGGATATTGTCTTTCCATTTTTTGTAGTGACAACTCTTATAAAGTAATAAGGAATTTCCTGCTGTTGGTTTAAAGAAATTCTTGGCATGCATTTCATTACTGACATGGTAGAGATCCAGGTCTAAAAATGCTAATTTGTCCTTATCCATAACATGAGTAAAGCTAAGACCATATGGATTACTATTACAATGCAAGACAAAATCATTGACGACATCATCTCCACCGTGCCAGATGATTATGACATTGTCAATGTATCATCTATAGAAGATAAGGTGCTTCTGATATGGATTATTATGCCAGATATATCTGTGTTCCCATAATCCCATTGCCATATTCGCGTAAGAGGGTGCAAAGTTGGCCCCCATGGCTGCTCCTTGGACCTGCAGGTAGTACTGATCATCAAACACGAAGTAATTATGCGTAAGACAATACCTTGCACAGTCCAAGATGAAAGAAGCTTGGCTATTGCTCATGTATGGGTCTTCAGATAGAAAGTGGCTCAGTGCTGTTAATCCAAAGGTGTGAGGGATGAAGGTATATAATGAATTAACATCCAAGGATATCCAAATATATTCGTCTTCCCATCTATAGCGTTTTAATAGATCCAACAGGTGGGTTCCATCACGAATGTATGACTGTAACCCTTGTGCCAGGGGTTGTAGATGGTAATCTATATATTTGGACAATCCGGAAGTAATACTGTCCATGGCAGCAATGATTGGTCTCCCTGGAGGATTAATCTGGTCCTTATGAATTTTTGGTATATGGTAAAAATACGGGGTGCGGTAAAAATCTCTGTGTAGGAAGGAGGCTTCATTTTTATTGATGATGTTCTGTTGGATAGCACCATCAATAAGTAAATTTATATCCTTTTGGAACTCAGGTAGCGGATCTGAACTTAACTTGCGATAGGTAGAGCTATCTGCAAGTAGACGATCTGCTTCCTTGACATAATCGGATCTATTTTGGATCACAATTCCACCGCATTTGTCGGCTGTTTTGATGAACACATCCTTATTTAATGTTAAAGCTTTTAGGGCTGTCATTTCTTTTGGAGCAAGACCCCCAAGGTTAGCAGAATTTGGGATTGTGGAAGCACACATCTTTTTTAGGTCTGAAAATACCATATTGTAGAATATGGTAAGGTGTGGACCCTTGGATTGGTACGGGTAAAAGATCGATTTTGGTTTCAATTCTGAGTGTATAATTGGTGGGGAAGTGTGTAGATGTTGCGTAAAGAGATCCAGTCCAGTATATGGATCATCGTGATAGAGGTGTTCAAGCATCTCTATCGTCTCTGCATCAAAGTCAAATTCGTATTCCTCAGACGAGGAATCCGCCTTGATTACTTGACTGGAGGTATCAGTATTGCAAACATTCTTTGCATTTTTTATTTGGAAAAACCTTTGTAATGTTTAATTTCTAACATACCTATTCATGTCCTTGAACAATGTGAATGGATCAGGTTTGTTAGATGGTGAGAAATTAAGACCATGGTTTAGGGGGGAGATTTCTGCTGGGGATAAGATATGTTGGGACAAATTAAAGATTTTAACAGTTTGCGATTTTTTCATGATTGGACTTCTATTTCTACCTCTTCCCCCTCTGCAGCCTCTCTGATTAACTTTCTTTTTGTTTGGATGGCTGGAGAGGGGTATGCGGATAAAAAAGAAGCATTTTCTAGAGTACTATTATAACCAAAAGTGATAGGTATATTAGCAGTATCCACAAGTGGCTCTGAGGCCAGTGTACTGGTGGAATGGATCAAAAGGGTATCTGTTGCTGAACAGTGGAGTGTGGTTGCTACAGGGGAGAAAGGCGTAGCTAAATCTGTGGATGGCATAGTGGCATATTAGATGGCATATTACTGACTATATACAAGATAAAATGAAAAAACAATCAGCGCAAACCAAATACAAAGGTAAGATATGCAGGCTGAACACTAGGAGGATAACACCAACCTCAGTGACATACAATAGATAAATTAAGTGCAGCGCAAAGAAAAAATCATAGAGTAATAATAATAAAGTAGTGCATAATCAAATAGATCCTGTAGAAATGAGAAAAGTCCTTAAATATGAAATGATGAAAATAGCAAGTGACTCTCTTCTGGGGAAACTGATAATAAACTTTAATCCGTGCGGTAAGTGTAGGAAGAGTATGTGCTTACCAGATCCTATTGACCCCTTGATTATAGGGGGTCCGAAACAGCATAAAATGGTCCGTGGCAAACTGCTGGGCTGGTTGTCATCTGCAGAGGTCTCAAACAATCAGGGATGTATACCGCTGGATACTCTCTTTCTCAGTTTGGCAATATCCTTAGGAGAGGGGGGAGGTCCGTGTGGAGATGCCGGGCGAAGAGGTAGAGATCCCCAGGGAGAGTAATTAACATAAAGAAAAAATCTCTAAGAGCAATCCGTATGAAAACCAGTTTTCAGCATTTATTTAGTCACTTAAAACAAAAGAGGATGCTAGCAGAGCGCCAATGCATGAACGTGCTGTGGCAGTGTACAATGATGGGACAGACTGCTCGTGACAGAACAGCTGTCAGCAGGAGAATGCTGCGGGTGACGGTGGTCAAACAATACCGCCCTCGTACGCGGCGTTACGTCGGAGAGACTTCGTCAGCGAGGACGTAACGCCGCGTACGAGGGCGGTATTGTTTGACCACCGTCACCCGCAGCATTCTCCTGCTGACAGCTGTTCTGTCACGAGCAGTCTGTCCCATCATTGTACACTGCCACAGCACGTTCATGCATTGGCGCTCTGCTAGCATCCTCTTTTGTTTTAAGTGACTAAATAAATGCTGAAAACTGGTTTTCATACGGATTGCTCTTAGAGATTTTTTCTTTATGTTAATTACTCTCCCTGGGGATCTCTACCTCTTCGCCCGGCATCTCCACACGGACCTCCCCCCTCTCCTAAGGATATTCCCAAACTGAGAAAGAGAGTATCCAGCGGTATACATCCCTGATTGTTTGAGACCTCTGCAGATGACAACCAGCCCAGCAGTTTGCCACGGACCATTTTATGCTGTTTCGGACCCCCTATAATCAAGGGGTCAATAGGATCTGGTAAGCACATACTCTTCCTACACTTACCGCACGGATTAAAGTTTATTATCAGTTTCCCCAGAAGAGAGTCACTTGCTATTTTCATCATTTCATATTTAAGGACTTTTCTCATTTCTACAGGATCTATTTGATTATGCACTACTTTATTATTATTACTCTATGATTTTTTCTTTGCGCTGCACTTAATTTATCTATTGTATATTACTGACTAGTCCAATTTTTAGACCTAGATATCATCATCGAAAATAACCAACTGATCACCAAAACTCATTTTAAAGAGGTATCTAGAAACAGTTATTTACCCATTACAAGTTGCCATCACAAACCATGGCTTTTTAACATACCAAAAGGGCAACTAATCAGAATCAAACGTAACTGCACGAAAGAATCGGACTACGAAATACAAGCAAATGTGGTCGGACAAAGATTCTTGGAAAAAGGATATGACTCCAATTTCATCAATAAACAAATCGCATTGGTTCAATCTCTGGATAGGACAACAATGTTACACTCCCAAAAAAAATCCACCAGGTCATTTGAGGCACCGGCATTAATCTTGAGTTTCAATGTCCAACACAAGGACATAGAAAAAATAATAAAGAAACATTGACACATCTTAAAAGAAGATAGACATCTGAAAAATATACTACCGGATAAGCCACTTATTATTTACAAGAGAGCTACCACACTACGAGATATAATAGTTAAAAACGTAGTGGAACCCCCTTCCACCAATCAGTTTTCTTTCTTTAATGGAAAAGGTTTTTTTCCATGTAAGTACTGTTTTGCATGCCAAAGATCGAGAAAATTTCAAAGTAAGAAAACCGAGTTTGTTGCAACTAACACAGGACACACACACCCGATCAAAGATTTTATTAGCTGTCACACAGAGGGGGTCATATATGTCTTGCAATGCTCGTGCAATTTGCAATACGTGGGAAGGACCAAAAGAGCCTTAAAAGTCAGGGTAAAGGAACATGTACAAAATATAATAAACAAGTACCCGAAACATAATGTCTCGAGACATTTTGCCGAGGTCCACAACAGTAACCCAGCTGAATTGACGTTCTGGGGAATAGAACGCTACCAAAAGGCATGGAGAGGTAGTCACAAAATCCGCGATCTTAGTCAAAAGGAATCTCAGTGGATATACAAAATGAATACCTTAGCACCGAATGGGTTAAACATAAACTTTGACCTATATTGCTTTATCAGTGATTATTAATGCATTGTTTTATTATCTGATTTTACTATTGTAAACCTTGTGCCAACTTTCCGGGATACAACTGATTTTTAATTATTATTCTCCCCTTGGCTTATTTTTATTTTTATTTTTATTTTTAATAGCTCGAACCATCTAGCATTCATCGTCTCAGTGAAATTTGCAATTTATTGGATGCTTTGAGTATATTATCAGACCATATTTCATGTAATCTTTTAAAGAACGATTGAGGATTGCAATTTAATTTTTAACCACATGATGGCAGCACCTTTAATGAATTTAATCTACCTTACGCAATTAATTTATATTCACTAGGAATTTTACGTTTTTTACCGTCATAATAATTTATCTTGTTATTATTCACATTCTAATTTTTGCATTTTTTGCTTATTTAGGATATTAATTACTTTAATAGCACAGCGAGACACTTTATCACTGCCTTCAGATATGTGTATACTAACACAGTACCTTTCCACCACAAGATGGCAGTATGTCAACCCATCAGCTTAACACACCTCATTTCAGTTAATATATATTTAAAGCACTCTTTGCACTTTTGAATCACATTCGATTACATGTTTATCAACACCTCATTATGGATTAATTTTAAAACCGCACAGTATGCTAGCTTTTCAACATTCGACAGGACAACACTCTTTGATGCCATTAGACTATATAGACTACAGAAACATGGCGTCGAAACAATTTCCGGTTACTAACTATAAAGTCACGGAGGTATCGACCAATCAGAATCCTTGATGAAGTCACGAGGTCACGTGACGTAACGCGTAGGATCCCGTCAACCATTCCACACGAGTGAACCGGAAGTTTTGTACTAGGTGCCGGCGTCCCGCCGCCATCTTTACTTGTCACCGCTGCACACTGTATCCACAGTGTGTAGTGATTTTTATCCAATGTTTGGAAAATTTTTTATGGTACAATAAAAATATATTTTTTAACGTACTACACCATCGGAAGCCTTTCTTTTCCTTCTCTTTTTTCCCCACTTGGTTGGGCTGGAGCTTAGGATCTGGAATCGTCCCTGTTTAGAAGGATTTTGAGCATCAACACACCGGGAACCACCACCAGGGGACAGACTCCAGACACTCCCAGACCATCACTTGTATTCATGTCAAGGCTTTATCTTAAGCCCTTTAAGGTAAGGGCAATGGGAGACCTGTCTCAAGGGAAGGAAACCATCTAATCTTTGAATCTTTGTTTGCGCAAAATCTTATTTATACAGTTTATTTTGATGGTGATTCAGTGAGCACTATTTGATTTTGCAGCATCACTCCTATGTTCTTACACACATCCTGTTTATTTAGTAGCGCAGAGGTCCCAACACCTTAATATATTACTGACTAGATTACCGGTTCTTAGATTCGATAGATTTTTTGGAACAGGATCCTGACTTTTTATAATCCCCATCTGATTATACGTATTGTGAATGGGTGTATTAGTGATGGCCTGGGTACTAGACCTGGGACATGGACGTGCACGATTATAAAATTGGTTGAGATTAGCTATTAGTTTTACTTTAGGGGATTTGATTACAGGATTAACACTTTTCTGTCGTGTTGCAGTGTGACCTGTAGAAGAAGGACAATGTAATTCACTAGGGGAATTGTGATTCATGGGTTGGATGGATAACAATGGTGGTGGGTGGGGATGGGATGAGTAAGTGACAGGATGACCAGGTGGGTTTTGCTCCATTAGTGGTGGGATTGGTGTAGATTTTTTCATCCATGTGAACACTTTATTATTGGAATAATCTTGTATGTCTCGTCTAAATGTGTCTAGTTTACTTTAAATGAGTTCACTTTCTTGTTTCTTTGTATTATTTTTAAGGATTTCCATCCAAGAGGAGGGAACTTTGTGTCCTAAATTGATCATTTCTAGTTGCACAGATTTTTTAAGCTGTTCAAATTTCGTGTCTCTATGTTTTACCAATATGGACATCCATTTGGTAGTGCAAAATTCTGCCAAACTAACTCCATTCTTTGGCATCATCTGGTCCCAAAAAGGAGCAGTTCTTTAGAATACGCAGACCTCGTGGTGAAATTCTACTATCCAAATATTTGTTAAGGAAATATTTATCCCACCATTGGGAGTTGGTGGAATGTATTAGGTGTTCAAGTTTTTTGAATTTGCCACATAACTTATACTGTACATTCTTGTCCAATGGGGCATCTGGACAAAAAAGGGACGGAGGCAATTGAGTATGTAACTGATCTAAAATACTGCATTTTAGAGATTCTATTTCACCAATAAAGTCCATTTTAGATAAAAGATATGTAAAAGAATTGAGAATACAAAATACAGGTTCTAATCAGACCACTGAATGTTGTGTGTGCGCACACGCATGCGTGCTTACGCACACTCACACAGCCCAATCAATGTAAATGGGGTGATAGTAGATTATTCAAATCAATCACTGGTGTGTACATAAAATATGCAAGTTGATAGATAATGGGGGGGGGGGGGAATGGGGTAAGGAATGAGGACAAGGAAAAGAAAGAGATGCTCTAAGTCAAATACTGGTAATTATAGACAAAGGATGAATTGCCTGAGTTATTAGTCAATAGTATGTGCTGTACTGCCGTGAAGCAACGCGTTTCAGAGCATGCCCTGTGGGGCACGCTCCTTTCTCAAGCTAAAGGGGATTGATTATGTGCGGCCTATTTAAGTGCTTCCTCAGCACTGCCACCTAAAGGTAAAAACTGATACTGCAGAAGTATAACTTAGACAACAGGACAGAGGGAGGAAATTAGATTGTGGATATGCATTATACCAGATAATAACTTTGCCTCTGTTGCAGCCACCTTCCTTAACTGCTGGATGGTACATCTGTATGCATTACCACAAGTACATGTCAAATAAAATTTACACAGTTTAAATATAACTTGTTAAAATGCAATATATAAAATATATATATATATATATATACGTATATAAAAAATTAAAAGTTATTAAAAAAGTATGTATAGTTATTATGCATATTTGTGCACCTGGTGAATATGAGTGTTGTTGAAGGAATTGATAAAAACTTCATTGGATGGACATAATTGGATAGATATGACTGGCAAAAGGAAGATGCCATTATATTGTTCTCATGAAAATAATAATAGGTTGGCATCCATATATACGTGTATATATTTACATGCACACACACATATATGTGTGCATGTAACATCATATGTGAGGCCACTAATATGATAATTGACTAAAAAGTATATAAATAAATGTATTGCTATGTTAGGTCACCATTGGTATTCTTTCAAATTCTACCACATTCTACAATATTGTATTTTCAGACCTAAAAAAGATGTGTGCTTCCACAATCCCAAATTCTGCTAACCTTGGGTGTCTCGCTCCACAAGAAATGACAGCCCTAAAAGCTTTAACACTAAATAAGGATGTGATCATCAAAACGGCCAACAAAGGTGGTGGAATTGTGATCCAAAATAAATCCGAATATGTCAAGAAAGCAGATCGTCTACTTGCGGATAGCTCTACCTATCGCAAGTTAAGTTCAGATCCGCTACCTGAGTTCCAAAAGGATATAAATTTACTTATTGATGGTGCTATCCAACAAAACATCATCAATAAAAACGAAGCCTCCTTCCTACGCAGAGCTTTTTACCGCACCCCGTATTTTTACCATATACTAAAAATTCATAAGAAACAGACTAATCCTCCAGGGAGACCAATCATTGCTACCATGGACAGTATTACTTCCGGATTGTCCAAATATATAGATTACCATCTACAACCCCTGGCACAAGGGTTACAGTCATACATTCGTGATGGAACCCACCTGTTGGATCTATTAAAACCCTATAGATGGGAAGACGAATATATTTGGCTATCCTTGGATGTTAATTCATTATATACCTCCATCCCTCACACCTTTTGGATTAACAGCACTGAGCCACTTTCTATCTGAAGACCCATACATGAGAAATAGCCAAGCTTCTTTCATCTTGGACTGTGCAAGGTATTGTCTTACGCATAATTACTTCGTGTTTGATAATCAGTACTACCTGCAGGTCCAAGGAACAGCCATGGGGGCCAACTTTGCGCACTCTTACGCGAATCTGGCAATGGGATTATGGGAACACAGATAAATCTGGCATAATAATCCATATAAGAAGCACCTTATTTTCTATGGACGATACATTGACGACATCATAATCATCTGGCACGGTGGAGATAATGTCGTCAATGATTTTGTCTCGCATTGTAATAGTATTCCATATGGCCTTAGCTTTACTCATTTTATGGATAAGGACAAATTAGCATTTTTAGACCTGGATCTCTACCATGTCAGTAATGAAATACATGCCGAGAATTTCTTTAAACCAACAGCAGGAAATTTCTTATTACATTATAAGAGTTGTCACTACAAAAAATGGAAAGACAATATCCCCAAAGGACAATTTTTTTGATTACGGATAAACTGCACAAAAATATCAGATTATATAGAACAAAGTGATCTACTTAAAAATAAACTCAAAGATAAAGGCTATCCTGAATCATTAGTTGACCAGGCCCAAAAACATTACTTACAGCACACACCTTTGGCCTCCCAAAAAAATGACGAGAACATCAATCAATCTGGGCGTTTTCATCACTAAGTTCCACACAAATTTCTCCAAAATGAATGCAATCCTTAGGAGGCATTGGCCAATCCTTCTTGAGGATCCATACCTTAAACAGGTCCTACCCGATTACCCTAGAATTACATACAGGAAAGTTCCCAACATTAAGAACATAATTGCACCCAGCAAACTAAAGTCATTAAAGAAAGTTGCACCAGCACAGGCCCATATGATTCCACTTAGGGGCATGTTCCAGTGCAAAAAAACAATGTGCAAAACCTGCAGTTTCGTTAAACATGGAAAAAAAACATTTTCCACAAAAGGAAAAACATATATGCTGGGTTAGTTTTATAACTGTGGTTCCGACTTCGTGGTCTATGGTCTCAGTTGTCCCTGTAATCTTATGTATGTGGGACGTACCAGACACCCACTAAGACAAAGATTTGGTGAGCATAGGAGAAAGATAGAAGGTGGCAGGGATAAACATAGTGTCCCACGCCACTTCTGTGAACATCATGCTAAATCTACAGAGGGTCTCAAAGTGTGGGTCATAGAACAAATACCCAAAAATCTTCCTGTAGCAGAAAGGTTTTATAGACTATGTGAGCGAGAAACCTTCTGGATCTATTCCTTAGACACTCTTAACCCTGATGGGATTAACGAAGAGTTGGAGCTTTCCACCATCTTATAATTACAATTTTATTCATTTTTTGCTCCCATACCCCGTCTAATTTTAAAAGAAAAATATGGAATAAGAACAAACTTTTTAAAGAATACCAATGATGACCTAACATAGCAATACATTTATTTATATACTTTTTAGTCAATTATCATATTAGTGGCCTCACATATGATGTTACATGCACACATATATGTGTGTGTGCATGTAAATATATACACGTATATATGAATGCCAACCTATTATTATTTTCACGAGAACAATATAATGGCATCCTCCTTTGCCTGTCATATCTATCCAATTATGTCCATCCAATGAAGTTTTTATCAATTCCTTCAACAACACTCATATTCACCAGGTGTACAAATATGCATAATAACTATACATTTTTTTTAATAACTTTTAATTTTTTATATACGTATATATATATATATATATATATATTATATATTGCATTTTAACAAGTTATATTTAAACTGTGTAAATTTTATTTGACATGTACTTGTGGTAATGCATACAGATGTACCATCCAGCAGTTAAGGAAGGTGGCTGCAACAGAGGCAAAGTTATAATCTGGTATAACGCATATCCACAATCTAATTTCCTCCCTCTGTCCTGTTGACCAAGTTATACTGCTGCAGTATCAGTTTTTACCATTAGATGGCAGTGCTGAGGAAGCACTTAAATAGGCCGCACATAATCAATCCCCTTTAGCTTGAGAAAGGAGCGCGCCCCACAGCGCATGCTCTGAAACGCGTTGCTTAATGGCAGTACAGCACATACTATTGACTCTGCGTTTCAGCCCTCCCTCTCACTGCCTGGCCGAGTTGCAAGCCTCGTTTTGGATCATTCCGTATCCCGGAAGCTGCGCTGAACACACGAGCCGACAGCATAGAGGAACTAGGCTCCCTTCCATCATATACCGCAGAGATCATCTATGGCTTCTACTGGAACCCCCTGCGCCGGACTAATAAGTCACTATATGTGAGTGCTTTTGATACATATCTGCTATTAAATATTACTATCTTGCTAAGAGGCGCCTGTTGCTGTTTTTCTTCTTTTACATATTGGAGTGGCTTCACCTCCCCTCACAAGGCTGCCCTGCAAAAAGAATGTAAATTTCTCACAAGGAGCTACACTTAGCCCAAAGGACTATTGTGATGTTTGCACTTTGTTTTTATTACTTATATTGAGACCTGCGTTGCTATTTGTTGTGATATTTGTCATTGCTTTTGTGAAATGCACGTTGTGGTATATTAACCACTTGCTGCCCACCCACAGTACTTTTACTGCGAGTGGACGGTAGCTGCAGGCTCCACAACATACTGGTACGTCGCAGTGCACATGCGCACCCAGCCACTCACATCTGATTGCTTTGACCAATAATAGCGATAACATGATTACATGTAAACAAAGCAGCCATGAATAGCTTCTATTCATGACTGCTTACTTACTATGCCTTACTATTACTAATGATGCTGTCATTGGCCCACAGCTATCACATGGCTATCACAGATCACAATAGTAAGCAAACTGTTTTGAATGAAAGCCATGCATGACAGTTAAAACTATTGATTATGAACAACTCTTATGAGAGTATGTGAAGAAAAAAAAACTTAAAAAAAAAAAAAAGAACACAATGTTTAAAAAAAAAAAATTATATATATATATATATATATATATATATATATATATTTTAACCACTTCAGTGCACTACACTACAGTGCACTTACACCTCCTTCCTGCCCAGACCAATTTTCAGCTTTCAGCGCTCTCACACTTTGAATGACAATTACTCAGTTATGCAACACTGTATCCATTACATTTGTGTACTTTTTTCACACAAATAGAGCTTTCTTTTGGTGGTATTTAATCACTAGTGGGTTTTTTATTTTTTTGTGCTATAAATAAAAAAGCCCGTAAATTTTGTGAAAAAAATGTCTTTTTCTTTGTTTCTGTTATAAAATTTTGCAAATTAATATTTGTTCTTCATAAATTTTGGCCAAAATTTATACTGCTACATATCTTTGGTAAAAATAACCCAAATAAGTGTAAATTATTTGGTCTTTGTGAAAGTTATAGAGTCTACAAACTATGGTGCCAATCACTGAAAATTTATCACATCTGATCACGCCTGATGTACTGACGGCCTATCTCATTTCTTGGGACACTAACAAGTCAGGAAAGTACAAATACCCCCTAAATGACCCCTTTTTAGAAAGTACACATTCCAATTAACAGGTTATTTCTCTCTCAGAGCATATGCATACAACAAATTACACCCCAAAATACATTCTGCTACTCCTCCTAAGTATGGCGATATCACATGTGTGAGACTTTTACACAGCCTGGCCACATACAAAGGCCCAACATTGAAGTAGCATCTTCAAGCTTTCTACGAGCATAAATGACATATCTCATTTCTCAACCACCTATTACAGGTTTTGAAGGCCCTGGAGCACCAGGACAATAGAATTGCCCCTAAAATTACCCCATTTTGGAAAGCAAACACCCCAACGTATAATCTATGAGGCACAATGAGTCTTTTGAAAGGTTCATTTTTTTCCAGAAGTTTTTGGAAAATGTGGGGAAAAAAATGAAAACGCATTTTTTTTTTTACACAAAGTTGGCCATTTATCAGATATTTCCAACACATAGCATGTACATAGCAAAGATGACACCCCAAAATACATTCTGCTACTCCTCCTGAGTATGGCGATACCACATGTGTGAGACTTTTACACAGGCTGGCCACATACAGAGGCCCAACATCCAAGTAGCACCATCAGGCGTTCTAGGAGCATAAATTACATATATAATTTCCTGGCAACCTATCATTTTTGAAAGCCCTTCATATTTCTAACACATAGCATGTACATACCAAGAATTACAATCCAAAATTCTATTGTGGAAAGGGTAAAAAAAAAAGCGTTACCTGTGCTTTTAGTAGTATCCACAGAGGAGAGCACTGGTCCAGGCTGCAGGCAGGAATATTGTCTATAGTCAGCTCAAGGATATTGTCAGCACAGCACAGTCCATATAAATTGTCCAGGCAGAGACAGCCAGCACAGCCATAATATTGGTCCTGGTACACTGTTACCTGCAGACAGTCATTATTGTACCGCTCTCCAGCCCTTCATAAACATACTGCCTCTTGCTACAGCTAATTATTTGCATAGTCCAGGTAGCGGTGTGATCCGTTCATGCGGCAGGCAGAGGTATGGTGGCAGTAAGTCAGCAGCAGGCTGAGGGCCGCAATCAGGTAAGACCTGTGCACAGGGGCACAGGGGTAGAGGCTTCGACCCACCCAAATCTCTATGAAACCCCTGGACTTCAGACCCTAATCCGGTAATTCCGAAACCTGGAGAAAACAAAAAAAAATTTTTTCTCCATCCGGAAAAACAATTCCGGAGCCGCTCATATATGTGAGACCCCTGTGTACTACAGTAGCAGGGCAACAGATCAGTCCAAGCAGTAGGCAAAAGCATAGTCCATAAAACAGGCCAGGGTCAATTCACATGCAAGCTGTCCAAGCGGTAGGCAGTAGCATAGTTAATAAGACAGGCCAGGGTCAGTTCACGTGGAAGCAGTCCAAAAACGGTAGGCAGAGGCATAGTCACAAAACAGGCCAGGGTCAGTTCACGTGGAAGCAGTCCAAACGGTAGGCAGAGGCATAGTCAAAAAACAGGCCAGGGTCAGTTCATGTGGAAGGCAGTGGCATGGTTATTTGGGGAAGAATGGAAAATGGTCAGCACAAATGATGAAAATGGGGAAATGGTTAAAAATATGGGCTAATATTTTAGGGATGTATAGTTGGAAAAGTTGGAAGCATTCACCAATGCAAAGGCCAGGTTGGGAGGGACACTGGTGACAATGGCAGCTGGTATTTTTTCGAAATCCTCTTTTGGTGCACACGCGACATTTTTTTTTTGCCGTCTTCGGCCTGCTACAGATGGTGAACTGCTGAAGGGGAAGTGGCGCTCATGAAGTCAGCAAACAGCTTCAGAGAGAAGGTCTTCTGGGGGGGGGGGGTGTTTGGTGATAGATGAGGGACGTGACAACTTCTATGAATTTTAGGAAGGGGTGGGGCTTTCCATGGATTTGGTGTAGACTACGTAGGAATTATAAATGGCCAAATGCTACCTTCTTGTACCAGAATCGGGACCTCCTTATTGACAAAAAGGGCTGAATCATTTGATCATTAAAATCCACCCCCCCATGTAGAGATTATAATCTTGGACACATGTTGGCCTTTCAATGGGACCTTGTTAGAAGATTTTAAGTTTATTATTATTTTAAGTGATAAAGGTTTCTAAAAAATATATGAAACACAGGAATGTTATATGTAATTAGTGATGGTTTCTGAAGGTTACAGGACGAAGGACAGAGGACAGAGAGGAGTGGTTTTGCTGGGTAGAGGTTTCTATTCTGAGCTACTATGTCAGGACAATGGGTGGAGTTATGCTACTTATCTTTAGACTAACAACTAACTAACTAATAACCATTTAAAGCATATATGCAAATATGGGTATTACTAGGATATGCTGACATAACATTATGAAACAATATAAGAGTGCACGAGAATGATGGTAGTTAGGAATGGAGTAGGGTTGAAGAGATGGGAAGTAACCCTACGCTTTGGAGAATGTAACATCAAGATGTCTCCTCCTCCTCCTTCTGAGACCATCACCATGCCATATGTTACCGATGTCAGTCTTGTCTTTGCTTATCTTTCTGAACAAATAAACAACCTTTCTAGAAGCATCGTATGAACGAAGGATTCTTCAATTTCTACTAAGAAATGAATTCCTAAGAGTAAGTTGGAAATGCGGCCTTGGACAAAGTACAGAAACATATCTCCTATACACCCTACCCTCTAGGAGAGAGGACACTGATATATATATATAACATATAACACAAAGACATTGCTATACATCCAGAAACGCCCCTGAGAATAGTAGAATTATAGTATTTATACTATTCTTCAGACCTTGTCTTGTTTGTACCTCATTTGTAGTGTTGTCATGGATGGTGGACATCATGTGCACGTCCTTTTTATCCTTCCACCTCAAGGCCAGCACTTAGTTGCATCTCAATGATGCTCTTTCCCCCCTTCGCAGCTTTTTGTTCGCTAGAGATTGTGGGAAGCCCTTCCTATTTTTTTTGGAGGTTCCACAGGCCAGGGTTTTTGCAATGTATAAGTGTTTGAAAAGGGGCAGGCTGGTGTAGAAGTTGTCAAGGTATATGTGATATCCTTTGTTCAGAAGCGGGTATGCCAGGTCCCATACAATCTTTCCAGTTGTGCCCATGTAGGCTGGAGCTGGGAATCTCTTCCTTCATATATGTGGAACGCATACAGATATCCCGTGGCTCTTTCACAGAGCTTGTATAATTTTACTCCGTATCTGGCCCTTTTGCTTGGAATATATTGCTTTATTCGTAGCCGGCCTGAAAAGGGTACCAGGGACTCATCGACACATATATTCTGATCGGGGACATAGAGTTCTGAAAGTTGTTGGGAAAAGAAATGTATCAGTGGTCGAATCTGTTATAACTTGTCGTAATTTGGATGATTGTGGGGAGGGCACTGGGTATTGTCGCTGAAGTGAAGAAAGCGCATTATCATCTTGTATCGGGGCCTGGACATTACGGCAGAATAAATGGGCATGTTGTGGATAGTGTTGGTGGACCAATAGGCATGTCCTTCATTTTTTTTTTGTAATCCCCATGTTTAGGGTGAGGCCCATAAACAATTTGAACTCCTCCAAATTCAGATATCTCCACTCAAACGGACGGGCATATGAAGATTGGGGGTTGTTGGCAATATACTGCTGGGCATATAAATTTGTCTGGTCCACAATAAATTGCAGCATAGTGTTGGGCAAAAACAGATGAAAGCAGTCAATCTCTGAGAAATTTTGGGTGTTGGTCTGCACACCTGGCTGTGCTGTGAAAGGGGGAATAATTGGTGATGCTGAGTTGGAAGGCAGCCATGTTGAGTTGGCAAGACCATCTGGCATGTATGTAGAGGCCCTGGCTCTTGGGGGGCGTGACATTCCAGTAGTTGAATTGGAATTTCCTGTCCTGGTACTCAGGCGTGATGTGGCAGCACTGGTACTGGGTCTGGGCATTTGTTCCTGGGGCCTATCGCCGGCGACAGCGCTGGTACTGGGCATTTGTTCCTGGGGCCTAACGCTGGCTGCAGCGCTGGTACTGGGCCTGGGAATTTGTTCTTGGGGCCTATTGCTGGTGGCAGCGCTGGTACTGGGCCTAGCAATATAATCCTGGTTTCCAGAGTGCCGTGCCCTCTTAGGAGGGACCCATTCTTCCTCCGAATCATTTGCCGATTCACTATTCGGTTCAAATGCCGAATTTGATTTGGAATCAGAATTGGAATCTGATGAGAACTCCCCGTTGCTCTCATCGGTCATGGAGAGGATCTGGAACGCCTCCTTACTGTTATATACTCTTTTGGACATGACGCTGATGGATGTGTGACAGGTGGCAGGTGATGGTCACTGATGGGCTGTGCGATGGGTGGCAGGTGACATTCACTGATAGGTGATGACGGTGTGACAGGCGATGGTCACTGATGGGTGACAGGCCACGGACAGTGATGGGTGATGGTCACTGACGGGTGATGGTCACAGATGGGTGACAGGCCACGGTCACTGATGGGTGATGGCTGGCGGTCACTGATGGGTGACAGGTGATGGGTCATGGCTGACGGTGACTGATGGGTGACGGGTGATGGCTGAAGGTCACTGATGGGGGACGGGTGATGGCTGACTGTCACTAATGGGTGACGGGTGATGGCTGGCGGTCACTGATGGGTGACAGGTGAGGGCTGATGGTCACTGATGGGTGACTGGTGATGGGTGACAGGTGCACCGCTGACGGTCACTGATGGCAGTCCCTTATGTGACAGGTGGTCACAGCTCATTACCGCTCTGTGTTTACATTTAGTGATTGGCTGTGAAAGGATAACAGCCGATCACGTGGGTAAACAGCTGACCAATGGCTGTTTACCGGCGTCGGTGACGAGCAGTGTTCCCGGGAACACACCGCCACTGACGTGCACGCGCAGCGCGCTCGCGATCGCGCACATGCGCCGTGCACATTAGGGTGGAACCATCTGTGATCGGCCGTGACTTCATCACGGCCGATCACGTGGTAAACAGCCATGTCCAATGGCTGTTCACCCCCCTCAGTGGCGAGCGGTATCTCCGTGACATGCCGCCACCGAAGGAACAGGGCACGATTGCGCGCATTCCCTGTTTAAATGGGAGGTCATCGTATGACGCCCTCCCCCAACGAGAGCCGCGCCGCCTGGCCGTCATATGACAGCCGGCGGTCGGCAAGCAGTTAAACATCACCGGTTAGTATTCCTGATCATTGCCACACCAGTCAAGACATATATGATACATATGATGATGCTATACTGCACTGGTGACAGTATGTAAAAAAAAAAGAATGAAAAAAAAAACATATTTTATTTCTTCATTTTCCACAAAATTGGGACAAAAAATTACAACTTCAAAAAACTCGCCATGCCTCTTACTAAATACATGGGATGTCTACTTTCCAAAAAGGGATCATTTTGGTATTTGAATTGTCCTGGCATTTTAGGATCTCAAGAAATTAGATAGGCCATCTGCACATCAGGATCAATTTTCAAATATATATACAGTATATACCATAGTTTGTAGATGCTATAACTTTCACGCAGACTAAATAATATACACGGATCTGGGTTATTTTAATCAAAGAAATGTAGCAGACTACATTTTGGCCTAAATTTATGAAGAAAGATTATTTGTTTACAAAATTTCATAACAGAAACTTAGAAAAAGGTTTTTTTTTCAAAATTTGCAGGATTTTTTAATTTATATAGCAACAAATAAAATACTCGGCGGTGATTAAAAAACACCAAAAGAATTCTCTATTTGTGTTAAAAAATGATCTAAATTTTATTTGCTTACAGTATTGCATGATCGAGCAATTGCCAGATAAAGTAGCACAGTGTTGCATAGCAAAAAATGCCCTGGTCATGAAGGGGGTAAAACCTTTCAGTGGTCAAGTGGTTATGTTTACTGTAGCCAGTCTCCATCTTGCTAACATTAATCAAACTAAAGCAGCCACTACCTATTTGTGAACTCTATCTGAATTTTCCAAGGGGAAGCTCATTAGTAGGAAGTAATTTTTATCTCCCTTTAGACCCTCATTTGACTACTTCAAGATTTCGTTTCTCAATTTCTTATCCTAAACTTAGAACAGTGAAATCCACTTTAAATGATTTAAACTTGATTGATGTTTGGAGGATTCTTCATCCTCATTCACAAAACTATACCTCTTATTCTCCAACTCATCAAATGTATAGTAGATTGGACTATTTTTTTGCTGACCATAGTCTTTTAGACTGGTCCCTTTAACCGCTTCCCGACCGGCGCATGCCGATGTACGTCGGCAGAATGGCACAGCTGGGCAAATGGGCATACCTGTAAGTCCCATTGAATTCCCCGGCGTGCCATTGCGTGCACGCCGCCGGCGGCACACGCGCGAGCCGGCCGAGAGCTCCGTGAGTCGGGTCGCGGGTCCCGCGGACTCGATTGCCGCAGGGGTGCCCGCGATCGCCTCACGGAGAGGACAAACGAAGAGATGCTGATGTAAACAAGCATCTCCACGTTCTGCCTAGTGACAGTGTCACTGATCTCTGCTCCCTGTCATCGGGAGCAGAGATCAGTGACGTGTCACAGCTAGCCCATCCCCCCTACATTTAGAATCACTCCCTAGTACTGACTTAACCCCTCCTAGCCCCCTAGTGGTTAACCCCTTCACTGCCAGTGTCATTTACACAGGAATCAGTGCATTTTTATAGCACTGATTGCTGTATAAATGACAATGGTCCCATATATATGTCAAAAATTTCCGATGTGTCCACCATAATGTCGCAGTCACAATAAAGATCCCTATTACTAGTAAAAAAATAAATATTAATAAAAATGCCATAAAACTATCCCCTATTTTGTAAACTTTTGCGCAAACCAATCAATAAACGCTTATTGCGATTTTTTTTACCAAAAATATGTAGAAGAATACGTATCGGCCTAAACTGAGGAAAAAATATGTTTTTTTAATTTTTTTGGGGGGATATTTATTATAGCAAAAAGTAAAAAATAATGCGTTTTTTTCAAAATTGACGCTATTTTTTTGTTTATAGTGCAAAAAATAAAAACCGCAGAGGTGATGAAATACCACCAAAAGAAAGCTCTATTCGTGGGAAAAAAAGGACGTCAATTCTGTTTGGGAGTCACGTCGCACGACCGCGCAATTGTCAGTTAAAGCGACGCAGTGCCAAATCACAAAAAGTGCTCTGGTCTGGAAGGGGGTAAATTCTTCTGGGCTGAAGCGGTTAAAGTCACATTAAATTATGGTGTGGTCGGATCATTCTCCTATTCTCTTAAACATAAAGTGGTATTAAAGATTTGTTTTTTTTAAAACAACCAACATGTTATACTTACCTGCTCTGTGCAGTGGTTTTGCAAAGACCAGCTCTGATCCTCTTCTTTTTGGGTCCCCTGCCGGCGTTCTTGGCTCCTCCCCCTCGATCAGGTTCCCCAGAGAAAGACGTTTGCCCTGGGGGCACAGCTGTGTGCTCGCTTCCGAGCCACTGCTCTATGCATCCATAAGACAAATAGAGCGGTGGCTCGGCCCCGCCCCACTTGCTCTCTCCTCATTGGCTCACTGGTCGTTATTGACAAGTTGTGCCAGCTGCTGTTTTTTGGGTTTGGGTGGTCTAAGAGCAAGTGTTATTGGAAAAAAAAATTCTTGAGTGTTAGTCCACATATTGGCTCTCTGTTCACACTCTGCTGCTAGAATTCAGGCAAATAGGTTACCTTTGCTCTATTTTCGTATTAATAAATTAGAATTGGTAGTGGTACCCATTAGGGTTGTTCGCTTTCTCTGCTTCCTTACATCTTAACAACGGAGCATCTTGCAGTGGCACTACGTCAAAATCCTTACATATGTAGCACCCTGGAGTTTAGGCAGGGTTGCTTCTCACAAATTTACTTGCCAGGAGTAGTTATCCTGGTTGGTAGAGATCTATTGATTGCTCCCTAAGTTTGGCCTTGTTGCACTTTTCTCTTCTACTACTAGGTGGCCTGGTACTTTGTGGTACTAGATACGAGAAAGGCAACGCAAGGTCAGGTTATGGGTATATGGGACATGTCAGCAAATGGGCAGGGTTTTCTTGGATCCCCTGGCCTACTGGGAAAGCCTATATATTTGGGTGGAGTCAGGTGGCTCCAGTAACGGCTGTCTGGGTGGACATGTGCTGTATTGCCCGGGCAGCTAGGCCAGAGATGGGGCCTATCCTGTGCACATCTGGCTGCTAGGCTGTCTGAGGGCCTATCCAGAAGCAAAAGAGCAGCGCAGGGTTACATAGTTACATAGTAGGTAACTAGTAGCGAGTGGCCACGTGTCTTATTAAACTCCCTTCCGCGAAAATTTTTTATCCCTATTGTGGGGTCACCAGTATGTTATTTGTAAATTGAAATCATATCCCCTCTCAAGCATCTCTTCTCCAGAGAGAATAAGTTCAGTGCTCGCAACCTTTCATCATAACTAATATCCTCCATACCTTTTATTAGCTTTGTTGCCCTTCTTTGTACTCGCTCCATTTCCAGTACATCCTTCCTGAGGACCTGTGCCCAGAACTGGACAGCATACGCCAGGTGCGGCCGGACCAAAGTCTTGTAGAGTGGGAGGGTTTTAACTCCAGGGATAAAGCGATAATTCTCCCACTTCCCACCCCTGACCATTCCGAGTATTTCCCATTTATCACAACTCGCCCTTGTAGCCAGTTTTCAATCCATGTACTCACCCTATGGTCCATGCCAACGGACCTTACTTTGTACAGTAAACGTTTATGGGGAACTGTGTCAAATGCTTTTGCAAAATCCAGATACACCACGTCTAAGTGCCTTCCTTTATCTAGATGGCAGCTCACCTCCTTTATGGAAGGCTAATAGATTGGTTTGGCAAGAACGATTCTTCATGAATCCATGCTGATTACTGCTAATGATACTGTTTTCATTACTAAAATCTTGTATATAGTCCCTTATCATCCCCTCCAAGAGCTTGCATACTATTAATGTTAGGCTAACTGGTCTGTAATTCCCAGGGATCTATTTTGGCCCTTTTTTAAATATTGGTGCTACATTGACTTTTCTCCAATCAGCTGCTACCATTCCAGTCAGTGGACTGTCAGTAAAAATTAGGAACAATGGTCTGGCAATTACTCCAACCAAAAGGGACGGTTTTGCCAGCCAGAGAACCTGTAGTGGTCGGAGGTAAAGGGGAAGCTGCCACCAGTAAGGGACTATCTGCCCAATTACCAGGGACCACAGTGAGTAACTGAAGCAAGTACCAGAGCAGCATTCTCACCAACCGGGGGCGGTGAAGAATCGGAAACCTTCAGTGGGCACCGAGCCAGGGGCCCAGCCAGCGGAGGTGACGCTTGCAGAGCAGCCTTGTGTGTCAAGCCAGGGACCCATCAGGCCAGGGGGGTGAAGCTTGAGAGGTATCTAGAGTGCCAAGCTAGGGACCCAGCAGAGAAGCGGGGCTGACACTTGAGGAAGATACCACCATGAAGATTGGAGGAGCTCAAGGGATTCAGTGACAGTGAATCAGGGGGTCTAGTGAGAGACCAGAAGCTCAGAGTGCTGAAGAGCTATAAGGAGCGATTGTAGTGAAAGTGAACTGTTAAGCATTGTGTTAGGAACTGTTAAAGACTGTTGCCATAGGAGACAGCATTTCTGCACAAGCAGTTGTTGTCTTGCTGGATGCCTTTCCCTGCATGGCTGTTCTCCTGTTGAAGTCTTGGAGTAAGCCAAATTAATCTTACAACTAGCTAAGGGTGTCCTAGCCCTAACCATCTCTCCAACAAAATGTTAGTTAAGAGAAATAAACTTTCTTTTGCATTCAAGAAGTGTCTGGTGCCCAATAACTTTAGCTACTCTGCACCCACCATTCCTCCTTGCAGATCCTCTCCAGTTCTGTCAGGTTGGATGGTAAACATTGATGGACAGCCATTTTTAGGTCTCTCCAGAGATGCTCAATTGGGTTTAAGTCAGGGCTTTGGCTGGGCCATTCAAGAACACTCACGGAGTTGTTGTGAAGCCACTCCTTCGTTATTTTAGCTGTGTGCTTAAGGTCATTGTCTTGTTGGAAGGTAAACCTTTGGCCCAGTCTGAGGTCCGGAGCACTCTGGAGAAGGTTTTCTTCCAGGATATCCCTGTACTTGGTCACATTCATTTTTCGCTAGATTTCAACCAGTCGTCCTGTCCCTGCAGCTGAAAAACACCCCCCCCAGCATGATGCTGTCACCACCATGCTTCACTGTTGGGACTGTATTGGACAGGTGATGAGCAGTGCCTGGTTTTATCCACACATACCACTTAGAATTAAGGCCAAAAAGTTCTATCTTGGTCGCATCAGACCAGAGAATCTTATTTCTCACCATCTTGGAGTCCTTCAGGTTGTTTTTAGCAAACTCCATGCAGGCTTTCATGTGTCTGGCACTGAGGAGAGGCTTCCGTTGGGCCACTCTGCCATAAAGCCCTGACTGGTGGTGGGCTACAGTGATGGTTGACTTTCTACAACTTTCTCCCATCTCCCGACTGCATCTCTGGAGCTCAGCCACAGTGATCTTTGGGTTCTTCTTTACCTCTCTCACCAAGGCTCTTCTCCCCCCATAGCTGAGTTTGGCCAGACAGCCAGCTCTAGGAAGGGTTCTGGTCATCCCAAACATCTTCCATTTAAGGATTATGGAGGCCACTGTGCTTTTAGGAACCTTAAGTGCAGCAGAAATTTTTTTGTAAACTTGGCCAGATCTGTGCCTTACCACAATTCTGTCTCTGAGTTCTTCAGGTAGTTCCTTTGACCTCATGATTTTCATTTGCTCTGACATGCACTATGAGCTGTAAGTTCTTATATAGACAGGTGTGTGGCTTTCCTAACCAAGTCCAATCAGTATAACCAAACACAGCTGGACTCAAATGAAGGTGTACTGTAGAACCATTTCAAGGATGGTCAGAAGAAATGGACAGCACCTGAGTTAAATATATGAGTGTCACAGCAAAGGGTCTGAATACTTAGGACCATGTGATATTTCAGTTTTTCTTTTTTAATAAATCTGCAAAAATGTCAACAATTCTGTGTTTTTCTGTCAATATGGGGTGCTGTGTGTACCTTAATGAGGAAAAAATGAACTTAAATGATTTTAGCAAATGGCTGCAATATAACAAAGAGTGAAAAATTTAAGGGGGTCTGAATACTTTATGTCCCCACTGTACATATATACACACACAGTATCTTACAAAAGTGAGTACACCCATCACATTTTTGTAAATATTTTATTATATCGTTTCATGTGACAACACTGAGGAAATGACACTTTGCTACAATGTAAAGTAGTGAGTGTACAGCATGTATAACAGTGTAAATTTGCTGTCCCCTCAAAATAACTCAACACACAGCCATTAATGTCTAAACCGCCCGCAACAAAAGTGAGTACACCCCTAAGTGAAAATGTCCAAATTGGGCCCAAAGTGTCAATATTTTGTGTGGCCATCATTACTTTCCAGCACTGCCTTAACCTTCTTGGGCATGGAGTTCACCAGAGCTTCACAGGTTGCCACTGGAGTCTTCCTCCACTCCTCCATGACGACATCACGAAGCTGGTGGATGTTAGAGACCTTGTGCTCCTCCACCTTCCATTTGAGAATGCCCCACAGATGCTCAATAGGGTTTAGGGCTGGAGACATGCTTGGCCAGTCCATCACCTTTACCCTCAGCTTCTTTAGCAAGGCAGTGGTTGTCTTGGAGGTGTGTTTGGGGTAGTTATCATGTTGGAATACTGCCCTGCGGCCCAGTCTCCGAAGGGAGCGGATCATGCTCTTCTTTATTATGTCACAGTACATGTTGGCATTCATGGTTCCCTCAATGAACTGTAGCTCCCCAGTGTCGGCAGCATTAATGCAGCCCTAAACCATGACACTCCCATCACCATGCTTGACTGTAGGCAAGACACACCTGTCTATGTACTCCTCACCTGGTTGCCGCCAAACACGCTTGACACCATCTGAACCAAATAAGTTTATCCTGGTCTCATCAGACCACAGGACATGGTTCCAGTAATCCATGTCCTTAGTCTGCTTGTCTTCAGTAAACTGTTTGCAGGCTTTCTTGTGCATCATTTTTAGAAGAGGCTTCCTTCTGGGATGACAGCCATGCAGACCAATTTGATGCAGTGTGCAGCGTATGGTCTGAGCACTGACAGGCTGACCCCCCCCACCCCTTCAACCTCTGCAGCAATGCTTGCAGTACTCATATGTCTATTTCCCAAAGATAACCTCTGGATATGATGCTGAGCACATGCACTCAACTTCTTTGGTCGACCATGGCGATGCATGTTCTCATGTTCTGAGTGAAACCTGTCCTGTTAAACTGCTATATGGTCTTGGCCACCGTGCTGCATCTCAGTTTCAGGGTCTTGGCAATTTTTTTATAGCCTAGGCCATCTTTATGTAGAGCAACAATTTTTTCACATCCTCAGAGAGTTCTTTGCCATGAGGTGCCATGTTGAACTTCCAATGACCAGTATGAGAGAGTGAGAGCGACAACACCAAATTTAACACACCCGCTCCCCATTCACATCTTAGACCTTGCAACACTAACGAGTCACATGACACTGGGGAGGGAAAATGGCTGTTGCCAGCGGTTTAGACATTAATGGCTGTATGTTGAGTTATTTTGAGGGGACAGCAAATTTACACTGTTATACAAGCTGTACACTCACTACATTACATTGTATCAAAGTGTCATTTTTTCAGTGTTGTTACATGAAAAGATATAATAAAATATTTACAAAAATGTTAAGGGGTGTAGTCACTTTTGTGAGATACTGTATATATCTATTGTAATAGTGAGAGTCCCTGTCACTATGAAAATGGGGTTAAAGTGGACATAGGGTATGCACATTTGCTTGGGGCAAGGCTTTAGAGCATAAATGTGGACTGGAGAAAACTGCTTTTGCAGCTTTCTCCAGATTTTGAGATCCACCAGCATATTGACTGGTCAGGTGTGTGTTGGGCTATTTGTAGACACCTGACCATAGTTCAGGTCTCCACCCTCCCGAGGAGTCCAGGCAAGCAAGGGAGAAGTGTGCATGTCTGCACAGGTCTGTCTGTCAGAGCAGACAGAGGGTCTAAGCCTGTGGGCTGGAAAAGAGTGCTGAGGTACTGGGTGTACAGGAACTCTGTTATAGAGCCGAGAGGGCTGAAGCATAAGTTTGAGCAGCAGTGCTGCTAAAGAGAGCCAGGTGGCTTGGTATTTCTGATTGAACTTACATTGTTGCTGTGGAAAGCTGAAACCCCTGTGTGGGCAACACTTCTGTTATCGGACATTTTCTTTCTTTAATAAAATTGGGCCTACAAGCCCTTAAAACTGCGTATCTGGCGTGGACTCGGCTCACTGGTAAGCTCTACCTTTAAGCTAAACAAACCCCCGATGTTACACTATATAGATATATACAGTATATATATGTATATACAGTACACATATATACACACACACACACACACACACACACACACACACACACACACACACACAAATAGAAGGGATGAGGTACAGATACTTTTGCTATTTCTTTATTTAATCTTGTATAACACAAGGAATATACTCTGCATTCACTGTAGCCTATATACAGTGCATTCGGTGGTGTATACTTTCTAATAAACTTCAGGCGGTGTACACAGTATCTAATACAGTGTGTACAGTTTTTACTACACTTCTGGTGGTGTACACAGTATGCAATGCAGTGCAGCCATTGTACAGTTTCTAATACAGTGCAGACGGTGTGTACACAGTCTCTAATACAATGAGTAAAATTTCTAATACACTTCTGGTGGTGTACACAGTATACAATACAGTGCAGCCGTTGTACAGTTTCTAATACAGTGCAGGCAGTGTACACAGTATCTAATACAGTGTGTACAGTTTCTAATACACTTCAGGCGGTGTATTAATAAATATATATATATATATATATATATATATATAATTTGTAGGGGGATCAGACTTAATGGAGGGACAAAGTCACAGTCTCTTTAGGAAAACACTGTGTTTAATCCACAGGATATTCCCAAACAGAAGTTTGATTGCCATCAATCAAACAAAAATAAACTTCTGCTCTACCAAACCTTACTGAGTCCATAGTCTGACCAGTCCTTGGTTTTGTAGTAAGTGTCCTTACAAACGCAAATACATTGTATCCAAAGTCAGGGATAAGCAGCCATGCTCCTAGTTGCCTCCTCACATGGAGACACACACTCTCTCTGAAAGCTAGGACCAGCTGCCTTAATCAAGACCTGAAAAGAAAACATTAAACTGTGGTCCATGGACTTGGTAGCCTGTCCCACCCAGATCTCTATCAGACTCCCAATAAAACCAGCCCCGGAACAGACTTTATCAATACAAAGTAAAGAACTATGCTTCTTTACTCTCAAGTCTTTGCTGGTATTATCTTAGATTGCAAATCTAAGAATCCGTGGAGGAACATATATCCCATCAATCACTTTTCCTGTAATTTTAACCTGTTTGACAGGCACCCCGCTACAATATACACTCTACATTCAGTGTAGCCTATATATACAGTGCATTCGGTGGTGTATATTTTTTAATACACTTCAGGCAGTGTACACAGTATATAATACAGTGTAGTGTGGTGTTAAAAAACAAAAAATGCATCATGTCCGGAAGGCCACCAAGGAAAGGCAGACGCTCACAGGCCATTAAAAAAGGGCAAGCAGCCTCTGTGTCTACAGTCAATAGTGGTGGTCGTGGACATGGTGCATCCTCTGCAGGTGGCCATGGGGCTTGCTTGTCCTTTTATTCTGCTGCTGGCTGTGTTATTGAGCCATAACATACAGAAGAGTTGGTGGAGTGGATAACAAAGCCGTCCTCATCCTCCTCATCCTCTGTCACCCAGGCTCAGAGTAGTTTGCCTTCCAACACAGCTGCCAAAGTGGCCATTCCACCAGCTCCTTGTCCACAGTCACTCCTTCCGTAGCCTCACCATCATGCACGGAGGAGTCCCCAGAATTATTCGACCACAGTGTCATAATTACATGCTGCTGGAGGATAGGCAACGATTTGAAGGATCCAATGTTGGTTCACAGGTTGAGGAAGGGAGTAACATGAGCCTAGAGAGAGGGGATGCCACAGAAGCACAAGAAACTGACAGTCATGTTCCCCCAGCTGCAGCATACTGCCAAGTTTGCTCCAGTGATGAGGAGGGAGGGGATGATGAGGTCACTGACTCTACTTGGGTGCCTGAGAGAATAGAGGAGGAGAAGGAGGCACAACTTCAATGAGGCAGGATGTCCCTAAGGGGCAGCTAAAGGGTAGCTGCCCTATTGCATCACACCGCAGAGCTCAGCAGGTGCAGGGTGCTGCTGACTCCCCGCTGACTTTTAAAAGTTCCTAGGTGTGGGCCTTTTTCGACACGCGTGCAGCAGATCGCACCGTTGCTGTTTGCAACCTATGTCCAAAGCGGATCAAGTGTGGCCAGAACAGCAGCCACTTGGGCACCACATGCTTGACCAGACGTACGACGACCCTCCAGTCCTCTCAAAAACCTGCACTGAGAGGAATGAAGGTATAGCAATGGGTGTCCCAAGTAATTGCAGCCAATCTGCTAGCAGTACACCACCAATTGATTTTGGTCCCAGCCATCCACATGCTCAGCATCTAAATACTAGCTTGGCCAAATTGCTAGCACTGCAACTTCTGCCTTTTCAGCTGGTAGACTCAGCCCCCTTTTGTGAATATGTGGAATGCGCTGTACCTCAGTGGCAGGTTCCAAAATGCCTTTTCTTTTCACGGAAGGCCATTGCAACTCTCTACCGGCATGTGGAAGGCAATGTTTTGGCCTCGTTGGACAGGGCAGTCGGCAGTAAGGTTCATATTACAGCTGACTCATGGTCCAGCAGGCATGGACATGAATGTTACCTTTCCTTCACGGCGCACTGGATTACTCTGCTGGCAGCTGGGAAGGATGCAGGACAGGATTCAGTGTTGTTGGAGCTTGTTCTGCCACCATGCCTCCAAAAAGCTAGTGGTGATTCTGCCACAGCTCTCTCCTCCACCCCCTCTTCCTCTTCTTCCTCTATGGCCTCTGTTGCAGATTTGTCCTCTGAACCAGCAGTGCCCCATAAGCGTTCAAGGGGCTAAGCAAGCAGTCAGGCTAAAAGATGTCATGCGGTGCTTGAGTTGGTCTGCCTAGGGGACAGGAGTCCCACTGGAGTAGAGATTCTGTCAGCTCTGCAGGGGCAGGCTCAGAGGTGGTTGACGCCACACCAGCTTCAGCCAGGAATGGTTGTATGCGACAATGGCACCAACCTTTTCTTTGCCCTCCGACATGTTCCATGTTTGGCAAACCTCCTGAATTTGGTGGTGCAACGGTTCTTGACCAGGTACCCAGGCTTTTAAGATCTCCTGAGGCAGTCCAGAAAAGCCTGTGGTAATTTCCACCAGTCATACAATGCCCGTGCTCAGCTGGCTGAGATTCAAAGGGAAGGCAACCTGCCCACCAACTGCTTCATTTGTGACATGCCCACCAGGTGGAACTCAATGTTGGCAATGCTGCAGCGGCTGCGCACTCAGCAGAGGGCCATCAATGAGTACCTGTGCGAGTATAGAACCAGGACAGGGTCAGGGGAACTTGGCTTCTTTTCATCACGCCAGTGGCTACTGATCAAGGATGCATGCACTGTCCTGTCACCATTTGGGGAGGCCACAAGGATGGTGAGCAGCGACAATGTATGCATGCATCAGTGACACTGTCCCTCTAGTCTTCCTGCAGGAGCACACGCTTTGTGGATTCATGGACAGGGCACTTAAGGCAGAACAGGGGAAGGAAGAGGAGGACTTCCTTTCCTCTCAAGGCCCCCGTTATCCAGATAGCATTCTTGCGGCCCCGCCAAACACACAGGAAGAGGAGGATGAAGAGGATTGTGTCAGCATGGATGTAGAGGATAACACTCAGCAGCAGTCTTCAAGGAATGGTTTTTAGTCCCCAGAAACCCAAGGAGTTGTACGTGGCTGGGAGGAGGAAGTTATGGATAATGTAATGTGGTAATGCTGCTCCTGACTTTCTCTGCTTTTGCGTTACTGCAATATGCCATAGGCTTTCTGTGCCGCTTGGTTTTGATGAAGTCTTGATGCAATATATATTATTATATGTTGCAATACTTTAAAGAGCATTTCTTGTTCTGTTTTTATAATTAGGTCTTTTTGTCTTGTACCTTAGATCTTGTCTTCATGGGAAATCTGTATTTCCTGTGATCTCTTGGAGCTGTTGTGCATTGAGGGGTCTCCGCTCCCACTCAGAAATCTGGGGATTTTCTGCCCATTCTCCCTAAACGGTCTCCGTATGAACCAGCAATAGGGTAAGCTGGGTGCATTAGAGGTTTTTGTTCACCCCTACGCCTCGCTTGGACGTGGATCCGCATGGTAGATATGGGTTTCTGCGTCCACGATGTGGCGGCTATTATTAGGTTTTTTTTTTTTATGTGTAGATGGTTACCAGTCCACTGGGAATTTTTTATTCTTTCTTTTTATTTTAGACACTCCCCTTTTGGTGCTTTTTTAGTGGGATTCTTCTGGGATAGTACTGCCCCGATCGAGTTCGCTCCTTTGGGGCCACACGGGGGGGACCAGTGTGGATAAGGCGGGGCCAGACATACGCCCGATTCCTTCTGGATCTTCGTGGCGTTCTGTCCGTACTCTCCTCCGAGGCCTTGACAGTGAGCTTCCTGTACTGAATATACCTGGGTATGTGTGTTACCTCTTCTGTATATATTTTTTGATGTCACAGATTGGTCTATGATGCAGACAATGTGTTTAATACATATGATCTCTAAATTATTTTTATATCTCATTATGTAGTGTAATTCCTCCTACAAACTGCCCCTCATGAAGGGACTCTATAGGCAGTCCCGAAACACGTAGGCCCAGGTGGAAGACTACACGAATATATATATTCGAATTCTACATCAGTATATTCACTCCCTATATTATTTTATTGTTTTTTTGAACAAACTGTATTATATTTTTCTATTTTGTATTTCTGTATATTTGTATGAATAAAAATCTTTTTTACTACTTCGTTGCCTTTAAAGTCCCACCTAGTCTTTGAGGGGTTAGTTTTTCTTCTCCTGATATCAGGGATGGTGGCAACTCCTATGACCTATTTGGATGGTATTCTCCTCTTTATAATGTGTAACGCATTTCCAGACCCTGGGAGGGTACAATTTCCTGGTGCTGGACAACGTGTTGCTGAGGCTTCGTTCAGTCAGAGGAAGAGCAGTGGAGAAGGTGGCCGGCTGACCGATGTCTTTAAACAATTTTTAAGTCCTCAGCGCCAAGGTCTGAGTGGTTCAAGCAACCATCGCCAGCGTCTGCATTATATGTTGCAGGAATATCCAGGGGCAAGAGAAGACTTGGAGACCTTTCCAACAGAGCATCCACTGGGTTACTGGGTCTTGAGGATGGACCACTGACCAGAACTTGCTCAATATTCATTTGAGCTACTGGCTTGTCCTGCATCCAGCATTCTTTCTGAACGCACATTCAGTGCTGCTGGAGGGTTTGTAATGGATCAAAGAGTGCTCCTGTCCACAGACTCTGTTGATAGGCTCACATTTTTAAAAAGGAATCAGTACTGGATCAGCAGCTATCAAGTACCTGATGCTGATGTAACTGATTGAATTTGCTATGGATCTGGGATCCCTTGAAGACTGCCTAGGTTGACTATCCTATTTCTCCTCAATCTTAATGATGCTAGCTTCCAACAATATTTTTGGTTTAGGATACCACCACCACCACCCAAAGCCCAATTTTTCTGCCTCTGTTAACCACTTCAGCCCCGGAAGGTTTTACCCCCTTCCTGACCAGAGCACTTTTTACAATTCGGCACTGCGTCGCTTTAACTGCTAATTGCGCGGTCATGCAATGCTGTACCCAAACGAAATTTGCGTCCTTTTCTTCCCACAAATAGAGCTTTCTTTTGATGGTATTTGATCACCTCTGCCGTTTTTATTTTTTGCGCTATACGCGGAAAAAGACCGAAAATTTTGAAAAAAAATGATATTTTCTACTTTTTGTTCTAAAAAAAATCCAATAAACTCAATTTTAGTCATACATTTAGGCCAAAATGTATTCGGCCACATGTCTTTGGTAAAAAAAATGTCAATAAGTGTATATTTATTGGTTTGCGCAAAAGTTATAGCGTCTACAAACTAGGGTACATTTTCTGGAATTTACACAGCCTTTAATTTATGACTGCCTATGTCGTTTCTTGAGGTGCTAAAATGGCAGGGCAGTACAAAACCCCCACAAATGACCCCATTTTGGAAAGTAGACACCCCAAGGAATTTGCTGAGAGGCATGTTGAGCCCATTGAATATTCATTTTTTTTGTCCCAAGTGATTGAATAATGACAAAAAAAAAAAAAAAAAAAAAAAATTACAAAAAGTTGTCACTAAATGATATATTGCTCACACAGGCCATGGGCATATGTGGAATTGCACCCCAAAATACATTTAGCTGCTTCTCCTGAGTACGGGGATACCACATGTGTGGGACTTTTTGGGAGCCTAGCCGCGTACGGGGCCCCGAAAACCAAGCACCGCCTTCAGGATTTCTAAGGGCGTACATTTTTGATTTTATTCCTCACTACCTATCACAGTTTTGAAGGCCATAAAATGCCCAGATGACATAAAACCCCCCCAAATGACCCCATTTTGGAAAGTAGACACCCCAAGCTATTTGCTTTGAGGCATGTTGAGTCCATGGAATGTTTTATATTTTGACACAAGTTGCGGGAAAGTGACAAATTTTTTTTTTTTTTTTTTTTTTTTGCACAAAGTTGTCACTAAATGATATATTGCTCACACAGGCCATGGGCATATGTGGAATTGCACCCCAAAATACATTTAGCTGCTTCTCCTGAGTACGGGGATACCACATGTGTGGGACTTTTTAGGAGCCTAGCCGCGTACGGGACCCCGAAAACCAAGCACCGCCTTCAGGATTTCTAAGGGCGTACATTTTTGATTTTACTCCTCACTGCCTATCACAGTTTCGGAGGCCATGGAATGCCCAGGTGGCACAAACCCCCCCCAAATGACCCCATTTTGGAAAGTAGACACCCCAAGCTATTTGCTGAGAGGCATGGTGAGTATTTTGCAGCTCTCATTTGTTTTTGAAAATAAAGAAAGACGAGAAAAAAATTTTTTTTTTTCTTTTTTCAATTTTCAAAACTTTGTGACAAAAAGTGAGGTCTGCAAAATACTCACTATACCTCTCATCAAAAAGCTTGGGGTGTCTACTTTCCAAAATGGGGTCATTTGGGGGGGTTTTGTGCCACCTGGGCATTCCATGGCCTCCGAAACTGTGATAGGCAGTGAAGAGTGAAATCAAAAATTTACGGCCTTAGAAAGCCTGAAGGCGGTGCTTGGTTTTCGGGGTCCCGTACGTGGCTAGGCTCCCAAAAAGTCCCACACATGTGGTATCCCCGTACTCAGGAGAAGCAACAGAATGTATTTTGGGGTGTAATTTCACATATTCCCATGGCATGTTTGAGCAATATATCATTTAGTGACAACTTTGCGCAAAAAAAAATAAAAAAAATAAAAAATTGTCTCTTTCCCGCAACTTGTGTCACAATATAAATTATTCCATGGACTCAACATGACTCTCAGCAAATAGCTTGGGGTGTCTACTTTCCAAAATGGGGTCATTTGGGGGGGGTTTGAACTGTCCTGGCATTTTATGCACAACATCTAGAAGCTTATGTCACACATCACCCACTCTTCTAACCACTTGAAGACAAAGCCCTTTCTGACACTTATTGTTTACATAAAAAAATAATTTTTTTTTGCAAGAAAATTACTTTGAACCCCCAAACATTATATATTTTTTTTAAAGCAAATGCCCTACAGATTAAAATGGTGGGTGTTTCATTTTTTTTTTTCACACAGTATTTGCGCAGCGATTTTTCAAACGCATTTTTTGGGGAAAAAACACACTTTTTTACATTTTAATGCACTAAAACACACTATATTGCCAAAATGTTTGATGAGATAAAAAAGATGATCTTAGGCCGAGTACATGGATACCAAACATGACATGCTTTAAAATTGCGCACAAACGTGCAGTGGCGACAAACTAAATACATTTTTAAAAGCCTTTAAAAGCCTTTACAGGTTACCACTTTAGATTTACAGAGGAGGTCTACTGCTAAACTTACTGCCCTCGATCTGACCTTCGCGGCGATACCTCACATGCATGGTGCAATTGCTGTTTACATTTGACGCCAGACCAACGCTTGCGTTCACCTTAGCGCGAGAGCAGGGGGGACAGGGGTGCTTTTTTTTTTTTTTTTTTTTTTTTTCTTTATTATTATTATTTTTTTATCTTATTTTTAAACTGTTCCTTTCATTTTTTTTTTTTTAAATCATTTTTATTGTTATCTCAGGGAATATAAATATCCCCTATGATAGCAATAGGTAGTGACAGGTACTCTTTTTTGCAAAAATTGGGGTCTATTAGACCCTAGATTTCTCCTCTGCCCTCAAAGCATCTGATCACACCAAGATCGGTGTGATAAAATGCTTTCCCAATTTCCCAATGGCGCTGTTTACATCCGGCGAAATCTACGTCATAAAATGCTCGTAGCTTCCGGTTTCTTAGGTCATAGAGATGTTTGGAGCCACTCTGGTCTCTGATCAGCTCTATGGTCAGCTGGCTGAATCACCGGCTGCATTTTCAGGTTCCCTGTTGAGACAGGAGAGCCAGAGAAAAACACGGAAGATGTTGGGGGGGGGGGGGGCATTCCCTCCCACTGCTTGTAAAAACAGTCTAGAGGCTAATTAGCCACTAGGATTGCTTTTACATGAAAGCCGACCGCTGGCTGAAAAGAATGATACCAAGATGATACCTAAAGCTGCAGGCATCATTCTGGTATAACCACTCAAAGTCGTGAATGGCGTACCTGAAGACAAAAAAATGGTTAACAATGGTTAACAATAAAGCACAGTAAAGTGTAAATAATTACACACCTGAAAAACAAACATGATAAAACATAATAACAATAACAATAACAATCAATAACAATAACAATAACAATAACAATCAATAACAATAACAATAACAATAAAACATTGCAGAATAGAATACAGTAAAAAAGAGCAGAACAATAGAGAGAGAGAATAGAGAGAGAGAGAACAATAAAACAACAACTATTTTTTTTATTTCATATATTTTTTTTTTTTTACACTTTTTTTGTAACTAACTTTTATAACGGTAACCGGTTCCAGGTTCGGGTCTCTCAAAATGCGATGGCATCTTGGGAGACCCTGTGAAAGTGCGCCTAGTCTGTGCAATGCTGTACCCTACGCTAATAGTCAACTAGTGAATGGTAGCGTTCAAAACATTCACCAATGCAAAGACCAGGATTGTCAGGACAGGAGGGACAATAATAGCGGGTGTCACGCCTATATCCGCGCTTGCTGCAGACACAACATCTTTTTTTGGGGGGTTCGCTGGGTAGGGGTACTCGGGAGGACATAAAAATGCCTCTCATGCAGCCGACTGCATTTGGTTGGGGATGTGAATGGGGAAGTACGGGCGCTGCAGAAGCGGTGGGTTCCCAATTAGGATTGGCGAATGCAGCAGGAAGGGCACTATGGGCACGACGGGCCTGTGTTTGTCTTTTTGGTGGCAGCGGGACACTACTTGTGCTTGCCACCTCACCAGCTTGAACTGCACTTATGGGACTCGCCACGTCACCACGTGTTACTGCAGTGCTGGTTTGACTACGACCGGGGTGTACTAGGCCGCTGGCGCTTGCCAGTTCACCAAAACGCTACCAAAAAAACTGTTAGCGATCGCAGGGATCAGGCCTGACTCTGCGAACGCTGCAGTTATGCGTTTAGTATTTTGTAAGTGACAGTGATCGATCGATACTGCACTTGGGTGGGCTGGGCCGGGCTGGGCGGAGGGGCAAAACGCAGGTGCTAGCAGGTATCTGGGCTGATCCCGCTAACACTGCGTTTTTGGGAACCCTAAACTGCTGGGGACACTAGTATAGATCTAATCGGATCAGATATTGATCCGATCAGATACTATACCACTAAGGGTGGTGTACAGTGCGTGCGTGGGTGTTAGCGGTACTGGCGCTAATCTGACGCTGCCTGGGGCTGGTGCTTGCCAGTTCACCAAAACGCTACCAAAAAAACTGTTAGCGATCGCAGGGATCAGGCCTGACTCTGCGAACGCTGCAGTTATGCGTTTAGTGTTTTGTAAGTGACAGTGATCGATCGATACTGCACTTGGGTGGGCTGGGCTGGGCCGGGCGGAGGGGCAAAACGCAGGTGCTAGCAGGTATCTGGGCTGATCCCGCTAACACTGCGTTTTTGGGAACCCTAAACTGCTGGGGACGCTAGTATAGATTTGATCGGATCAGATATTGATCCGATCAGATACTATACCACTAAGGGAGGTATACGGTGCGTGCGTGGGTGTTAGCGGTACTGGCGCTAACCTGACGCTGCCTGGGGCTGGTGCTTGCCAGTTCACCAAAACGCTACCAAAAAAACTGTTAGCGATCGCAGGGATCAGGCCTGACTCTGCGAACGCTGCAGTTATGCGTTTAGTGTTTTGTAAGTGACAGTGATCGATCGATACTGCACTTGGGTGGGCTGGGCTGGGCGGAGGGGCAAAACGCAGGTGCTAGCGGGTATCTGGGCTGATCCTGCTAACACTGCGTTTTCGGGAACCCTAAACTGCTGGGGACGCTAGTATAGATTTGATCGGATCAGATATTGATCCGATCAGATACTATACCACTAAGGGAGGCATATGCTGCGTGCGTGGGTGTTCGCGGTACTGGCGCTAATTTGACGCTGCCTGGGGCGACGCATATCACCGCCGGGCGATCGGGGGGCTAAACCTTTATTCGGTAATAAACGGCGGGTGTCCTGACACTATAAAAAATAAACGAACTAACCAGCGTCAACCGTAACGGTTATACAGTGATCAGTGGTGAAAGGGTTAACTAGGGGGCAATCAAGGGGTTAAAACATTTATTAGGTAGTATAGGGGGGTCCCTGACGCTATAAAACACTGACGGCGAACCTAAATATTTACGTTCCTAACTACCGTCACCAGCGACACTAATACAGCGATCAGAAAAATGATCGCTTAGCGACACTGGTGACAGGGGGTGATCAAGGGGTTAAAACTTTATTAGGGGGGGTTAGGGGGGTATCCTAGACCTAAAGGGGGGTAATACTCACTGCCCTAACACTAACTGTCACAAACTGACACTATGCAGTAATCAGAAAAAAAAAAAAAAAAAAATACTGCTAATGTCAGTTTGTGACAGGGGGGGGGGGGGGGTGATTGGGGGGGGATCGGGGGGCGATCGGGGGGGGATCGGGGGTGTAAAGTATGCCTGGCATGTTCTACTGTGTGTGTGTGTGTGTTGTGCACTCACTTGTCATCTCCCCTCGGCGCTGGAACGGAAACTGCCAGACCGAGGAGAGATGACATCACATCCTCTGCCTGTGTGAAACGACACACAGGCAGAGGAGCATTTCCATTGGCTGGGAGCGATCGCGAGGGGGGGGCCACGATCGGATGGTCTCCCCCTCGCCTCCCGACGCTCCCAGTCAGATGCCGACCGCCGATGGCACCGGGGGGGGGTCCGATCGGACCCCCCGCCCGCGGGAGGCAGATCACGTACAGGTACGTGATTTTGCCTGCCCGTGCCGCTCTGCCGCAGTATATCTGCGTTAGGCGGTCGGCAAGTGGTTAACCACTTGACGACCGCCTCACGCCGATGTACGTCGGCAAGGTGGCACGGACAGGCAAAATCACGTACATGTACGTGATTTGCCTTCCGCGGGTGGGGGGTCCGATCGGTCCCCCCCCCCAGTGCCCGAGGCGGTCGACATTTCTTCCCGGGCGATGAGAGGTGAGGGGGTGGCCATCCATTGTTGGCCACCCCCTCCCGATCGCTCCCGGCGAATGACAATGCTTCCTTTCCCTCTGTAATGTAAACAGAGGGAAAGGAAGTGATGTCATCTCTCCTCGAGCTGGTCTTTTCGTCGCCGGGCCGAGGAGAGAAGACATCAAGTAAGTCTGCACAACACTACACTAACAGTAGAACACGCCAGGCACACTTGTCACCCCCCATCACCCCCCGATCAACCCCCCGATCACCCCCCTGTACCCCCTGTCACTCTGACACCAATAGCATTTTTTTTTTTTTTGCATTGGTGTCAGTTTGTGTCAGTTACAAGTGTTAGGGCAGTTAGGTTAGCCCCCTTTAGCTCTAGGGTACCCCCCCTTAGGTCCAGGGTACCCCCCTAACCCCCCCTAATAAAAGTTAACCCCTTGATTACCCCCCGTCACCAGTGTCGCTAAGCGATCGTTTTTCTGATCGCTGTATTAGTGACACAGGTGACGCTAGTTAGGGAGGTAAGTATATAGGTTCGCTGTCAGTGTTTTATAGCGACAGGGACCCCCATATACTACCTGCTAAAGGTTTTAACCCCCTGATTGCCCCCTAGTTAACCCTTTCACCAGCGATCACCGTATAAGTGTTACGGGTGACGCTGGTTAGCTAGTTTGTTTTTTGTAGTTTATTACAGTTTATTATAGTTTTAGGGCACCCGCCGTTTATTACCCTATAAAGGTTTAACCCCCTAATTGCCCGGCGGTGATAGAAGTTAAGTTTTTAGGATCAGATAAGGTCTGCGTCGCCCCAGGCAGCGTCAGGTTAGCGCCAGTACCGCTAAAACCCACGCACGCAGCATACACCTCCCTTAGTGCTATAGTATCTGAGCGGATCGATATCTGATCCGATCAGATCTATACTCCCCAGCAGTTTAGGGTTCCCTGAAACGCAGTGTTAGCGGGATCAGCCCAGATACCTGCTAGCACCTGCGTTTTGCTCCTCGGCCCAGCCCTGCCCAGCCCACCCAAGTGCAGTATCGATCGATAACTGTCACTTACAAAACACTAAGCACACATAACTGCAGCATTCGCAGAGTCAGGCCTGATCTCTGTGATCGCTAACAGTTTTTTGGTAGCGTTTTGATACAGTCGCTGACAGTCAGGAGCTTTTTTGCCTGTGAGTCTCACTAGTGTACCCCTAAATTTAGAGCCCAAAATGGCAAATAGAAGGTACACTAGTGAAGAGGCCTACACGTTTCTGAGTATGACAGATAGTGAAGAGGAAGTCACTCATCTGTCAAGTTCAGGCTCAGAATACGAACCTGTAGAGGACAGCGGCTCCATGACAGATAGCTCTGACGACAGAGTTGTGGTCCCTGCTAAGGTCAGGCGTACCAGACCCCAATCTTCTTCTGTCCTTGAAGTGCAAGAACCGCAGGGCTCTCGTATGGAGCAGAGAAGTACTAGCGCCGCTACTCCTTCTGGTGAACTGGCAAGCACCAGCGGCCTAGTCCACCCTGGTCGTACATCCAGCACTGCAGTATCACGTGGTGACGTGGCGAGTCCCATAAGTGCAGTTCAAGCTAGCGAGGTGGCAAGCACTAGTAGTGTCCCGCTGCCACCAAGAAGACAAAGACAGGCCCGTCGTGCCCATAGTGCCCTTCCTGCTGCATTGGCCAATCCGAATTGGGAACCCACCACTTCTGCAGCACCGGTACTTCCCCCTTTCACTGGCCAACCCGGAATTCAGGTGGAAACAGTTGACTTTACGCCACTGGATTTTTATTCACTGTTTTTCACCGAAGATCTCTATAGATCTATTGTGGACCAAAGCAATTTATACGCTGGTCAACACATCGCCGCTAATCCCCAGTCCTCCCTTGCCAGAGATTGGAGACCAATTACGGTCTCCGAATTTAAGACCTTTCTGGGCCTTTCCCTCCTCATGGGGTTGAATAAAAAGAGTAAGTTGCGGTCATATTGGTCCACTGACCCAATTTACCATTCACCCTTGTTCTCTGCTTCCATGGCCAGGGCACGATACGAGCAGATTTTGCGGTTCATGCACTTCAACGACAATGAACTCTGTCGTCCTCGTGGAGACCCTGCATACGATCGGCTCTACAAAATTCGGCCCCTCGTAAACCACTTCAACCAACGTTTTGCAGACTTGTTTACCCCCCATCAAGTTGTCTGCGTTGATGAGTCCCTGATTAAGTTTTCTGGCCGCTTGTCATTCAAACAGTACCTTCCCAGCAAGCGTGCCAGATACGGTGTCAAGATGTATAAGCTCTGTGACAGGGCCACAGGCTATACATATAGTTTTATGGTTTACGAGGGCAAAGATAGTCACGTAGAGCCGACAAACTGCCCTGACTACATAGGAAGCGCTGGCAAGATAGTGTGGGACTTGGTGTCACCCTTATTCGGAAAGGGGTACCACTTGTACGTGGACAATTATTATACGAGCGTGCCACTTTTTAGTCACTTGTTTGATCAGCAGAATGGAGCATGTGGCACCGTGCGACCTAATCGCCGGGGCTTTCCCCAGCGGCTTGTAGATTCCCGTCTTAGGCTGGGGGAGAGAGCCTGTTTGAAGTATAATAATTTGCTCGCTATGAAGTGGAGGGATAAGAAGAATGTTTTCGTTCTCACCTCCCTTCATGCAGACACGACGACCCAAATTCCTACGGCGACTGGTGTTGTGGAGAAACCCCTCTGTGTCCACGAATACAACCTTAATATGGGAGGGGTGGACCTCAACGACCAGTTGTTGGCGCCGTACCTAGTTGCCCGTAAGGCCAGACGCTGGTACAAAAAAGTGTCTGTATACTTATTTCAATTGGCTTTGCTGAATGCTCATGTGCTATACAGAGCTTCAGGACAGACTGGATCCTTCCTTAAATTCCAGGAAGAGATCGTCAGAGCCCTTCTGTTTCCAGACGGTGCTCTACCTCACCTTCCCCAACCAAATGCAGTAAGCCGGCTGCATGAGCGGCATTTTCTTTATGCCATCCCGAGTACCCCTACCCAACGAGCCCCCCAAAAAAGATGTCGTGTCTGCAGCAAGCGCGGATTTAGGCGTGACACCCGGTCTTATTGTCCCTCCTGTCCTGGCAATCCTGGTCTTTGCATGGGTGAATGCTTTGAACGCTACCATACATTAGTTGAGTATTAGCGTAGGGTTCAGCACTGCACAGACTAGGCACACTAACACAGGGTCTCCCAAGATGCTATTGCATTTTGAGAGACCCAAACCTGGAACGAGTTACAAAAGTTAAAAGTTACTAAAAAAAAGTGTAAAAAAAAAAAAATAAAAACACAAAAAAAAAATATAAAATAAAAAAACCAAAAATAGTTGTTGTTTTTTTGTTCTCTCTCTCTCTCTATTCTCTCTCTATTGTTCTTCTCTTTTTTACTCTATTCTATTCTGCAATGTTTTATTGTTATTATGTTTTACCATGTTTCCTTTTCAGATTTTTTATACTTTACCGTTTACTGTGTTTTGTTGGTAACCATTTTATTGTTTTCAGGTACACCATTCAGTTGCAGCGCGGATTTATTTATCTTGACAGCAACAGCGTTTGCTCCCACGATATATAAAGCCGTGACTCCAGCGCTGTCGGAGGTGATTTCACCACCACAGTTACATACTTCAGCATATATGCCGAAGCGTGGGGGCAGCAGTGGGTGGAGGAGCAATTTGCTCCTGCCTTTTGCGGGAGGATGCCCCCATGCTTCGGCATATATATATATTTTAGGCACAGGTTGCGTTAAATGTTTTATTTTTTACTATGTTTTTTTTTTTTGTATTTGCTTTGCAGGTATGGTAAGTCTTACTGTTATACTGTAATGTTACTTTGTTTTATTGTTAACCATCATTTGCTTAGCAGGTACGCCATTCAGTTGCAGCACGGATTTATTTATCTTGACAGCAACAGCGTTTGCTCCCACGATATATAAAGCCGTGACTCCAGCGCTGTCGGAGGTGATTTCACCACCACAGTTACATACTTCAGCATATATGCCGAAGCGTGGGGGCAGCAGTGGGTGGAGGAGCAATTTGCTCCTGCCTTTTGCGGGAGGATGCCCCCATGCTTCGGCATATATAAATGGTGCATGTATGCCCATCATTAGAAGTGGGTGGATGAAGGGAGGTATTCTAATGGTGGGCATACCCACCGATCAATATCTTTTTTTTCGTTCAGCCCACAGGCTGCATGAAAAAAAAGTTTACAATATATGCCTAACAAGGACCAGCAACGTACTGGTATGTTGCTGGACTTTGAGTGGTTATACCAGAATGATGCCTGCAGGTTTAGGTATCATCTTGGTATCATTCTTTTCAGCCAGCGGTCGGCTTTCATGTAAAAGCAATCCTAGCGGCTAATTAGCCTCTAGACTGCTTTTGCAAGCAGTGGGAGGAAATGCCCCCCCCCCCACCGTCTTCCATGTTTTTCTCTGGCTTTCCTGTCCCAACAGGGAACCTGAAAATGCAGCCGGTGATTCAGCCAGCTGACCATAGAGCTGATCAGAGACCAGAATGGCTCCAAACATCTCTATGGCCTAAGAAACCGGAAGCTACGAGCATTTCATGACTTAGATTTCGCCGAATGTAAACAGCGCCATTGGGAAATTGGGAAAGCATTTTATCACACCGATCTTGGTGTGGTCAGATGCTTTGAGGGCAGAGGAGAGATCTAGGGTCTAATAGAGCCCAATTTTAAAAAAAAAAGAGTACCTGTCACTACCTATTGCTATCATAGGGGATATTTACATTCCCTGAGATAACAATAAAATTAATTAAAAAAAAATAAAAATGAAAGGAACAGTTTAAAAATAAGATATAAAAAAGCAAAAAAATAATAAAGAAAAAAAAAAAAAAAAAGCACCCCTGTCCCCCCTGCTCTCGTGCAAAGGCGAACGCAAGCGTCGGTCTGGCGTCAAATGTAAACAGCAATTGCACCATGCATGTGAGGTATCACCACGAAGGACAGAACGAGGGCAGTAATTTTAGCAGTAGACCTCCTCTGTAAATCTAAAGTGGTAATCTGTAAAGGCTTTTAACCACTTGCCGACCGCCTACCGCATATATACTGCGGCAGAATGGCACGGGCAGGCAAAATCACGTACCCGTACGTGATCTGCCTCCCGCGGGCGGGGGGTCCGATCGGACCCCCCCCCGGTGCCATCGGCGGTCGGCATTTGACTGGGAGCGTCGGGAGGCGAGGGGGAGACCATCCGATCGTGGCCCCCCCCTCGCGATCGCTCCCAGCCAATGGGAATCCTCCTCTGCCTGTGTGTCGTTTCACACAGGCAGAGGATGTGATGTCATCTCTCCTCGGTCTGGCAGTTTCCGTTCCAGCGCCGAGGAGAGATGACAAGTGAGTGCACAACACACACACACACACAGTAGAACATGCCAGGCATACCTTACACCCCGATCCCCCCCCCGATCGCCCCCCGATCCCCCCCCCAATCACCCCCCCCCCCTGTCACAAACTGACATTTACAGTATTTTTTTTTTTTTTTTTTTCTGATTACTGCATAGTGTCAGTTTGTGACAGTTAGTGTTAGGGCAGTTAGTATTACCCCCCCTTTAGGTCTAGGATACCCCCCTAACCCCCCCTAATAAAGTTTTAACCCCTTGATCACCCCCCCTCACCAGTGTCGCTAAGCGATCATTTTTCTGATCGCTGTATTAGTGTCGCTGGTGACGGTAGTTAGGAACGTAAATATTTAGGTTCGCCGTCAGCATTTTATAGCGACAGGGACCCCCATATACTATCTAATAAATGTTTTAACCCCTTGATTGCCCCCTAGTTAACCCTTTCACCACTGATCACCGTATAACTGTTACGGGTGACGCTGGTTAGTTCGTTTATTTTTTATAGTGTCAGGGCACCCGCCGTTTATTACCGAATAAAGGTTTAGCCCCCTGATCGCCCGGCGGTGATATGCGTCGCCCCAGGCAGCGTCAGATTAGCGCCAGTACCGCGAACACCCACGCACGCAGCATACGCCTCCCTTAGTGGTATAGTATCTGATCGGATCAATATCTGATCCGATCAAATCTATACTAGCGTCCCCAGCAGTTTAGGGTTCCCGAAAACGCAGTGTTAGCGGGATCAGCCCAGATACCTGCTAGCACCTGCGTTTTGCCCCTCCGCCCGGCCCAGCCCACCCAAGTGCAGTATCGATTGATCACTGTCACTTACAAAACACTAAACGCATAACTGCAGCGTTCGCAGAGTCAGGCCTGATCCCTGCGATCGCTAACAGTTTTTTTGGTAGCGTTTTGGTGAACTGGCAAGCACCAGCCCCAGGCAGCGTCAGATTAGCGCCAGTACCGCTAACACCCACGCACGCAGCATACGCCTCCCTTAGTGGTATAGTATCTGATCGGATCAATATCTGATCCGATTAGATCTATACTAGTGTCCCAAGCAGTTTAGGGTTCCCAAAAACGCAGTGTTAGCGGGATCAGCCCAGATACCTGCTAGCACCTGCGTTTTGCCCCTCCGCCCGGCCCAGCCCACCCAAGTGCAGTATCGATCGATCACTGTCACTTACAAAACACTAAACGCATAACTGCAGCGTTCGCAGAGTCAGGCCGGATCCCTGCGATCGCTAACAGTTTTTTGGTAGCGTTTTGGTGAACTGGCAAGCGCCAGCGGCATAGTACACCCCGGTCGTAGTCAAACCAGCACTGCAGTAACACTTGGTGACGTGGCGAGTCCCATAAGTGCAGTTCAAGCTGGTGAGGTGGCAAGCACAAGTAGTGTCCCGCTGCCACCAAAAAGACAAACACAGGCCCGTCGTGCCCATAGTGCCCTTCCTGCTGCATTCGCCAATCCTAATTGGGAGCCCACCACTTCTGCAGCGCCCGTACTTCCCCCATTCACATCCCCAACCAAATGCAGTCGGCTGCATGAGAGGCATTTTTATGTCCTCCCGAGTACCCCTACCCAGCGAACCCCCCAAAAAAGATGTTGTGTCTGCAGCAAGCGCGGATATAGACGTGACACCTGCTATTATTGTCCCTCCTGTGCTGACAATCCTGGTCTTTGCATTGGTGAATGTTTTGAACGCTACCATGCACTAGTTGAGTATTAGCGTAGGGTACAGCATTGCACAGACTAGGCACACTTTCACAGGGTCTCCCAAGATGCCATCGCATTTTGAGAGACCCGAACCTGGAACCGGTTACAGTTATAAAAGTTAGTTACAAAAAAAAGTGTAAAGAAAAAAAAAAAAAAAACACAAACAAAAATATAAAATAAAAATAGTTGTCGTTTTATTGTTCTCTCTCTCTCTATTCTCTCTCTATTGTTCTGCTCTTTTTTACTGTATTCTATTCTGCAATGTTTTATTGTTATTGTTATTGTTATTGTTATTATGTTTTATCATGTTTGCTTTTCAGGTATGCAATTTTTTATACCTTACCGTTTACTGTGCTTTATTGTTAACCATTTTTTTGTCTTCAGGTATGCCATTCACGACTTTGAGTGGTTATACCAGAATGATGCCTGCAGGTTTAGGTATCATCTTGGTATCATTCTTTTCAGCCAGCGGTCGGCTTTCATGTAAAAGCAATCCTAGTGGCTAATTAGCCTCTAGACTGCTTTTACAAGCAGTGGGAGGGAATGCCCCCCCCCCCCAACATCTTCCGTGTTTTTCTCTGGCTCTCCTGTCTCAACAGGGAACCTGAAAATGCAGCCGGTGATTCAGCCAGCTGACCATAGAGCTGATCAGAGACCAGAGTGGCTCCAAACATCTCTATGACCTAAGAAACCGGAAGCTACGAGCATTTTATGACGTAGATTTCGCCGGATGTAAACAGCGCCATTGGGAAATTGGGAAAGCATTTTATCACACCGATCTTGGTGTGATCAGATGCTTTGAGGGCAGAGGAGAAATCTAGGGTCTAATAGACCCCAATTTTTGCAAAAAAGAGTACCTGTCACTACCTATTGCTATCATAGGGGATATTTACATTCCCTGAGATAACAATAAAAATGATTTAAAAAAAAAAAAATGAAAGGAACAGTTTAAAAATAAGATAAAAAAATAATAATAATAAAGAAAAAAAAAAAAAAAAAAAAAAAAAAAGCACCCCTGTCCCCCCTGCTCTCGCGCTAAGGTGAACGCAAGCGTTGGTCTGGCGTCAAATGTAAACAGCAATTGCACCATGCATGTGAGGTATCGCCGCGAAGGTCAGATCGAGGGCAGTAAGTTTAGCAGTAGACCTCCTCTGTAAATCTAAAGTGGTAACCTGTAAAGGCTTTTAAAGGCTTTTAAAAATGTATTTAGTTTGTCGCCACTGCACGTTTGTGCGCAATTTTAAAGCATGTCATGTTTGGTATCCATGTACTCGGCCTAAGATCATCTTTTTTATCTCATCAAACATTTGGGCAATATAGTGTGTTTTAGTGCATTAAAATGTAAAAAAGTGTGTTTTTTCCCCAAAAAATGCGTTTGAAAAATCGCTGCGCAAATACTGTGTGAAAAAAAAAAATGAAACACCCACCATTTTAATCTGTAGGGCATTTGCTTTAAAAAAAATATATAATGTTTGGGGGTTCAAAGTAATTTTCTTGCAAAAAAAAATTAATTTTTTTATGTAAACAATAAGTGTCAGAATGGGCTTTGTCTTCAAGTGGTTAGAAGAGTGGGTGATGTGTGACATAAGCTTCTAGATGTTGTGCATAAAATGCCAGGACAGTTCAAACCCCCCCCAAATGACCCCATTTTGGAAAGTAGACACCCCAAGCTATTTGCTGAGAGTCATGTTGAGTCCATGGAATATTTTATATTGCGACACAAGTTGCGGGAAAGAGACAATTTTTTATTTTTTTTATTTTTTTTTGCGCAAAGTTGTCACTAAATGATATATTGCTCAAACATGCCATGGGAATATGTGAAATTACACCCCAAAATACATTCTGCTGCTTCTCCTGAGTACGGGGATACCACATGTGTGGGACTTTTTGGGAGCCTAGCCGCGTACGGGACCCCGAAAACCAAGCACCGCCTTCAGGCTTTCTAAGGCCGTAAATTTTTGATTTCACTCTTCACTGCCTATCACAGTTTCGGAGGCCATGGAATGCCCAGGTGGCACAAAACCCCCCCAAATGACCCCATTTTGGAAAGTAGACACCCCAAGCTATTTGATGAGAGGTATAGTGAGTATTTTGCAGACCTCACTTTTTGTCACAAAGTTTTGAAAATTGAAAAAAGAAAAAAAAAAAATTTTTTCTCGTCTTTCTTTATTTTCAAAAACAAATGAGAGCTGCAAAATACTCACCATGCCTCTCAGCAAATAGCTTGGGGTGTCTACTTTCCAAAATGGGGTCATTTGGGGGGGGTTTTGTGCCACCTGGGCATTCCATGGCCTCCGAAACTGTGATAGGCAGTGAGGAGTAAAATCAAAAATGTACGCCCTTAGAAATCCTGAAGGCGGTGCTTGGTTTTCGGGGTCCCGTACGCGGCTAGGCTCCTAAAAAGTCCCACACATGTGGTATCCCCGTACTCAGGAGAAGCAGCTAAATGTATTTTGGGGTGCAATTCCACATATGCCCATGGCAAATAGCTTGGGGTGTCTACTTTCCAAAATGGGGTCATTTGGGGGGGGTTTGTGCCATCTTGGCATTTTATGGCCTTCAAAACTGTGATAGGAAGTAAGGAGTGAAATCAAAAATTTATGCCCTTAGAAATCCTGAAGGCGGTGCTTGGTTTTCGGGGCCCCGTACGCGGCTAGGCTCCCAAGAAGTCCTAAACATGTGGTATCCCCATACTCGGGAGAAGCAGCAGAATGTATTTTGGGGTGTAATTCCACATATGCCCATGGCATGTTTGAGCAATATATCATTTAGTGACAACTTTGTGCAAAAAAAAAAAAAAAAAAGGTGTTACTTTCCCGCAACTTGTGTCAAAATATAAAATATTCCATGGACTCAACATGCCTCTCAGCAAATAGTTTGGGGTGTCTACTTTCCAAAATGGGGTCATTTGGGGGGGTGTGTGCCATCTTGGCATTTTATGGCCTTCAAAACTGTGATAGGTAGTGAGGAGTGAAATCACAACATTACGCCCTTAGAAATCCTGAAGGCGGTGCTTGGTTTTCGGGGCCCCGTATGCGGCTAGGCTCCCAAAAAGTCCCACACATGTGGTATCCCCATACTCAGGAGAAGCAGCTAAATGTATTTTGGGGTGCAATTCCACATATGCCCATGGCCTGTGTGAGAAATATATCATTTAGTGACAACTTTGTGCAAAAAAAAAAAAATTGTCACTTTCCCGCAACTTGTGTCAAAAAAGAAAGTATTCCATGGACTCAACATGCCTCTCAGCAAATAGCTTGGGGTGTCTACTTTCCAAAATGGGGTCATTTGGGGGGGGGTTGTGCCATCTGGGCATTTTATGGCCTTCAAAACTGTGATAGGTAGTGAGGAGTGAAATCAAAAATTTATGCCCTTAGAAATCCTGAAGGCGGTGATTGGTTTTCGGGGCCCCGTACGCGGCTAGCTCCCAAAAAGTCCCACACATGTGGTATCCCCATACTCAGGAGAAGCAGCTGAATGTATTTTGGGGTGCAATTCCACATAGGCCCATGGCCTGTGTGAGCAATATATCATTTAGTGACAACTTTTTGTAAATATATTTATTTTTTTTTTGTCATTATTCAATCACTTGGGACAAAAAAAAAAAAATATTCAATGGGTTCAACATGCCTGTCAGCAATTTCCTTGGGGTGTCTACTTTCAAAAATGGGGTCATTTGTGGGGGGTTTTGTACTGCCCTGCCATTTTAAAACCTCAAGAAATGACATAGGCAGTCATAAACTAAAAGCTGTGTAAATTCCAGAAAATGTACCCTAGTTTTTAGACGCTATAGCTTTTGCGCAAACCAATAAATATACGCTTATTGACATTTTTTTTACCAAAGACATGTGGCCGAATAAATTTTGGCCTAAATGTATGACTAAAATTGAGTTTATTGGATTTTTTTTATAACAAAAAGTAGAAAATATCATTTTTTTTCAAAATTTTCGGTCTTTTTCCGTTTATAGCGCAAAAAATAAAAACGGCAGAGGTGATCAAATGCCATCAAAAGAAAGCTCTATTTGTGGGAAGAAAAGGACGCAAATTTCATTTGGGTACAGCATTGCATGGCCGCGCAATTAAAAGTTAAAGCGACGCAGTGCCAAATTGGAAAAAGACCTCTGGTCCTTAGGCAGCATAATGGTCCGGGGCTCAAGTGGTTAAACAATTACAATTTTTGTATCTGTGAGGGCTAAGAGTGTTGTGGCACCACCACCCAAGGCCCAATTTTCTACCCCTGTTTAACAGGGGCATGTAATTACAATTTTTGATATAATATTTAACAGCAGGGCCGTTCCTGCGCCCAACAAGAGTAACTGTGAGGGGTTACAGTGTTCTGGCACCACCAACACCTAAGGCCCAATTTTCCTGCAGAGTATATAGGGCAGGCCACATAGTATTTATACTGCTGTTCAGAGTATATAATGCCTGGGGGCCCCCCACGCCATTTTTTTTTTTTACATTTTGGTGTGGGGTTCCCCTTAATATCCATACCAGACCTGAATGGCCTGGTATGGATCTTGGGGGGACATCCACGCCATTTTTTGGGGTATTTTTGGCGCTGTTTTTTTTTTCAATTATATTTATCTATATTGCCGGGATCCGACAATACATTACAGCCACTAGCAGTTTTAAATGACATTTTTTACTTTAGAGATGTCATTTTGCTGTGGTACTGTTAAAAAAAACATGGGAAGGATGTGCTACTTTACAGGCAGACTAAGGAGACACCCCCCCCCCCGGCACGATATTTAAAGGAATATTTATTTTTTATTGTTTCACTTTAAGCATTATTAAAATCACTGCTCCTGAAAAAAACGCAGTTTTTAAAACTTTTTTTGCATTCATACATGTCCCCTGGGGCCAGGACCCAGGTCCCCAAACACTTTTTATAGCAATAACTTGCATATAAGCCTTTAAAATTAGCACTTTTGATTTTTCACGTTTGTGTCCCATAGACTTTAACGGAGTTCACACACATTTCTTGCCTGTTCGCATGTTCTGCTGCAAACCGAACCAGGGGGTGCTTGACTCATCCCTATTCTTAAAGTGTAAATAATACAATCAATATTCCACAGGGTGTATTTACGCTGCTATGCTGTCTTCGGCTGAGGACAATTGAAACCTGTTTAATCACATATGTATATATTGCACCATGTTACCTTAGGATAGAATGCATTTGCATTGCTGTTGATTCTCTCTTTCAGGTGTTGCTTTGTCGGTGCTTCTTCCTTGGCTAAGGAAAGACAGCGATCTACCCTGCCGTTAACACTAACCTTTTTCCATATTATCACTGTACATATATTTTAGATAGATAGTGAGAAATCAAGGTTGTTGCTTAGGCCTGCCTTTAAAATTGTACATAGATATATTTGATACTTTATTGTCTTATATGACCTAATATAACTTCTTTTATGTCTATTTTGATACCTATATTTATTGCATGTGGTACGCCACATTATATATATATATATATATATATATATATATATATATATATATATATATATATATATATATATATATATATTCTTATATTGTTAACCCTTTCCTTTTTCCCCACCCATCCCAGTTTTGCCAGGACACTCATTCCCAGGAGTAGTTATCCTGGTTGATTGGTAGAAATCTGTTGATTTCTCCCTAGTGCTTTGTTGCACTTTTCTCTTCTACCACTAGGTGGCTGGGTACTTGTTGGTACTAGATACGAGAAGGGCAACGCAAGGTCAGGTTATGGCTATATGGGGTATCTCAGCCAATGGACAGGGGTTTTCTTGGATTCCTTGGCATGCAGGGTGGAGTCATGTGATCTATGCGCTGTGCCACCTGGACGTCTGTCTGAGTGGACGTGTGTCATATTGCCCGGGCTGCTAGGCCAGAGATTGGACCTATCCTGGGCACACCTGGCTGCTAGGCTGTCTGAGGGCCTATCCAGAAGGAAGAGAGCAGCGCAGGGTTGGGACTGCGGCTTGCAGTCCAACCAAAAAGTGATGGTTCTGCCGGCTGGAGAACTTGTCATGGTCGGAGGTAGAGGAGAAGCTGTCGCCAGTAAGGGACTATCCGCCTAATTACCAGGGACCACAGTGAGTAACTGAAGCAAGTACCGGAGAAACATTCTCACCAGCCGAGGAAGGTAAAGAATCGTGAAACTTCAGTGGGTATCAAGCCAGGGACCCAGCCAGCGGAGGTGACGCTTGCAGAGCCAGGGACCAATCAGGCCAGGGGGGTGAAGCTTGAGAGGTATCTAGAGTGCCAAGCTAGGGACCCAGCAGAGAAGCAGGGGTGACACTTGAGGAAGATACCACCGTGAAGATTGGAGGAGCTCAAGGGATTCAGTGACAGCAAATCAGCGGGTCTAGTGAGAAACTGGGAGCTCAGAGTGCTGAAGAGCTACAAGGAGCGATTTTAGTGAAAGTGAAGAAACTGTTAAGCTTTGTGTTAGGAACTATTAAAGACTGTTGCCATAGGAGACAGCATTCCTAAACAAGCAGATGTGTCATCTTGTCATCTTGCTGGATGCCTTTCCCTGCATGGCTGTCCTCCTGTTGTCTAGGAGTAAGCCAAATTAATCTTGCAACTACCTAAGGGTGTCCTGGCCCTAACCCTCTCTCCCCCAAAAAAGTTTAAGAGAAATAAACTTTCTTTTGCATTCAAGAAGTGTCTGGTGCCCAATAACTTTAACTACTCTGCACCCACCATGCCTCACAACCCACTACATACAGAAGGATGTCAGCTATCCCTGGAGGTTCTCATTAGATCAAAGGAGGCCTGGGACCTTGCTACACATTAAAGGCCCTTATATAGGAAGCCACCATACGTAATTAGCATAGTTTGCTGATGACCTTCTTCTATATCTAACACACCCTCGCCTTTCTATGCCTTCTATCTTACAAGAGTTTCAACAATTTGGTCTTTACAGTAATTTTAGGGTGAATATTTCTAGGCCCGAGTTCCTAGGGGGTTGATTTTCTAAAACTGGAGAGTGCAAAAGCTGTGCATGGTAATCAGCTTCCAGGTTTTATAACAAGATATAGGGCCAAGGAAGGAAAATTCTTAATAGGGACAGGAGAATTGCTTGGCTCTCACCAAGTAAAGACCTGTGTACCATCCCAGTGATGCACCAATGCTAGCTCTAAAAACTGATCTACCCAGCAGGGCAGGCAGCGAAACGTTTTATTGAAATGTTCAGAAAGAATGCTGCTGCTTTAAAGTGTAATGCCCTGTACACACGACCAGTTTTCCCGTCGGAATAAACTCTGAAGGTTCTTCCGACGGAGTTCTGACGGAATTCCGCTCAAGCTGTCTTATAAATACACGGTCACACCAAATTCCGACCGTCCAGAACGTGGTGACGTACAACACGTAAGACGGGACTAGAAAACGGAAGTTCAATAGGCAGTAGCCAATAGCTTCCGTCTTGTACTTGCTTCAAAGCATGCGTCGTATTTGGTACCTCAGAACAGCATACAGACGAGCGGTTTTCCTGATAGGAATTGGTTCCGTCGGAAAAATTTAGAACATGTTCTCTTTCTAGGTCCGTCAGAATTTTCGACGTAAAAAGTCCGATTTGGCATACACTCGATCGGAATATACGATGAAAAGCTTACGTCTGACTTTTTCTGTTGGACATTCCGCTCGTGTGTACAAGGCATAACTGTACCTCTTTGTATGAAAATGTAGCCACATTCCTAATAAACCCCACATGCATACACCACCACTAGGGATGAGCTTCGTGTTCATGTCGAACCCATGTTTGACTCTAACATCGTGTGTTCGGTCGTTCGCCGAATTACGAACGATATGGGCCGCTTGTGCCAAATTCGAGTGGAGCGTCACGGCCCATAATTCACTGCGGCATCGCAGTGCATTGCTGGCTGATGATTGGCCAAGCATGCACTATTAACCGCATGCTTGGCCAATCACAGCGCCGTCTGAACAGAGCTGTAATTGGCCAAAGCCAGGTGCTTGTGTAGGCTCTTGACATATTTCCAGTTACTGTACTGTGTACCCTGCACAGTTGCCCCTACAGTATAGCTACCTGAAGACAAGTGCAGGTGTTATCATACTAATAATACTACAGGCAGGCAGTATAATCGGTATATATATATATCTTTATCTATATCCCAGTTTTGTGCAGCTCACTGCAGGCCAATAGTATGTCTGGAAGGCCAACAAGGAGAGGCAGACAGTCACAAGCCAATAAAAGAGGGCAAGCAGGCTCTGTGTCTAGAGGCAACAGTGCTGGTCGTGGACATGGTGCATCCTCATCAGCACGTGGCCATGGGACACGCTTGGCCTTTTTTTCGGCAGCTGGCCGTGTTGAGCCGCAACATGCGGAAGACTTGGTCGAGTGGATGACCAAGCCGTCCTCATCCTCCTCATCCTCTCTCACCCAGGCTCAGGGTACTTTGTCTGGCAAAGCAGCTGCCAACGTGGCCTCTTCCCTCGGCTCAATCGCCTCAGTGACTCCTTCCCCAGCCCCACTATGTCCTCCTGAGGAGTCCCTCGAACTGTTTGACCACAGTGTTGGATACATGCTCCAGGAGGATGCCCAGCGTTTTGAAGGCTCTGATGATGATACTGAGTTAGATGAAGGCAGTAACGTGAGCACGGACAGAGGGGGTGCCCAAGAAGGACAGCAATCTGGCAGCCATGTTCCCCCTGCTGCAGCATACTGCCAGGTTTGCTCCAGTGATGAGGAGGGAGGGGATGATGAGGTCACTGACTCAACGTGGGTGCCTGATAGGAGAGAGGAGGAGGAGGAGGCACATCACCAACGAAGCAGGTTGCCCTCCAGGGGCCAGCCTAAGGACCCACTGACTGCATCACACCGCAGAGCTCCGCATGTGCAGGGCGCTGCTGTCTCTGCACGTTATTTCAAAAGTTCTTTGGTGTGGGCCTTTTTTGAGAAAAGTGCATCAGATCGCACAGCTGCTATTTGCAACATTTGTCTCAAGCGTATCTCGCGTGGCCAAAACATCTCCCACTTGGGCACCACATCAAAGAACAAAGAAGTTGTTCCGCCACCACGCCTCCAAAATGCCACTATTGGTGATTCTGACACACCTCTCTTCTCCACCCCCTCCTCTTCTTCTTCCTCCATGGCCTCTTCCTGTGCTTTGTCCTCGGAACCAGCGGTGCTCCGTAGGCGTTCAAGGGGCTACGCAAGTACGCAGGCCAAAAGATGCCATGCGGTGCTTGAGCTGGTGTGCTTGGGGGACAGGAGCCACACTGGGGCAGAGGTTCTGTCAGCTCTGCAGGGGCAGGTTCAGAGGTCGTTGACGCCATGCCAATTTAAGGCAGGAATGGTGGTTTGCGACAATGGCACAAAACCTCCTCTCCGACAGGGACAAATGACCCATGTGCCCTGTTTGGCTCACGTCCTTAACTTGGTGGTGCAGCGGTTCTTGGGCAGGTACCCGGGCTTACAGGATGTCCTGAGGCAGGCCAGGAAAGTCTGTGTGCATTTCCGCCGGTCATATAATGCCAGTGCTTGGCTGGCAGACCTCCAAAAGGAATTTAACCTGCCCAAGAACCGCCTAATCTGTGACATGCCCACCAGGTGGAACTCAACGTTGGCCATGCTGCAGCGGCTGCACATGCAGCAGAGGGCCATCAATCAGTACCTGTGCGACTATGGCACCAGGACAAGGTCAGGGGAGCTTGTTTTTTTTTCCGCACGCCAGTGGGCCATGATCAGGGATGCATGCACTGTCCTGTCACCATTTGAGGAGGCCACGAGGATGGTGAGCAGTGACAGTGCATGCATCAGGGACACTGTCCCCCTTGTCCACCTGTTGGAGCACACGCTGCGTGGAATAATGGACAGGGCACTTGAGGCAGAACAGAGGCAGGAAGAGGAGGACTTCACTGGCTCTCAAGGCCCCCTTTATCCAGTGTTCCTGCGTGCCCGCCGATCACACAGGAAGAGGAGGAGGAGGAGGATTGTGTCAGCATGGAGGTGGAGCCTGGCACTCAGCATCAGCAGCAGTCTTTAAGTGATCATTTACAGTCCCAAGAAACCCATGGACTTGTACGTGGCTGGGAGGAGGTGGCTGTGGATCATGTCATCCTTAGTGACCCAGAGGACTCCGGACCGAATGCCTCAGCAAACCTACGCTGCATGGCCTCCCTGATCCTGCAAAGCCTGCGGAAGGATCCTCGTATTCGTGGTATCAAGGAGAGGGATCAATACTGGCTGGCAACCCTCCTTGATCCACATTACAAGGGTAAGGTTGCGGACCTTATCTTGCCATTGCAGAGGGAGCAGAGGATGAAACATCTTCGGGAGGCCTTGCAGAAAGGTCTGTGCAACGCGTTCCCAGAGACTGGGAGGTTACAAACTCCTGTTCCTGGACAACGTGCTGCTGAGGCTTCGGTCAGTCAAAGAAGGAGCGGTGGAGAAGGTGGCCGCCTGGCCAATTCATTCAGACAATTTTTTAGTCCGCAGCCCCAAGGTATGATCGGTTCCAGCAACCATCGCCAGCGTCTGTTTTACATGGTGCAGGAATACCTAGCGGCAAGATCTGACTTGGACACCTTTCCCACCGAAAATCCTCTGGGTTACTAGGTCTTGAGGATGGATCACTGGCCAGAGCTTGCACAGTATGCAATTGAGCTACTGGCCTGTCCTGCATCCACTGACTTTGTAACCGATCACAGGGTGTGTCTGTCCACCGACTTGGTCAATCAACTGACCTTCATAAAAATGAATCAGTCTTGGATGACCACCAGCTACAAAGCACTTGATGCTGATGTAACCGAATAATTTTTTTTGAAATGTCAGATCCCTTCAAAGACTGCCTATGCTAAGTGACTATCCTATGCTGAGTAATTATCCTCTTCCTCCTAAATGATCATGCTGATAGCTTGTAAGAACATTTTTGGTTCTGGGCACCGCCACCAGTGGCTAAGGCTCAATTTTTCAGCCCCTGTTTAACAGGGGCATGTAATTACAATTTTTGATGCAATTCTTTGCAGCAGGGCTAGTTCCTGCGCTCCAACTAGAGTATCTGTGCGGGGTTGCAGTGTTGTGGCACCAGCACCAGTGCCTAAGGCCCAATTTTTCTGTCCCTGTTCAACAGGGACATGTAATTAGAATTCTTGATCTAATATTTCACAGCAGGGCCCGTTTCTGCGCCCACCAAGAGTAACTGTGAGGACTTACAGTGTTGTGGCACCTGCACCACCACCACCACCAAAGGCCCAATTTTTCTGCCCCTGTTCAACAGGGGCATGTAATTACAATTCTTGATATAATATTTCACAGCAGGGCCCTGTGAGGGCTTACAGTGTTGTGGCAACACCAACACCTAAGGCCCAAATTTCTGCTGAGTATATAGGGCAGGCCCCTACTTTCAAACATCCAACTTACAAACGACTCCTACTTGCAAACGGAAGGAGACAACAGGAAGTGAGATGAAATCTACCCCTAGGAAGGGAAATTCTCTCCTGTAAGAGTTAATATGGGAAAAACATTTCTCCTTTCCACTGATGCTTTATCACCAATCCTTGTTTCACTAAAAACCCCACATTTTCAAAAAACATTTGTCATTGGGACAAAAAGTGAGGTGAAATCGTCTGAAGAGGAGCACAGACAGCAAAACAAATGCCACAGGGGTGATAATCTTTCCCTATATTTTCCAAATAGCTTAAAATAGGGACTGTTCTAAGCACGGGAAACACGCGCCACTTTACAGGCATACTATAGACATCTCCCAGGTACGATATTTAAAGGAATATTTCACTTTTTTTTTTTTTTACTTTAAGCATCATTAACCACTTCAATACAGGGCACTTAGACACCTTCCTGCCCAGACCAATTTTCAGCTTTCAGCGCTGTCGCAGTTTGAATGACAATTACGCGATCATACAACACTGTACCCAAACTAAATTTTTATCATTTTGTTCGCACAAATAGAGCTTTCTTTTGGTGGTATTTGATCACCTCTGCGGTTTTTATTTTTTGCGAAACAAATAAAAAAAGACCGAAAATTTTGAAAAAAATAAAAGTTTTGCTTTTGTTTCTGTTAAAAAACATTGTAAATAAGTAAGTTTTCCCTTTCACTGATGGGCACTGATACGGCGGCACTGACAGGCACTGATACGGCGGCACCGATGAGGTGGCACCAATGAGCGGGCACTAACGGGCACTGACGATGGGCACTGATATACGGCACTGATGGGCACTGGTAGGCAGCACTGATGGGTGGCACTCATATGCAGCACTGATGGGCATTGATAGGCAGCACTGATGGGCACTGATGGGTGGCACTGGGTGGTACTGGTTGGCACTGATGGGCACTGATAGGCGACACTGATGGGCAATGAAAGGCGGCACTGCTGGGCACTGATAGGGTGGCGCTGATAGGCGGTACTGCTGGGCACTGATGGGCAATGATAGGCGGCACTGATGGGCACTGATACGTGGCACTGATGGGCACTGATACGCGGCACTGATATGAGGCACTGATGGGCATCCCTGGTGGCACTGGCAGTGGTAGGCATTGAGGTGGGCACTGATTGACAGCTGCCTGGGCACAGATTGGCAGCTGCCTGGGCACACAGTGGCATTTCCCTGGGGGTCTAGGGGCATACCTGGTGGTCCAGTGCAGATGGCTTCCCTGGTGGTCCTGGGCGGCTTCCCTGGTGGGATCCGAGGGGGGGCTGTGCTGATAAACAATCAGCACAGACCCCCCCTGTCAGGAGAGCAGCCGATCAGCTCTCCTCTACTCGCGTCTGTCAGACGCGAGTGAGGAAAAGCCGATCACTGGCTCTTTCTATTTACATCGTGATCAGCCGTGATTGGACACGGCTGATCACTTGGTAAAGAGTCTCCGTCGGAGACTCTTTACCTAGATCGGTGTTGCAGGGTGTCAGACTGACACCCCGCAACAACGATCGCCGCGATGCGTGCCCCCGGGCGAGCGCAGCGGCTCGATATTCCTGATCACGTCATATGACGTCCGGTCAGGAATATCAAACCACTTTGCCGTCGTCATTTGGTAATAGGGCGGGCGGCAAGTGGTTAAAATCACTGCTCCCGAAAAAACGGCCGTTTTTAAAACTTTTTTTTGCATTGATTTATGTCCCCTGGGGCAGGACCTGGGTCCCCAAACCCTTTTTAGGACAATACCATGCAAATTAGCCTTTAAAATTAGCACTTTTGATTTCGAACGTTCGAGTCCTATAGACGTCAATAGGGTTCTAACGTTCGTGCGAATTTTCGGTCCGTTCGCAGGTTCTGGTGCGAACCGAACCAGGGGTGTTCGGCTCATCCCTAACCACCACCAAGTTATGTCCATCACTTTTTCTTCCTGGGTATGTAGCTCACTTACAAGATCTCCAGATCTAATACCTGGACCCAAGAGCACAAATATTGTGATATCTTGACAGTCTTCTGCAGGAGGTGCACACAGACAAACAGTCCAGTATCTTCATGATGCCAGAACTATGCAGAGTGGTGCATATTTACAGTATTCAAGTTTTAGTAAATCATGCCTGTCTTGCTAGCCTCAACCCAGCTACAACAAATATGCTCCTCCTATACAATAATAAAAATGTGGGGGTTTAGAGGGATTATAGCGGTGCCAGAGAGAAGGAAAAATAGGAATGCTGCTAAAATTAACAGAGATACTTTATTAGCAAAAATTAGCACATACAAAAAGACAGGTCATTAAAATGGGTGCAGTTCACACATTAGTTGATACAGATCTATTACAGTGGAGTAGGCCTGGTGAGGAGGACCTTCAAAACAGGTGCTCAATTCCTACATGTTTCGCCAAGTCATTGGCTTCTTCAGGGAATAGTGTGAGCCTGTAGCAACATTAAAGATCTATACATAGGAACAAAAGCAAAATAAGATACAAGATAAAAACAGATAATATTGAAGGTGTACAAGTCAACAAACATAAATTAGGATGTGTGGCTGAACTAGATCCCCAATGGGAGGCCAGAAACCCCCCATCCCAAAGGACGTACCTGAAGGCCAGACACCCAAGGTGAGGCACGGCACGGGGCACCCCAGCCAGAGGCCACGCAGGTTGCGCCGTATCTATGACTGCAGGGGGCATACAAAAGACCTGGCAATCAAATATTATACCATTAGGTGGTGAGCATCAAGGGGACAGTACAAGGGAAATAAGGACATAATCAAATGAGTGGGATTATTATCGCCACATCAGATCAATAAGGCTAACATAGCCACTATAACTTACAGTTTAAAATAAATATGTTTCAAGAGAAGCGCCTGAAGGAAGCTGGAGGGATATACTCAGAAACGGAATAAAAAGTATGGATGTTTATCTAAAAATCCAAAACCAATATAAGTTAACTGTAAAGAAACAATAATTCAATTACATACACACAGTATGCAAAAGATAGGAACAATATTTAGAAGAAAGCTTACCCAGGAAGCAATTACAGGACGATTGGAAATGTGAGAGGTACCAAACAGATACCCTGCACATATGTGGGAAGCACAGGATAGGATTAGTTTGAGCAGCAACAGAGATAATTACTTCTGAAATCCTGATATAAAACGAATGAGGTAAGCTTATGGCCATGGGAAAAGAAAAAGATAAATTGCTGAAAGGAGGGGATGATATAGACCAGATACAACATACCATGAGAGTATTCCAACTGAAATGACAGGCGTTTCTCGTGTCCAGCTGACAGTCAGGACAGGCCGGCTTAAGTATGCCCCCCACACCTGATCGGCCCAGCTGATCAGGTGTGCGGACGCAATGTTGGGCTTCTGCACATGCGCCCGCGGCGACATTCTCAGAGTCTACAAGGTCCAAGATGCACCGCGGGCGAATGCCCGAGTCACGTGACCCGCGTATGAAGGCCTAATAGGCAAACGGAACAGCGCTGTCAATTGAAAGAAAGACAGCGAATCCATGTACCAGGGCCAGATGGTGGGCGCGGGGCAGAGCGGCACGGAGCATTTGCGCAGAAGCCGGATGGGCAGACACAGAGGTGCTGCCCTGGGCGTCCATACAGTCAACAACAACGCCAAATGCGAAGCCAAGGCGGGGGGCCCCCACCACACCACACCAGGGGGGAAAAAAGGCAAACAGGCACATCGATGAGAAAGGGAGCGAAGGGGGCCACCCAGGGGGAAAGGCACGCGAGGGGGAGCGCCCGGGCGTAAACCTCCCAACCAATTCCAGCACCCTAGGGAATGGAAGGGGAGTCCCAGGCGAGTCACCCCGCATCGATCCAGCTACACAAACTAGCAAGATCATAGAAAATAACTGGGACCATTGGTAGACAAGTACCTAGCTCCTCATGTCACCTCTCTGTCCTCCTGTGTGAAAGACACTATTCATCTTCTCCGTATTCTCGATGGGAAACATTTACTCAAAAATGTTTGGCTAGTTGCCTTAGATGTTGAAAGCTTATATAACATCATCCCTCATGATAGAGGTATTGAGGTTATAAAGAAACAACTTCGTGAGAGAGGCCCCAACTTTGATGCATATGGAGACTTTGTTCTCCAACTCTTGAAATTCATACTGACACGCAACTACTTCATGTTTGGCTCCTCCCACTTCCTCCAGGTACAGGGTGTAGCCATGGGGACCAAATGTGCCCCCTCCTACGCCAACCTGTACCTGGGGGGGTGGGAGAGAGAACTCTTTGGTCTGTCTGATTCGTTCCCTCTCCTGTCCAAAGTTCTCTTGGTACAGGTATATTGATGATGTGCTACTTTTTTGGTCCGGTACACGAGAAGAACTATCCCTGTTCATGGATTTTCTAACCACTAATTCTTACAACCTCAAATTTACCATGGAGTGTAGTCAATCTCGGATTCATTTTCTTGACCTCGAAATTAATTTGGATTCCAATGGGAACATTCAGATAGCCCTATATCGGAAACCCTCTTCGGGTAACACCATTTTGCATGCCAGTAGTACCCATCCTAAGCTTCTTCTTAAGAGCATTCCCTTTAGTCAGTATTTAAGACTTAAGAGGAATTGCACCCTCGAGACTGATTTTTTTCAAGCATCACATGACCTGTATGGCAGACTCAGAAATAGAGGATATAGTCACTCTCTTCTCAAGAAAGCCTTTAACAAAGCCAAAAAATTTGATAGAAAGGACCTAATTTTCTCTGACAAGCCTCAAGACACCCAGCAGCCTGTTCGGCTGATCACCCAATACTCCAAACAACATGCTCAAATTAGAGATATTCTTAATCAATCTTGGCCTTTATTAACCACAGATCCCATCATTGCTAAATATCTTAGATCCTATCCTGATATAACACATCGTAGATCCCCCTCATTGAGAGATCGACTGATAAGAAGCCACCATTCTGTTGATATCCAGTCTTCATATAGAATTACTGGAACCTATCAATGTGGCAAGTGTGATGTCTGTACTTTTGTCTCTAATTCTAGGGAACTCGTTCTCCCCAATGGATCGACCCACATTATCAGACATCGAGTCACCTGTGCCACCATGGGAGTGGTATACTTGGCTTCATGCCGATGTGGTTCTTACTACGTCGGCTAGACCAAGCGACCCTTCCAGGTTCGTATCAGGGACCACATTAAACCCCTGTTTAAACGTACCACCACTACAGCCCTTAACCGACATATTGCAATTCAACATAATTTTGATCCCAAATTTGTTCGGTTTTCCCCGCTCAAGCATGTACCTTTGCATGCTCGAGGTGGGAGCACTGATAACAAATTATTACAGCTTGAGACCAAGTGGATCCATACTTTACAGGCCACAAAATTTCCTGGGCTAAATGAACACATTAGTTTCAAACCGTTTCTATAGAACCCTTGTATCCCTTGAATGAACTACTCTTTGCTTTTCAACTTTCGACGTAGTAACTTTCAATATATCTCTTGAGCCCCCTACCCCAAATTCTTCCATCCTAGGTCAGTCTGTGGTGTTCTCTGTGCTCTTTCATTCCTTTCCTCCTCCCTTTCTTCCCCTCCATTCTCCCTTCCCTTCCCCTCCCCCCACCCCCATCAGAACCCACCCCCTTCCTTCTCTCCCCTCTTTTTTCCATAGCCATGGAATGTTCTTTTACACAATCACACCATATGTTCTAAGGAGAATCTGTATTCAATTATCTCCATTAAGATGTTCTCATCTCAGGCTCTTTTTTGTATTATCTACTAATCTTGTGAATCAATTTTGTGATGTTACCTACATAATAATCATATATGTATTGCAAGTCTTTTTCTCTGTTTTCACTATCTTTAGCATTTGTTTATTTTTTCTGTGTTACTACTGGGTCAAGTTAATTTCTATGACCTTGCTAGTTTGTGTGGCTGGATCGACGCGGGGTGGCTCGCCTGGGACTCCCCTTCCATTCCCTAGGGTGCTGGAATTGATTGGAGGGTTTACGCCCGGGCGCTACCCCTCGCGTGCCTTTTCCCCTGGGTGTTGAAATATATAATGGGGTATGGCGCTACCTATAGGATAAATGGGATGGTATATTGGCAAGGGGGTTTGTTTTTGTGTAGACCCTTGCTTTCCTAGCATAGGCTAAACTAGAAGCAATTTTTACCCCCAACTGTACACCCAATAGTGGTACATATTACCACCAAACCTATTATGTGCGAGAGAATATAATGTGCAAATATATGATCTTCAGTGAGAAAATAATACAAATTAAAAAATCATAAATCATGCATGTGAGCACACTAAATAAGGGGGTGTGTACTAAACCCCTGTTTGTGATATATCTTCACCAAAAGACCACCACTGATAGTAATGACTTATTAAACAAAAACATACAGTACACCTTATTTGAATAATGCAAAATACACAAATTAATTAATAGTATAAACAGTGATCATATTCCTTAGTGTACTAAATCATTGGTATTAAGCAAACCCTATACCACATAAACCTCCAGGGTGCGCCAATGCTTAATTAGTGCAAGTAGGTACAAAACACTTGATAATTAGTGATCATAGTCCATCTAAAATAATAAAAGTCTTCAGAACCAGTGTTCAAAATTATTTCCAGAAAAACCGTGGCTGGGGTGCTCTCAGATGATATTGGTGACTTTTTGTGCTCCCCCTCAAGGGTCCCCACTCACAGAATCCAGCAACCCCAAAAGGGGCAAACAGCATAGGGTATCACGGCCACAGTCTCCTCTCCACCACGATCATATGAGGCATCCAAGTTGGTCTCCGCTCACCGTGTTGTTGTTTAAAGTATATTCACAGTGGCTCCCTCGTGGGAAAAGGAATAGAAGGCTCCCATAGTGTAGTAGGTAAAAAGTTTTATTTACAACTCTCCATAAGATTACACCAAAAAATTAAAAAAATTACTAAAATAATGTAGACAAATAAAATAAAAATAAAATCCAGCACTGATAAGTCAAAAACACCATCCCAGGGTGCGTGTGCCAAGTGGAACGTGCCTGAAATCAGGCACGTTCATGGATTCGCCCTGGTACATGGATTCGCTGTCTTTCTTTCGATTGACAGCGCTGTTCCGTTTGCCTATTAGGCCTTCATACGCGGGTCACGTGACTCGGGCATTCGCCCGCGGTGCATCTTGGACCTTGTAGGCTCTGAGAATGTCGCCGCGGGCGCATGCGCAGAAGCCCAACATTGCGTCCGCACACCTGATCAGCTGGGCCGATCAGGTGTGGGGGGCATACTTAAGCCGGCCTGTCCTGACTGTCAGCTGGACACGAGAGTTCAGTTGGAATACTCTCATGGTATGTTGTATCTGCTCTATATCATCCCCTCCTTTCAGCAATTTATCTTTTTCTTTTCCCATGGCCATAAGCTTACCTCATTCGTTTTATTTCAGGATTTCAGAAGTAATTATCTCTGTTGCTGCTCAAACTAATCCTATCCTGTGCTTCCCACATATGTGCAGGGTATCCGTTTGGTACCTCTCACATTTCCAATCGTCCTGTAATTGCTTCCTGGGTAAGCTTCCTTCTAAATATGTTCCTATCTTTTGCATACCGTGTGTATGTAATTGAATTATTGTTTCTTTACAGTTAACTTATAATGGTTTTGGTTTTGGATTTTTAGATAAACATCCATACTTTTCATTCTGTTTCTGAGTATATCCCTCCAGCTTCCTTCAGGCGCTTCTCTTGGAACATATTTATTTTAAACTGTAAGTTATAGTGGCTATGTTTAGCCTTATTGATCTGATGTGGTGATAATTATCCCACTCATTTGATTATGTCCTTATTTCCCTTGTACTGTCCCCTTGATGCTCACCACCTAATGGTATAATATTTGATTGCCAGGTCTTTTGTATGCCTCCTGCAGTCATAGATACGGCGCAATCTGTGTGGCCTCTGGCTGGGGTGCCTCGTGCCGTGTCTCACCTTGGGTGTCTGGCCTTCAGGTACGTCCTTTGGGATGGGGGGGTTCCTGGCCTCCCATTGGGGATCTAGTTCAGCCACACATCCTAATTTATGTTTGTTGACTTGTACACCTTCAATATCATCTGTTTTTATCTTTATCTTATTTTGCTTTTTTGTTCCTATGTATAGATCTTTAATGTTGCTACAGGCTCACACTATTCCCTGAAGAAGCCAATGACTTGGCGAAACATGTAGGAATTGAGCACCTGTTTTGAAGGCCCTCCTCACCAGGCCTACTCCACTGTAATAGCTCTGTATCAACTAATGTGTGAACTGCACCCATTTTAATGACCTGTCTTTTTGTATGTGCTAATTTTTGCTAATAAAGTATCTCTGTTAATTTTACCAGCATTCCTATTTTTCCTTCTCTCTGGCACCACTATAATCCCTCTAAACCCCCAAATTTTTATTATAACTATTTCGGGATGAGGTGCTGTATCTAGTGCAACCTATCTAGCCATACATCCATTTTTCCTCCTATACAATATCTGGCAAATTCACATTCCTATGAATCTATCACAGATTTTTGGTTTGAATTATCTTAATATGTTAAATAAAGTCTGAATAGAACTTAAGACTTACTCATAAAATACTTGTCATGGTTAGGTAAGATCAACGTTCTTAAGCAGGATGTCCTCCCGAGGTTTCTCTATATTTTATGGATACTACCAATTGCTATCCCAATGACTTACTTTAAAACACTACGACTGCTTACTTCTTTTATTTGGAATAATCATCGTCCCGGAATATGATTTAAAATACTATTACGTCCTAGCATTAAGGGAGGGGTGAGTGCCCCAATGTGACATTTTATTATTAGCCAGCGATAGTCGAGTAGTAGACTGGTTTCAACATTTACAAATGACATTATGGGTTCAGCTAGAAGGAGCAATGACATTATGGGATCTACGAGTTCTACCTCAGGAAGGATCCTAAAGCATTCCCAGATACAATGAAAGAAAGTCTTTCTATCTGGGACTGGATTATCCATAAATTACAGGTCTTTCAATATATAGGTCCTATGACACCGCTTTTTAATAATTCGTCATTTCCCCCTGCCGTCTGAGCTCTGGCCTATGGGCCATGGCTTGAGGGTACCCAAGGAAGAAGAGCTACAGTGATACAAAATGAACCTAGCCTTATTTCTATGGAAGCAGGTCCGTTGGAACCTAGAGTCATGGACCACTGTTTCCAGAGATGTCAACTTTACTAATTTGTGCAATCTATTCGATTTATTCCACAGATTCAGACACCACCTACCCCATTAGATGCCCCTTTTCTTCAAGATACTCCACCTACTCATGTAATGTCTGCTATTTATTTAATCCTACAATTTCAGTCTCACAGTATTAGCTAAGTATTAACATTACTCCAGAAGAATGCAATAAATGTTTCATCTTAACCCACAGATTGTCGTTGAACTCGGAATCATATCTGTCTCACTGTCCCTGATACCTGTTGATTCTGCCGTAGAGTCAAGAGAACTATGACCCATATTTTCCCCATTCATCTTTCAGGACAGCACCATAGAGAGACACCGGCTCCTCCCCTCTTAGGAAACACCGCCTTCCAATTCAATATTTAAATCTCATCCGCCCAACAGCCCCTCAGTTCAGGTGTTTCCTCCGGTGGGGAGACACTGCTTGGGAGCCGTGGCAGATCAGTCAGGGAGGCTGAAGCCAAAAGAATCTTCTGAGGAAGAGGGGGAGTCGGGTCTCTCTAACTTTTTTCCTCTACTACATTTTTTCAGTCAGGTAAAGGCTGGGGAAGCCATACTTACCTGCTTTTAAAACTGAATTAGCACGCCTCCCCATCCGGAATTTCCTGTAGGTAATTGAGACATTCAGAGGCTTCAGGTTCATGATAAGCCTGAATTTCCCGAAGGCTTGCGGACCACAAAAATGTGGGAGTAAAAGCCTCTGCCTGTCTCCTCTACAGGAACCCTCACTATCACCTCTTGTTCCTCTAACTCCTGTAGGGAGGATAGAAGAGCTGACGATTTCTCTGCACACTTTGGAAGCTCGGTGACCAAAAGTCTGTGCTGAGGAGGTTCCGAGAATTCTAGCTGGTAACCTCTTCTTATGATCCCTAACACAAACTGGTTGGAGGTGATCATCTCCCATTGTGGGAGGAAGGCCCCCAATCTTCCTCCCACCGTGGTTACCCCGTCATTGGGTCTTCTTGGGCTGTTCAGGAGGGCAAAAAATCGCTCCTCCCCGCCCCTTGCCCTTCTGCCCCCAAGCTTTTTTCTGCCGCTCTCCTTTTGGTGCTTCGAACTATCTCTGAGGGTGAAACTTTCTTTTAGCCTTCTCCCCAAATCTCTTTTTAATGGGAAAGGCCTTTTTCTTATCGGCCGTCCGGTCCAAAACGGTCTCTAACCCTGGGCCAAATAAGAGATCCCCTGTGAGAGGAATTCCACAGAGTTTAACTTTAGATGCGCAGCGTAGCTACTGAGGAAGAATTGCTGAGGGGCAAAGGTTTCTCGGATCGGCTAGTAACAACTCTCCTAAATTGCAGGAAAAGAGAGACGCAAGCCATTTACCTAAAGGTGTGGAAACGCTTTAATAGTTGGTACACAGAAAGCTCCTTCGATGTACGAAGTTCTGTAGCAGTATTAGAGTTTCTGCAGGCAGGAGCGGACAAAGGTTTAGCCCTTAGCACCTTGAAAGGACAGGTATCGGCACTAAGCGTTTTCTTGGAAAAACCGCTAGCTATAGATCCTTGGGTAGCTAGGTTTCTTAGAGCTTTAGGCAGACAGAGGCCTGTTAAAAGTTCCCGATTCCCAGTGTGGGATCTTTCCTTAGTTTTACAGTCTCTTACAGGGGATCCTTTTGAGCCATTGGAATCCTGTACCTTAAAGTTGATCACCCTCAAAACGGTGTTTTTGGTGGCGATCACCACAGCAAGGAGAGTGAGTGAACTCGAAGCCCTTTCTATTAGGGCGCCTTTTTTTCAGGTTTTTCCAGACCGTTTGATTTTTAAGACGGATCCAGCCTTTTTGCCAAAAGTGGCCTCTAGTTTTCATAGGGGGCAAGAAATTATTTTACCTACCTTCTGTTCGAATCCTGTGAGGGAACAAGAGCATATTTTTCACAAACTGGACGTTAGAAGGTGCGTCCTTCAGTACTTAGATAGTACAAAACAGTTTAGGAAATCTGATTCTTTGTTTGTATTATTTTCAGGGGCTAGGAAAGGGTTCAAAGCCTCTAAACGATCAATAGCCAGATGGTTAAGGTTGGCCATTAGCCAGGCCTATGTAATCGGGGGTTTGGATCCCCCGGAGGGTATTAAAGCACATGCCACCAGGGCAGTGGCAACTTCTCAAGCAGAGTGGGCTGGTGCTTCTCCGGAGCAGATCTGTAGAGCAGCAACGTGGTCCAGTTTTTCCACGTTTGTGAAGCATTACAGATTGGACCTGCTGTCAGCCAAAGACCAAGCCTTTGGGCGTAAGGTGCTGCAGGCAGTAGTCCCTCCCTAAGGTAAGGTGCTCGCTTATCCTCTCTATGGTGCTGTCCTGAAAGATGAATGGGGAAAAACTGAGTTACTTACCGGTAACATCCTTTTCCAGGAATCTTTCAGGACAGCACTAGTACCCACCCAGGTTATTGATTATCTATGAGAACTCATCGCATGCGAACGTCAGGTAAGATAAAGATTTGTATGACGTATTCTTGTGTCTCCCCAGCTGGCCGGAGGAACTTGTGAAGAACCGAGGGGCTGTTGGGCGGATGAGATTTAAATATTGAATTGGAAGGCGGTGTTTCCTAAGAGGGGAGGAGCCGGTGTCTCTCTATGGTGCTGTCCTGAAAGATTCCTGGAAAAGGATGTTACCGGTAAGTAACTCCGTTTTTTTTTTTAAAGTTCTCTTTATTGCGTTTTAACGTAAAAAGTATACACAAGACCCAATGGGCCACACACAAAAAGAAACTATTTACATTTCTTTAGCATTGACTCTCTCCTCCTCCTTCCGGACCCTCACTCAGTGAAAAGATCAAAATAATAATAAACGGCCACCTTTTCTTGATAACAGTCAATGGTACATTTAGATATGTCAAATAGTTACATACATGTTAAATCCTACTGCAGGTGCATTCTATTAGGTGCCACTCAATCTTCCACCGTAGTTTCACTATTCATCCAACTGCCCCACAATTTATCAAATTTCTTTGGTATGCCCCTGCTAATGTATGTAGCCTTGTATAAAGGTGCATCCCTATTAACCACACCCTTCCACGCTGATACAGATGGAGGATTGGACTTTTCCATGATAACACTGTCATTTTCCTAGCGTAATAGATTAGGATTGTCAGCAAAGTACGAGTTACTCTTTTTGGGGCTAGATTGTCTACCAGTCCCAAAAGGCACACCTCTGTCATGGGCTGTATACATTATGTGACCCCCTTCCAAAATACTTGGATGTTCAAGCAATTCCAAAAGATATGCATGAAATCGGCAGTGAGGGAACTGCACCAACAGCAACCAGGTGACTGGGTAGGGAACATCTTAGCCAATCCAGCTGGAGTAAGATATATACGATGCAGGAATTTAAATTGAATGAGTTGGTCCCTAGCAGAGACCAATCTAGTAAAATGAATGTACCATTCATCATCCCAGTCATCCCTGTCCATCTGGGGGAACACCTCACCCCACACAGCCCTACATTTTGCAAGGAGATCTCCTCCCTCTCCGAATAGTTGTTTATATTTTGTAGACAAGGCCTTTTCCAAAGTGTCCTCCCTCAGTAAAAACTCTAAATCACTTATTTTCAGGGTAATACCAATATCTCCAAATTGAGCATTGTGTGCATGTCTGAGCTGAAGATAATGGAACAAGTGAGTGTTGGGAAGATTAAACTTAGTTTTCAGAGCATCAAACTGTAGAAATTTCCCACTACTCACTATGACTTTCAGCATCTTAATACCAAATTTAATCCAGATGATTGGATCAGTGTACTCGCAAAAGTGTGTTAATTTGGGATTCTATCAAAGTGGTGTGTGAGGAGAAATCTCAGAAGCACTACCCATCTTGGTCACTGCTACCCATGCCCTACTAGTTGCACGCATGGATATTGTGAGCCTGTACAGAGCTCTGATACCCCGATGCGGGATAAGTGTCAGCGCCTCATAAGAACCAACAATAGCTGCCTCTAGTGTATTGGCAGTGTCATCCTCAGGTAGAGTAAACCACCTGTGCACAAATACTAGCTGGCCCGCTAAGAAATACCTGTGAAAGTCCGGGACCGCCAGTCCCCCTTGTTTCCACGGCAGTTGTAACACCCGGGGGTTAATTCAGGGGTGTTTCCCCTGCCACAGGAAAGTCGTTATGAGTTGATCTATTTTTTTGAAAATATATCTCGGTATCCATACAGGGGAATTCAGAAATATATATAAAAACAGAGGTAAAAATTTCATTTTCACTAAATTCACCCTACCTTTGAGTGTCAAAGGTAGATTCTGCCATGCCTGCAGTCTGGATTTTAGTTTAGTCAAAAGTGGATCGACCTTAAAAGCAATAAAGTCTGATACAGAGTTGGAGATATGTAACCCCAGATATTTGATCACCTCTACCCTCTGCAATGGACAATCTGCGGGAATCTCACATCTGGGGGATGGCGACCTGAGTGAGAGAATCTGGGATTTTCCCCAGTTGACTTTCAGACCCGAAAAATTAGCAAATGAGTAGGAATTTAGGATGTCTAAAGCTGCCGACAGGGAATTCTTGGAGTCTCGCAAAAAAAGAACCATATCATCCGCATACAGTGCCGTTTTTTTCAGTCAAGCTACCCACTGTTAACTATGACCCATATTTGATAGGAATGTCTTCCTATTAAAAATTTTTGGGCAAGGATTGTTAATTTGTAGTATAAATTAATGGGGTTGATAATACCAAAAGTAGTATTACTCTCTGTTGCTCTATCATTCTGGCCCCTATTAAAAAAGCTCAAAAAGGACATTTGTAGGCATTTCCTTTGGATGCAAGAGCTGTGATTCCATTGCATCATGTGCCACTTACCTGCAAAGTAAGCCCACAATGCCTCCGCTTGAGGTCACATTCTGCGCCTGTCTTCCTTCCGAGAGCCGCGGACTCCGTCACTCCTGCGCATGCCCGGGGGAGACGCCAGTCACGGCACTGGCTAGTGAAGAAACTGCTCGGAGGACCATTTCTTCACAGTGCATGCATCGATTATATCATCGGCGCACTGCAAGGTAAATATCTCCTAAACAGCGCATGTTTAGGAGATATTTACTGTACCTATAGGTAAGCCTTATTATAGGCTTACCTATAGGTACAACTTCCGCATTGGGGGTTTACAACCACTTAAATAGTATGGCTCCATGATGGAGACATTTCTTTTTTTCCTTTTTCTCTTTTATATACTATAAGTGTTTTTTGTTCTTCTCTCTCATCTTTTTATTTTTTTATTTATGTATTTTATTTTGATATGTATAATTTTTTAACTGTTAACTTGGCAAGCATCTCTATTTTCAATACATGTTTTCCTTTCCCTGCCCTTCCCTTCTTTCCTCTCCTACCCAGTCATACTGTTCCTTATTTATTCCTGTTTTTTCTTTAATTTATTATGCTTTACTATGTTATGTATGTAGCTATGTAAAGTTTACTCACTTTGCATGGAGTCCCATAATATTGTATACCATAAACCTAATGATAATTCCATGTGCTTTGAATAAAGAGCTATTTGAACAAATACAGGAGTGAAGCCAATGGGAACACATACAAACATAAAAATTTCACAGATCTAAACCTTCCTCACTCTATCCAAAGCGAATAAACATTTTGCCTAAAGATACATTTTAAATGTAAAAATAGAGGCCAGGGAGAATTTTTATCCAACCTAAAATAGCCAGACAGACCTAAATGATATCTAAACCCAATTACTAACATTTCAAATAAGCTTTAACATGTTAATGCAATTCCATGAGTTGTTATCAGTCTTTTTAAATCTGCCACTTTTAAAATCATACCTCATGGTTCTGCCATTGGGGCACTTTCTGTTTTGGAGTGACAACTGTCTCCTAATTGTACCACTGCGTTTCCATCCCGTTACATATAATGAAAACTATAAGTGGCCATGCTGACACACATTGCACAGGCATGTCCCACTGTTATCACTATTAGGAAGAAAGTCCTGATTAACCGCTTCCAGACCAGCTGCTTCAGTTATACTGCGGCAGGTTGGCTCCCCTCCGCAAGCCGTCGTAGCTGTATGTTGGCTCTTTGAGAGGCTTAAGCAGGTGTGTGTCGGCAGCGTGTCCCCGGAGCTGATGCACGTGCCCGGCGGAAGCGATGACCACTGGGCACCCGCGATCGCTTGTGACAGAGAGAGAACCTGGATCTGTGTGCTCCTACTACGTAGGAACACCAATCGGTCTCCTCCCTAGTTAGTCCCACCCCCCCCCCAGTTAGAACACACCTAGGGAACACAGTTAACCCCTTGATCGCCCCCTAGTGTTAACCCCTTCCCTGCCAATGACATTTATACTGTAATCAATGGCTATTTTTAGCTCTGATCACTGTATAAATGTCACTGGTTCCAAAAACGTGTCAAAAATGTCCGATCTGTCCGCCGCAATGTTGCAGTCACAATAACAATCGCTGATCACCGCCATTACTAGTAAAAAAAATAAATAAAAATGCCATATATTTATCCCTTATTTTGTAGACGCTATAACTTTTTCGCAAACCAATCAATATACACTTATTGTAATTTTTTTTTCTACCAAAATATGTAGAAGAATACATATCGGCCTAAACTGAGGAAAAAATTTGTTTAAAAAAAAAAAAAATTGGGCTATTTATTACAGCAAAAAGTACAAAGTATTGTATTTTTTTAAAAATTGTCACTGTTTTTGTGTTTATAGCGCAAAAAATAAAAACTACAGAGGTGATCAAATACCACCAAAAGAAAACTCTATTTGTGGGGAAAAAAGGACATCAATTTTGTTTGGGTACAACGTCGCACCAATTGACAGTTAAAACGATGCAGTGCCGTATCGCAAAAAATGGCCTGGACAGGAAGGAGGTAAATTCTTCCAGGGCTGAAGTGGTTAATGATGTGCAGGTCACTCTGGAGCGAGTGCAGGAAATTGCAGGAAATTGCTGGAATAGGCTGGAGGAGATCAACAGCACTGGGATAGGTAAAAAATGCTAACAGTATTTGATGAAAAAACATGGGAATTGTATTGTACACAGCGTGTAAAAAAAAAAAAATGTCATTGACTTTAAATAAAAACAGCAAAATATTGTTTTTATTTAGGCACATCTAATAAGATTTAGATTAGATTCTTACTTGTTCTACCACATCTAGACTGTAACCAATGATATCTAAATAAGCAATATGAAAACGTAATATAACAAGCCAAATTGCATACCATGTCACTTGCTTTCCTGCAGTTTGGATACTTTAGTTACAATGAAAACAAAAGTACAGTTGTTACTCACATTAACCACACTGATTGAAATAATTTACACCTCCTCCCTGGGTCAGCTGGTAGCCTCTCATGGCTTCCAATACCACCTCTACGCTGATGACACCCAAATCTATTTCTCTACCCCTCAGCTTACTCCTTCAGTCTCCTCATGTATCACTAATTTACTATCAGATATATCAGTCTGGATGTCATACCACTTCCTCAAACTTAACTTATCATCCCCCCCCTCCCCTCGTGGCTCTTCCCCTGATCTCTCTCTGTCAAAATCGATGGCACAACTATAAGCCCATCCCCACGTGCCAAGGTCTTAGGTGTAGTCCTGGACTCTGAACCCTCCTTTAAGCCCCACGTCCAATCACTGTCCAAAGCTTGCTGCCTCAACCTCCGCAACATCTCCAAAAAAAGGCCCTTTCTAACCATAGTCTACCCCCCCCTTCAATCAATCATAAATGCTGCTGCCAGACTCATTCACTCTACCAATCGCTCTGTGTCTGCTACTCCTCTCTGTCAATCCCTCCACTGGCTTCCGCTCACCCAACAAATTAAATTCAAAATACTAACTACTTGCAAAGCCATCCACAACTCTGCCCCCAACTACATCACTGACCTAGTCTCAAAATACCAACCTAATTGTTCTCTTCGTTCTTCTCAAGGCCTCCTGCTCGCTAACTCCCTCATCATCTCCTCCCATGCTTGCCTCCAGGACTTTTCTAGAGCCTCTCTAATCCTATGGAACTCCTTACCCCAATCTGTCAGAATACCTCCTAATCTATTAGCTTTTAGACGATCCCTGAAAACCCTCCTCTTTAGAGAAGCCTATTCTACCCACACCTAACAACTGTATTTTCATTTCCTCCATCTGATTATCCCCCACAGCTATTACCTTTTTGTTCCACTTGACCCTCCCTCCTAGATTGTAAGCTCTAACGAGCAGGTCCCTCTGATCCCTCCTCTATTGAATTGTATTGTAACTGAACTGTCTGCCCCCATGTTGTAAAGCGCTGCACAAACTGGCACTGTATAAATCCTGTATTTTAATAATAATAATAATGATAATTTGTTTAATTTTACCAGAGAATAAAAGATTAAACTTGATTGTTCATGTTGAAAATTTGCTTCAGGTTTGCTCTTGATTTCCTTTCTCCAAATGTTTTTAATTAATACATATCACGCCAATACATAATTAAAGCCTCAACAATATAAAAAGTGAAAAATGTGATGTGATGTAAATATACATTACCATGTTCACAGTTGTTTCCATGGAAGCCTGGCCAGCACTCACAGGTGTAATTTCCAATTGTCTCTATGCATTCTCCATGATGACAAGTGGAATTTCTGCAACTAACTATAGAATAGATAGTGATAGTTACTGAATTGTTGACTATTCCATTTATTTTTAATTAAGATCAGTGATAGCATCTAAAACAACTCACATATAGAAAAACAGAACAAACAATGATAACTAGATATACAGTAATTTGGACAATATATTACTCATAACTAATGTCTTACAAGCATCTTCTAAACTTCAAAGATTTTTCTGTTAAAAACAAAAATTCAAAGATGAATTTCACCAAATTTGCATAAATCTTTTTTGGAAATGAATACTTGTATTCTATACCATATATTTACCGTATGCCATACTGATGCAACTAGAAACATTAAAAAGTATTTGAATTTCTAGTGCATTTTAATATTAGAAAATTGAATTTAAGGGAATGCATTATTTGTGTAGTTTGGAGACATTCTTGCAATCATGTGTATTCTGTATTTTGCATTTGGAAACAAATTGTATGACAAAATATATGTCTTAGTAGGGGCTGTCTACTTGGATTAAAAGACTTTATTTTATGGATTTTCATAAAGCAGCCCCAATCCTCGTCTTCTCAGGTCCCCCACCAGAGCTCCTGACTCCTCCCCTCTGCTGAGTGCCTCCATAGTATTGCTATTGGGGCACCCGTGCAGGCTTGCTCCCGAGGCAGCTCTATGTGTCCATTGACACGCCCCCCCCCTTCCAGCTACCTCCTCGCAGGCTGTGATTGACAGCAACAAGAGCCACTGCTCTTGTGCACATCGCTGGATCGAGATTGGGCTCAGGTAAGTATAAAGGGGGCTGGAGGGGGGGGGGGGGGCAGAGCATTGGAGTTTTTTTACCTTAATGCAGAGAATGCATTAAAGGTAATAAAAAGAAAAACCTTCAGCCTTTACAACCCCTTTAACGATTTGGATATTAAAATAAACACAGTAACTCTAAAAATAGATATACAGTATATATTACGATGAATGCATCTGGATGAACCATTGTTATAATAAAATACTGTTATCTGAGGAGATGTTGAAAATGGGAAGCTATAAATTGAAGGGGCAGATTGAGAGAGCAAAAGAAGCAGTGGTTCCCCTGCGTCAGTAAGCTGCTGCTACAGGGGATTTGAGGGCACACCAGGAACCTGAAGCAATGTTGTTATTTGGACTTTGTTAAAAAACTCAAACACCCAAAATATACCAAACATATGCACAAAAACACAGAGGCAAGGACAAAAAAGACATGTATTTTTTAACTTTTTAGCCCTTCAAAAATACACTTGTTAACATAACAAATGCATTACACCGAATTGTCAAAAAAGTTTACGGTGATGCAGTATTATAGTGTATTCTAATGACCCTGCCCAGTTTATTTTTATTTTGCTTTCTATTTTGATTATGTACTGTACATAGAGTAGAGTTCATTCAATAAAAATAGAGGCATATTCATAAAGCAAAATATGGTGAAGTATATGGACAAGCCCAGGATTACCAAAAACTCAGCATATGGCACGAACTACCTTGAGTGTCAGTACAAAAAACAAAGGAAAGGAGATGCGGGACTTTGAACATGACAATTATAAAAATCCTTATGACAAAATCAATTAAAACAAAATATTTATTTGATTCACATAAAAAAGTTAAAACACTGAATATAACACATCAGCATCCATTAGGAATAAAGAGTGCTAGAGAGCGCTACTTTTTACATTGCTATTCCCACGCTTTTATTTTGACATGTTTCGCCGCGAGGCTTCTTCAGGAAAAAGAGTGGTATAATAGCTACTAAACAGATGAAAATATATATATCAAAATCTATTGAATATACATATATAAGTATCAAACAGATTTACAGCTATATAATAGGGATAAGGATGCATCTCACCATCCAGATACAAGTTCCCAAGAAAAAGGGAATTTCTACCTCGAAGTGATTGGGTATTGAAGCCAATAAAGATCAGATTTTCTAGGTAAGGAGTCTGTTCATGACGGCCTTGTGTGTCTAACCAACAGTATTCCGATCACCCACATATATCGGATCTCCCTCAGAGAGATGTTTTTGTATCCCGGTAATCAGATTAGTGCACAGATACATCCCCCAGAGAGGTATATGTATGCCGGAAATCTGATTAGTGCACGGATATGTCCTACAAGTCAATGAAACACATTAAAACGAATCTATCTCACTGGCAATCGCCTTTGTATTTAAATTATTATCACCTTCAAACATTGCAGACTTTCTTAGTTTGTGCTGCAAATGTTGGGAGCCAATATGTCCACTAGGTGGAGCCAAACACCAACATATTCGCAAACCTGCACTGGAATGTATAGTGGAAATTGTTCTAAGTACCAGTTAAACAGCATTACTATCTATACTCAGAAACATATTCAATAATGAAGACTAGGGATGAGCTGAACAACCCCCTGGTTCGGTCCGCAGCAGAACATGCGCACAGGCATAAACTTTGTGCGAACACCGTTAAAGTCGGGGTGCGAACGTGAAAAATCACTGTTTGGCATGGAGCGGCTCACAGTCAGTTCAGAACAACACTCAGTGGACACACTGAGAACACACTGAGTGTTGTTCTGAACTGACTGTGAGCCGCTCCATGCCAAACAGCAAGACAGCAGAGTCTGAGGACATCTCCAGCAATTGAAAGTGAGAATCATCTGCTGCTTACGGTTGCTGTATGCCAAGGTTGTGGGGAGACCGATTTCCCTGTGCTGACTAAGATTGCCGTAATAGCAGTCACCAGGATCCGGTAAGCGCATTTGATTTTCCACCCTGGGTGTGACGAGATACAGAAGATTTCCCTACCTGCATTTTCATCTGCGTTTTTTTTGGCACTTTTCTTTTTTCAATCACGGATCATTTCTTCATCTTGTGGACTTTTTATCTTGGGTTTTTTTCTCCTTTTTCACATTTGTTATTTTTCACATATTGTTACTTATTATTCTTTTGGATATTAGTGTTCATCCCTATATTCAATTGTCATATATTGCAGCAATACTTATTTTGTGCATATATCTAAGTTACTTTGTTTTTTATGTGGATAAGACTTGCCTTAGTTCTTTTCCCTATATTTATGGTTTCACCCTAACTCATTTTTTAGCGCGGCATCCTTTTTATTTCCATCTTCAATCACAGCTCCGATAGTCCCGAGAAAAAAAAACAAAAAAAAAAACTGAAAAACTCTGCCTCCATGGGATGTGTCCTGCAGATGCAGCTTTTCATGATGACAGCTGTTATATAGCTGAGGGCGGGGCCACCCGGTGACATAAACATGTGACCCCGCCCCCTCTGATGTCACATTACGTCAGAAGGGGTTACGTCACTGGGTGGCCCCGCCCTCTGCTATACAACAGCTGTCAGAGCAAAAAGGCTGCAGTCACGGGGATGCCTTCCATTGAGACAGAGTTTTTCTGTTTTTTGCTTTTTCCGGTAGTTGGCGCTGTGATTGATTTACATCGCGGGACACTTTTTTTTTTAATAAAGAGTGGTCACAAACAAAGTGTCCCGCAATGTAAATCAATCTCCAATCACAGCGCCAACAACCGAAAAAAAAACGGAAAAACACTGCCTCGATGGGAGGCATCCCCGCGACTGCAGCCTTTTCCCGCTGACAGATGTTGTATAACTGAGGGTGGGGCCACCCGGTGACGTAACCCCTTCTGACATCATGTGACATCAGAGGGGGCGGGGTCACCTGTTTACGTCACCGGGTGGCCCCGCCCTCAGCTATATAACAGCTGTCATTGCAAAAAGGCTGCAGTCGGCAGGACGCCTCCCGTGGAGGCTGAGATTTTTTTTTTCTCTGGACCATCAGCGCTGTGATTGAAGATGAATGAACCTTTATTTAATAAAGGAATTGTCCAAAACTGTCTCCTGTCAATTTTACTTTGACACTTTATTTGGTAATGAGTGGGGGTACAATGTACCCGATACCCATTCACATGGGGGGGGCCAGGATCTGGGGGCTTGTTAAAGGAGGCTTCCAGATTCCGATAAGCCCCCTGCCCGCAGACCCCCACAACCACAGGGCAAAGGTTGTGGGGATGAGGCCCTTGTCCCCATCAACATGGGGACAAGGTGTTTTGGGGGGGACCCCAAAGCACCCTCCCCATGTTGAGGGCATGTGGTCTGGTACGGTTTAGGAGGGGGGGGCGCTCATCCCCCCTTTTTCTGCGGCCTGCCAGGTTGTGTGCTCGGATAAGGGCCCGATTTGGATTTTAGGGGGAACCCCACAACATTTTTTTAAATTTTGGTTCGGGGTTCCTCTTAATATCCATACCAGACCTGAAGGGCCTGTTAATGGACTGGGGGGGACTCACGCCGCTTTTTTCAATGATTTTTATGTGTATTGCCAGGAACCGGCATGACATCACAGCCGCGAGCAGTTTCAAATGACATTTCTTCCTTTAGAAATTTCATTTTGCTGCTCTCATTCATTACACTATATACGGTCGTTATGTAAACAGCCTTACATAGTGTGGGGCATTGACTTACAGTCTCACAGCAGAGCGTGCTGTGATTGGCCAAAGCATGCAGGTCAGGTGTATGCTTTGGCCAATCAGCAGCCATCAATGCACTGCGATTTGCAGTGCATTGACGATCTCGCAATGCATTATGGGTAATTCCGCGGGCGCTCGAATTTCCGGCAAACACCCCATAATGTTCTAAATTCGGCGAACGAGCGAACACTGGATGTTCGACTCAAACATTGGGCTCATCTCTAATGAAGTCACTAAATGTACCTGAGTATTGAGCCAAACGGGGAGAACTGCCCCCTTTGCACATTGAGGGTTGAATGCTCCAGGGGGGGCCCGGTGGAAGGAAGCCCATTCAAACCTATGAATTAAGGGGGAAACACAGTAGAAATCACATCTCTAAAGTATATCTATGGCTGCTAACAGTGATCAGCATGAGATTCAGCAAAGAGTAACAAACCTGCTTGCAGTGTGCAATGGAACCACACTCCCAAGGACTCCAGCAAAATGGCCACCACCATGTGGGTCCTTATATACCCCATCCCTTCACGTCCGGCACATAAAGCCATGATGTGATGCAGACGCTGATACAAGGGGCCGTGCATCTCATGCGCCGGCCGAACCGGAGTCGCATCCATGGCAACCCTACATGCTCACGATTCCAACGGGGGGTGGGTGATGATCCTGCAGGTGGCCAGCCCATAGGGGTGGCGGAATGCACGTCATCTGCACGGCAGTGCAGAGTGGCCCACTGTCTCCAGCCCATGGAGGGAAAGGCGCCAACGGGGAAGACATAGCACCCCCCGGTCCAACACCACCATGCACGGATCCTCAAGAAAGGGGCATGCATGGAGCCCCCACAGGGCCAATATGTCCACCTCCAGGTTGGAGGTTCCGACCGCTGTGAATTACCTTGTCCCATGTGTGTATCCCCACAGCACAGATGCTCCTGGGCATCCGTACGGGGATCCATTGACCAGTGTGGGCAATCTAATTGGAAGGGCGCATCCTGCCACCAGGACAGACTGTACAAAAAAAAAGAGAAAAAAGGAAAATAATGTTATTAAATTCAATTAACTTTGTTGGTTGGTGGAACCTTACCAGGTGGGTGTGCTGGTGTTGAACCGGGGGGGGCACTGTGTCTTCCCCTTTGGCGCCTTTCCCTCCATGGGCTGGAGACAGTGCGCCACTCGGCCTTGCCATGCAGATGACATGCTTTCTGCCACCCCCTATGGGTGTGTCCACCTGGGGGATCAGCACCCACCCCCCGCTGGAATCGTGAGCATGTAGGGTTGCCATGGATGCAACTCCGTTTCAGTCGGCGCATGCGCGGCCCCTCGTATCAGCCCCCACTTTACGTCATGGTGTTATGCGTCGGACGTGATGGGGAGGGGTATATAAGGACCCACATGGCTTTTGCCATTTTGCTGGAGTCCTTGGGAGCGTGGTTCCACTGCACACTGCAAGCAGGTTTGTTGCTCTTTGCTGAATCTCATGCAGATCACTGTTAGCAGCCATAGATATACTTGAGAGATGTGATCCCTATTGTGTTTTCCCCTTAATTCATAGGTTTGTTTGGGCTGCCGTCCATTGCCCCCCCCCCCTCCAGCAATCAACCCCCAATGTGCAGAGGGGACAGTTTCCCCTGTTTGGCTCATTACTCAGGTACATTTAGTGTCTTCATTATTGAATACATTTCTCAGTATAGGTAGTATTGTTGTTTAGACACAAGGAGAGAGGCGTCTCTGGGTGCAGTTTAAGATTCAAAGAACTGTGTGCTAGAGAGACCTACTGGAGATACAATCTAGATGTTCTCTCACCAGGAGGGATCAATGAAGGGATTGAGATAGCCACCATCCTTTAACATGACCCTTTCCATACTTACAGGCATAGACATATGTTTATTTGTACTTATACCAGCCATGTCATATACATAATAATTTTATATCTATACTCCTTCGGTTGGTCTTCCTTTGGGGGTGGCGGGCATTCGTAAGTATGGTTACGCTCCATGACTAACCCCCTTCCCTTATTAAGTATAGTGTCCCTGACCCACTTCCATATCAGTGACATTGTACTTGACCATCAGTATCTACAGTATCTCACAAAAGTGAGTATACCCCTCACACTTTTGTAAATATTTTATTATACCTTTTCATGTGACAACACTGAAGCAATGACACTTTGCTACAATGTAAAGTAGTGAGTGTACAGCTTGTATAACAGTGTACTTTTGCTGTCCCCTCAAATTAACTCAACACTCAACATTAATGTCTAAACCGCTGGCAACAAAAGTGAGTATACCCCTAAGTGAAAATGTCCAAATTGGGCCAAGTCAAAATTTTGTGTGGCCACCATTATTTTCCAGCACTGCCTTAAAGTGGAGTTTCACTAAAAAAAAAAATTTAGATGTCAGCAGCTGCAAATACTGCAGCTGCTGACTTTTAAAATAAGGACACTTACCTGTCCCGGGGTCCAGCGATGTCGGCACCCGAGACCGAGCCGTCCCTCGATCCTCGGGTGCTGCCGCCGCCATTCACACTGAGGGAATCAGGAAGTGAAGCGTTGCCGCTTCACTGCCCGGTTCCCTACTGCGCATGCGCGAGTCGCGCTGCGCATCTACACTGGTCCCCGTTGTGTTGTGGGAACTGTGTATTTCCCACAACACAACGGGGGTGGGCGGGGAGTCTGCGGCTAGCTGCGGCTAGCTATACCCGGAAGTGGGTGCAGATACCTGTATTATACAGGTATCTGCACCCCCCTCCCCCCTGAAAGGTGCCAATTGTGACACCGCAGGGGGGGAGGAATCCGATGAGCGGAAGTTCCACTTTAGGGTGGAACTCCGCTTTAACCCTCTTGGGCATGGAGTTTACCAGAGCTTCACAGGTTACCAATTGAATCATCTTCCACTTCCCCATGACATCATGAAGCTGGTGGATGTTAGAGACCTTATGCTCCTCCACCTTCCGTTTGAAAATGCCCCACAGATGCTCAATAGGGTTTAGGTCTGGAGACATGCTTGGCCAGTCTATCACCTTTACACTCAGCTTCTTTAGCAAGGCAGTGGTCGTCTTGGAGATGTTTTTGGGGTTGTTATGTTGAAATACTGCCCTACGCCCCAGTCTCCGAAGGGAGGGGATCATGCTCTGCTTCAGTATGTCACAGTACATGTTGGCATTCATGGTTCCCTCAATGAACTGTAGCTCCCCACTGCTGGCAGCACTCATGCAGCCCCAGACCATGACACTCACCACCATGCTTGACTGTAAGCAAGACACACCTGTCTTTGTACTCCTCACCTGGTTGCCGCCACACACGCTTGACACTACCTGAACCAAATAAGTTTATCTTGGTCTCATCAGACCACAGAACATGGCTCCAGTAATCCATGTCCTTAGTCTGCTAGTCTTCAGCAAACTGAGGGCTTTCTTGTGCATCATCTTTAGAAGTGGCTTCTTTCTAGGATGACAGCCATGCAGACCAATTTGATGCAGTGTACGGCGTATGGTCTGAGCACTGACAGGCTGACCCCCCACTCCTTCAACCTCTGCAGCAATGCTGACAGCACTCATATGTCTATTCCCATAGACAACCTCTGGATATGACGCTCAGCACTTGCACTCAACTTCTTTGGCTGACCATGGCGAGGCCTGTTCTGAGTGGAACATGTCCTGGTAAACCGCTGTATGGTCTTGGCCACAGTGCTGCAGCCCAATTTCAGGGTCTTGACAATCTTCTTATAGTCTAGACCAGTGGTTCTCAACTCCAGTCTTCAGGACCCACCAACAGACCAGATTTTAAGTATTACCTTGGGGAGATGCAGACTAGAATACTGCAATCACTGAGCAGCAAATGATGTCACCTGTGATGTATTTCAGTTATCTTGCAAACCTGGCCTGTTAGTGGGCCCTGAGGACCGGAGTTGAGAACCACTGGTCTAGACCATCTTTATGTAGAGCAACAATTATTTTTTTCAGATCCTCAGAGAGTTTTTTGGCATGAGGTACCATGTTGAACTTCCAGTGACCAGTATGAGAGAGAGAGCGATAACACCAAATTTAACACACCTGTTCCCCATTCACACCTGAGACCTTGTAACACTAATGAGTCACATGACTCGTTACGAGTCATTACTGTTCGTTTTTCATCAATATACATATGGGTAATAATGCTGCTATTTATTGTGTATTGTGTGTTTGTGATTATACACCATTGCTTTTTAACTGTGCTTTTTAAACCATTTTTCTTAAAAAGGGCTATTCATCAAATATCAAAAACCCCTTGTCCCCTGTCTGGTATTATTTTGTTATTATGTGGTGTTGAATCGGCCATTGAGCAATTGTCTCCGTGTGCCGCCAATCACTATGTACTTATTATACCCCCCCCCCGTTGGTATGCGGCCGCTAGCGGCCGAGAAAGGGTTAAATACCACCGCAAAGCGCCTCTGCAGAGGCGCTTTGCCGGCGGTATAGCCGCGCCGTCCCATTGATTTCAATGGGCAGGAGCAGTAAAGGAGCGGTATACACACCGCTCCGAAGATGCTGCTGGCAGGACTTTTTTTACCGTCCTGCCAGCGCATCGCTCCAGTGTGAAAGCCCTCGGGGCTTTCACACTGGAATGCAAGCAGCGGCACTTTCAGGTCGGTTTGCAGGTGCTATTATTAGCGCAATAGCGCCTGAAAACCGCTGCAGTGTGAAAGGGCTCATAGGGTTTTCCTAGATGACCCGTAGAAGTGCGTCTCCAAGTGGGACTAATGCTCAGAGCACAAACACCTTAACTCTGGGCACCTTCCCACTTCCAGCACGCTCTGGTAACCACAAGAAGACACTGTTACTCAATAAGGTACAACACAATTCCTAGGGAGCTCCCCCTACTTTTATAATGCAGTCCCTCTTATCATGAATAGGATGCAAGGCCTTGCAATGAGAGATGCAATCTTTAGTCTTCTGTCTTCTGCTAGCTATTTGTGTGGTACCAATTGTAGTCCGACAGTTGAACAAACAAAGGTCAAAGGAAAACGAATGCTAGAACTATTCTTGTAGTGCAGTACACCTGCAACTGCCTCCTGTGCAATTTGACTTTTAGTAACACAGTGTCAGTACAGTGTAGGATAGGCTTGAGGCCTGTTCAAACTCAGTCCTTTTGAATAAGATCTTTGCTGTGGGACCACAGGTCCCAGCAACACTGTGTCAAAAGTCTAATGCCCCGTACACACGGTCGGACATTATTCAGACATTCCGACAACAAAATCCTAGGATTTTTTCCGACGGATGTTGGCTCAAAACTTGCATACACACGGTCACAAAAATTTATCTTAAAATCGTACGTCGGGACTATAAACAGGGCAGTGGCCAATAGCTTTCATCCCTTTATTTATTCTGAGCATGCGTGGCACTTTGTCCGTCGGATTTGTGTACACACGATCGGAATTTCCGACAACGGATTTTGTTGTCGGAAAATTTTATATCCTGCTCTCCAACTTTGTGGGTCGGAAAATCCGATGGAAAATGTGTGGTGGAGCCTACACACGGTCGGAATTTCTGACAACAAGGTCCTATCACACATTTTCCGTCGGAAAATCCGACCCTGTGTACGGGGCATAAGTGTGAAAAGGTGCGGTACGAATATTCTGGGCATCAGCCCTCTCACCAATGTAGGTCCAGACAGATGGATGCCTCCACTCCACAGTATCTCAGTTCATTCGCTGCGGCCATGCCGTCACGCTGTTCCGTCTCACAGACGACCGGGAGTCTTCGGGTTACCTCCTTCAAGGGTCTCTGGAACGATCACACTGTTGCTCCAGCACACTGTGATGCAAGGCAGGATTGCTGGCTGTGCCGCTCCGCGCGAGGTAGGCCGCGGCTCTGTGGGACACACACACACCCACAGGCCCTGCTGGCAGGCCATGCGTCCCAGGAACAAGAGAAAGAAAATGGCCATGCGGGCCCTTTTATAACCTACCCAGCATGCAGTTCAGTGCTGAGTGTCCATGGGAGGTCACTTGGCATTGTGGGTGGGTCAGTTCTTTGTAAAATGTAAACAAACAGTCACTTCCTGTAGCATTTCTCCATGTCCTTGAAATAGTAAATCAATCAAGTCCATTTCACATTTTGGCCACTAGATGGTGCCAAATACCCATTTATAACACTGTCTATTAATTAACATTACATTAAGGAAACAGGCAAAAATTTGTCAGCGCTACATATATATATTAAAATGTTTTTTTAACATAAACTGTTTTACCTCTCAAGACCCAGATTAGTAGCATGTATTAAGGGTTATTATATCTTTGTTGATGACCCCCTTTCTCCACCTTGTTTAGAGTAGTGGTGTTATTACATACTCTGGGTTTTACATTCTGGAGAAGGCTGTAGCTTTCACTGAGCACGGCTGCACAGCAACCTGAGTATGGTTGTTTCCATGGTTGCTAGTGCTCTGCTGAGTGCAGCTGCGTGGCAGTTTTAGCATTTTTTGTTTCCATGGCTGTCTGTACTCTATATTACCAATCGGGTAACACCGTGGCTCCACCCCGCTGATGAAGTCCCATAAACGTAGCGCTACACGGGAGGAGGAGCCACGCTTTGTGATGTCACCCACTGCTATCTGAGACTATCCTAACAAATTGATCACGTGTTCGGCGGTGTATTTTAATTTATTGCTGGAAACAAGAGCAGGATCTTGTAAGTTTTTATACAATAAAGCGTGAATCTTAATATCAAACGGAGAGCACTTATATTCTTTTATCTTTTCATTTTGACTTGGCTGTACGTGACCATTGGAGCCGCTGGGATATCTTGAATCTGCCATCCCTCATCCCCTCTTAGTGAGAATCAGACTGTTTTGACCTTCCTGTTAGCTCAGGGGTCAATTGTTTGAGGTGAGCGAGCAATCTGTGTGCTGGTGGTGCGCTTATTCACGCATGGGATCAGTGTATCTGATTTTCTTACACAAAGAATCTATTGCTCTCCAAGGACATTTTCTACTTGGGCTCTCGACTGTTCTATTTAAATATTTATTGGCATTTTACTGTTATATTTGCGCTGCACTGTTTGTATTTTAGTACTTGTACTATTGAACTAATATGTAGTAAGAGATCGTCATTCATTTCTTGGTTATATGAATCAGTTACTATTGTATCTTCTCTGTGTATAACAGGTTACTTAATTTCTATGAGCATTGTGTGTTTCCTTTTTTTTGTGTAGCAGGTGCCTCACTCTGTCACCCGCAACCCCGCCAAGCTGGCCGCCGCGATGTACACAGGCTTTCAAGCTTGAAAGAGGGAGAGAGCTGCCTGTCAGTTCCTGCATGAGCTTTTCACCCCCCTCCCTCTCCCCACTGACTCACACAGAGCTGTTCACTCTGCAGCCTCCCCTGTGTTCCTATTGGCAGGAGGAAGAGAGACAATTAAAGGCACAGTTACAGGAGCCAATGAGTGAGACTTTTACAAGCAGCAGCAGCTGAAAAGGACTCTGGAATTTGAAGTCCAAGCACAGAGCAACCTAATTGACTCTTAAAGGGGTGGGACTCAAAATCCCAGCATGCTCTGCTGGCAGGAAAGGAGAGACTCCATTTTGATTCCTAGAGGAGAATTCAGTGGAAGAAGAGATCAGACCTGAGGGAGAGATGCTGCCTTTCAGGTGATCTCACCACACAATTTAGGCCTCCGCCGCCAGTCAGGACATCCAGCCTGAGAGAGGGGATCCCAGGTGCACATCCAGGCGCATCTGCACTGATGGTGAGGCGTTCCAGTGTGAGGTGACTATTCGGGTCGCCAGGAGAGCCTGCCTGTTCTAGGACGTTCATTTGGGCCTTAATCGCAGGATTGGGTGAGAGGGCTTTCTGTCCATTTGCAGTAAACAGGGACACTGCACCATAGATAGAGTTAAACGAACACTGTATACAGACATCATTGCTGGTAGTCATCTTGCTGACACTTGTAGTGCCGCAAGGATAAGGCTTTCTGGGACACTGTATACATACATCATCGTCCTCTCACCTTGCTGAGAAAGATCCTGCCTGCTTCATTTGATAATCTGGGCCAGTTATGTTGTTTGGCTCTGCTATCCAGGAGTTTAAGTGCCCCAACAAAAGTGATTAGCTGAAGACACAAAGTTTCATCTTTAGCTTCAAAAGGACTGAAGCTACTAGTGCCATATGGATCCGCACACACATATTCAGGGCTCTCTATATACAGTGGGTGTGTGTAGGGCAGCTTATCTAGGAGGTTAAGGCATTGCATGTTGCTTTGAATAATGTGTTCAAAGTTGGGCCTGTGGTGTCAGGGCACAGGAGAGAGAGGCCTGACAAAGAGGGTCATTCTTCTGCTCTCCTCTTGCCTGGACTCATAGAGCCAACCTGAGTAAAGGTAACCAGATTTAGAGTGTCAAATTGTGCTTTATTTACCATTTAAGTGAGCCTCTGCTCTTGGGGACATTCTCAGGTTTGGAATCCCATGAAAGCAGCTTGAATATAGAATTGAGAGCTATATTTCTCTTAAATCTCAGTTATTGCTTGCTAGTTAATTACTTGAATATATATTGTTGCTGTCTGTTATTCTTCCACAGAAATATTGCAGTAAAGACAATTTCTGTGGTTTATCATAACGTGTGCATTTCTCATTGCACCTACACTATTGCCAGGTGTGCCAGAGGGGGCTGAGGCTGTTATTATAGTTGAGAGGCAGAGTAACGGACTTAACAAAAAAAAAGAAGCTCCTTCGGGGGTATCAAAGTAGTACTAAGTATAAAATTGATGCGCTTTAAATAAATAGTGCACAATATGCTGCTGCGACTAAGCTTAAATCCAGGAATAAAAAATGCATACATGTGAATAAAATAAATTAATAATTATGGTGCTAATACATGTGTTAAAATTGCCAAAATAAATCTTCAAATTGGTGATGTGACGGTGAATATAAATAAAATAATAATGACACTCTGAGTACAACGTCCAGGCAGAGATAAATAGTGGGAGAAAGTAAAAATAATTAAACAGTTCCTTCCCTTAATCCAGATTGATTGACTCACTGGGTTAGATCGTTTGTACCAGGATATTTAGTTTTTCTTGTATCCCACTTCAGCATTTACACTGCTGGTGATTCGGCTCTCAGGATAAAGGTTTTATGCAAAGCAAGCAAAGAAAAAATAGATCATTGTGCAGTGAACTTACTAGATAGTACACAAACAAAACAGGGACAGGAGATACACTCACAAACTCCCGGTCTATTAGAAGCATTCAAATAAGCAGATTGCAGTCAGCCGCTGTGGACGAGGTTTCCCATAGAGAAACAGCTGCTGTTAACCTTCAGGTGTATTGCAGCACTGAACGTCCTAAGCTCCTCCCACCATGGTGGGAGGAGCTTAGGACGTTCAGTGCTGCAATACACCTGAAGGTTAACAGCAGCTGTTTCTCTATGGGAAACCTCGTCCACAGCGGCTGACTGCAATCTGCTTATTTGAATGCTTCTAATAGACGGGAGTTTGTGAGTGTATCTCCTGTCCCTGTTTTGTTTGTGTACTATCTAGTAAGTTCACTGCACAATGATCTATTTTTTCTTTGCTTGCTTTGCATAAAACCTTTATCCTGAGAGCCGAATCACCAGCAGTGTAAATGCTGAAGTGGGATACAAGAAAAACTAAATATCCTGGTACAAACGATCTAACCCAGTGAGTCAATCAATCTGGATTAAGGGAAGGAACTGTTTAATTATTTTTACTTTCTCCCACTATTTATCTCTGCCTGGACGTTGTACTCAGTGTGTCATTATTATTTTATTTATATTCACCGTCACATCACCAATTTGAAGATTTATTTTGGCAATTTTAACACATGTATTAGCACCATAATTATTAATTTATTTTATTCACATGTATGCATTTTTTATTCCTGGATTTAAGCTTAGTCGCAGCAGCATATTGTGCACTATTTATTTAAAGCGCATCAATTTTATACTTAGTACTATTTGTTTGGTTATCTGATCACCCTATATTGATAGCAGCTTTAATTTACTGATTTCTTCATAGCACTAACTATATTGGTATATATATATTTTTAAGCACAATTTATTTATATCACACATATCTTTCCACATCAGCGCTTGGTTTTTATTCATTTTTTTCCTTCGGGGGTATCGCTACAATTGTATGTGGATATAATCATTTATACTATGCATTTTAAAACACTTGTGAATTTGAGCAAGGACAGGGATGCCCAAAAATGCCCAAAAATTCCTTGTGTTAGACAAGATTAAATAAAGAAATAGCAAAAGTATCTGTACCTCATCCCTTCTATTGTGTGTCTGTGTGTATATATGTGTGTATATATATATATATATATATATACATACATACATACATACATACATACATACATACATACATACATACATACATACATACATAGTATCTCACAAAAGTGAGTACGCCTCACATTTTTGTAAATATTTTATTATATCTTTTCATGTAACAACACTGAAGAAATAACACTTTGCTACAATGTAAAGTAGTGAGTGTACAGCTTGTATAACAGTGTAAATTTGTTGTCCCCTCAAAACAGCCATAAGAGTCCTTTCACACTGAGCCGCGGGAAACATTAGCGGTAAAGTGCCGCTAGTTTTAGCGGCCCTCTACCGCTCTTTTAGCGGCGCTATTCGGCCAATAGCGCTCCTCCACTGCCCCAATGATGCTGCTTGCAGGACTTTTTTTAACATCCTATCAGCGCAGTGTTCCGGTGTGAAAGAACTCGGCTTTCACATTGGAGTGGCAAGGGAGGCATTTTTCAGGTGCTTTACAGGCGCTATTTTTAATGCCTGAAAAATGCCCCAGTGTGAAAGGGGTCTTAATGTCTAAACCGCTGGCAACAAAAGTGAGTACACCCCTAAGTAAAAATACCCAATTTGGGCCCAATTAGCCATTTTCCCTCCCCGGTGTCATGTGACTCGTTAGTGTTACAAGGTCTCAGGTGTGAATGGGGAGCAGGTGTGTTAAATTTGACGTTATCGCTCTCACTCTCTCATACTGGTCACTGGAAGTTCAACATGGCACTTCATGGCAAAGAACTCTGAGGATCTGAAAAAAATAATTGTTGCTCTACATAAAGATGGCCTGGGCTATAAGAAGATTGCCAAGATCCTGAAACTGAGTTGCAGCACCATACTATACCAAGACCATACAGCGGTTTAAAAGGACAGGTTCCACTCAGAACAGGCCTCGCCATGGTTGACCAAAGGAGTTGAGTGCACGTGCTCAGCATCATATCCAGAGGTTGTCTTTGGGAAATAGACGTATGAGTGCTGCCAGCATTGCTGCAGGGGTTGAAGGGGTGGGGGATCAGCCTGTCAGTGCTCAGACCATACACCGCACACTGCATCAAATTGGTCTGCATGGCTGTCATCCCAGAAGGAAGCCTCTTCTAAACATGATGCACAAGAAAGCCTGCAACAGTTTGCTGAAGACAAGCAGACTAAGGGCATGGATTACTGGAACCATGTCCTGTGGTCTGATGGGACCAAGATAAAACTTATTTGGTTCAGATGGTGTAAAGCGTGTGAGACGGCAACTGGGTGAGGAGTACAAAGACAAGTGTGTCTTGCCTACAGTCAAGCATGGTGGTGGGTGTGTCATGGTCTGGGGCTGCATGAGTGCTGCGGGCACTGGGGAACTACAGTTCATTGAGGGAACCATGAATGCCAACATGTACTGTGACATACTGAAGCATACTGAAGCATGTCTTCATACCTAAACCCTATTGAGCACCTGTGGGGCATCCTTAAACAGAAGGTGGAGGAGCACAAGCTCTCTAATGCCCCGTACACACGGTCGGACTTTGTTCGGACATTCCGACAACAAAATCCTAGGATTTTTTCCGACGGATGTTGGCTCAAACTTGTCTTGCATACACACGGTCACACAAAGTTGTCGGAAAATCCGATCGTTTTAAACGCGGTGACGTAAAACACGTACGTCGGGACTATAAACGGGGCAGTGGCCAATAGCTTTCATCTCTTTATTTATTCTGAGCATGCGTGGCACTTTGTCTGTCGGATTTGTGTACACACGATCGGAATTTCCGACAACGGATTTTGTTGTCGGAAAATTTTATCTCCTGCTCTCCAACTTGTGTCGGAAAATCCGATGGAAAATGTCCGATGGAGCCCACACACGGTCGGAATTTCCGACAACACGCTCCGATCGGACATTTTCCATCGGAAAATCTGACCGTGTGTACGGGGCCATAACACCCACCAGTTCTGTGATGTCTCCATGGAGGAGTGGAGAGGAACTCCAGTGGCAACCTGTGATGCTCTGGTGAACTCCATGCCCAAGAGGGTTAAGGCAGTGCTGGAAAATAATGGTGGCCACTCAAAATTTTGACACTTTTGGGCCTAATTTGGACATTTTCACTTCAGGGGGTGTACTCACTTTTGTTGCCAGCGGTTTAGACATTAATGGCTGTGTGTTGAGTTATTTTGAGGGGACAGCAAATTTACACTGTTATACAAGCTGTACACTCACTACTTTACATTGTAGCAAAGTGTAATTTCTTCAGTGATGTCACATGAAAAGATATAATAAAATATTTACAAAAATGTGAGGGGTGTACTCACTTTTGTGAGATACTGTATATACTGTTATATATACTGTATACAGGGCTTTTTTTTTTTAGCCGGAACACACCGGAACCGGAACCTTTGGCAGCCTTCTCCTCTCCTCTCCAGCCTGTCATTTAAAACTGAAGCCAGTAGAGGACGTTTTCTGCACAACTTACTTCCTCTACTGGCTTCTCTGTGCTAGCGCTGAGCACTCAGAGCTGCTGCCCTCGAACCCTTGTGAGGTCCCAGGTTCCAACCTTCAGCTGCTGGAAGGAAGCTTTCATTCCTGCTTGCTGCTGCTACTCAGACTTTGTAGCATGGAGCCAAGGACCCCCCGAAACACCTCCTCAGACTGTGCTACAGTAGGGGGAGCTCTCCAGTCCACTATACTGTGCTGGGAAAAAAAAAGCCTGCACATACCATGGAGAGCAGTGAGGACCGAAGAGGTGAGGGATCTGTCACTGTGAAGGAAAACCAGGGAGAGCTTTGCAGAGAATGAGTTTTTTCAGAGAGGAGTGCACTGTGAAAGTGTGTGGGGGAGGGGGAGATATGTGCAGAGAGGGAAAGTGTGTATGTGTTTAGCAGAGGGGAGAACATTATACACAGAGGAGAGCTTGGGGGAATTTGTGCAGAGAGAGGAAACCTGGGAAAGTATGTGTATGGGGGGGGGGGGGGCGGCGACAGCAGAGAGGAGAGCTGGGGGGTTTATGTGATGGGAGGAGAGCTAGGGGGGATTTCACATCAGAAGAGAGCTGGGAAGGGGATTTGTGATGAGAGGAGAGCTGGAGGAGGATTTGTGGTGAGAGGAGAGCTGGGGAGGGGGGTTGTGATGAGAGGAGAGCTGGGGGGGGGGTTGTGATGAGAGGAGAGCTGGAGGGAGATTTGTGATGAGAGGAGAGCTGGAGGAGGATTTGTGATGAGAGGAGAGCTGGAGGAGGATTTGTGATGAGAGGAGAGCTGGAGGAGGATTTGTAATGAGAGGAGAGCCGGGGGGAGGGGGATTTGTGATGAGAAGAGAGCTGGGGGGATTGTGATGAGAAGAGAGCTGGGGGGGATTTGTGATGAGAAGAGAGCTGGGGGGGATTTGTGATGAGAAGAGAGCTGGGGGGGATTTGTGATGAGAAGAGAGCTGGGGGGGATTTGTGATGAGAGGAGAGCTAGAGGGGGATTTGTTGATGAGAGGAGAGCTGGGGGGGGATTTTTAATGAGGGGAGAGCTGGAGCAATATTTGTGATGAGAGGGGAGCTGGAGGGATGTTTGTGATGACAGGGGAGCTGTGGGGGATTTGTGATGAGAGGAGAGCTGGGGGGATTTGTGATGAGAGGAGGGATGGGGGGATTTGTGATAAGAGGAGAGCTGGAGGGGGATTTATGATGAGAGGAGAGCTGGGGGGGGATCTGTGATGAGAGGAGGGATGGGGGGGTATTTTTGATGAGAAGAGAGCTGGGGGGGATTTGTGATGAGAGGGAGAGCTGGGGGGGGATTGTGATGAGAGGAGAGCTGGGGGGGATTTGTGATGAGAGGAGAGCCGGGGGGGTTGTGATGAGATGGGAGCTGTGGCGGATTTGTGACGAGAGGAGAGCTGGGGGGGATTTGTGATGAGAGGAGGGATGGGGGGGATTTGTGATGAGAGGAGAGCTGGGGGGGATCTGTGATGAGAGGAGAGCTAGAGGGGGATTTGTTGATGAGAGGAGAGCTGGGGGGGGGGTTTTTAATGAGGGGAGAGCTAGAGCAATATTTGTGATGAGAGGGGAGCTGGAGGGATGTTTGTGATGACAGGGGAGCTGTGGCGGATTTGTGACGAGAGGAGAGCTGGGGGGATTTGTGATGAGGAGAGATGGGGGTATTTGTGATGAGAGGAGAGCTGGAGGGGGATTTGTGATGAGAGGAGAGCTGGGGGGGGGGGGATTTGTGATGAGAGGAGGGATGGGGGGATTTGTGATGAGAGGAGAGCTGGAGGGGGATTTGTGATGAGAGGAGAGCTGGGGGGATCTGTGATGGGAGGAGAGCTGGGGGGGGATCTGTGATGAGAAGAGGGATGGGGGGGGGATTTGTGATGAGAGGAGAGCTGGGGGGGATTTGTGATGAGAGGAGAGCTGGGGGGGATTTGTGATGACAGGAGAGCCGGGGGGTTGTGATGAGACGGGAGCTGTGGCGGATTTGTGACGAGAGGAGAGCTGGGGGGATTTGTGATGAGAGGAGGGATGGGGGGATTTGTGATGAGAGGAGGGATGGGGGGATTTGTGATGAGAGGAGGGATGGGGGGATTTGTGATGAGAGGAGAGCTGGAGGGGGATTTATGATGAGAGGAGAGCTGGGGGGATCTGTGATGAGAGGAGAGCTAGAGGGGGATTTGTTGATGAGAGAGAGCTGGGGGGGGATTTTTAATGAGGGGAGAGCTGGAGCAATATTTGTGATGAGAGGGGAGCTGGAGGGATTTGTGATGACAGGGGAGCTGTGGCGGATTTGTGACGAGAGGAGAGCTGGGGGATTTGTGATGAGAGGAGAGATGGGGGGATTTTGTGATGAGAGGAGAAGCTGGAGGGGGATTTGTGATGAGAGGAGAGCTGGGGGGGGGGGATTTGTGATGAGAGGAGGGATGGGGGGGATTTGTGATGAGAGGAGAGCTGGAGGGGGATTTATGATGAGAGGAGAGCTGGGGGGGATCTGTGATGGGAGGAGAGCTGGGGGGATCTGTGATGAGAAGAGGGATGGGGGGGATTTGTGATGAGAGGAGAGCTGGGGGGGGATTTGTGATGACAGGAGAGCCGGGGGGGTTGTGATGAGACGGGAGCTGTGGCGGATTTGTGACGAGAGGAGAGCTGGGGGGATTTGTGATGAGAGGAGAGCTGGAGGGGGATTTATGATGAGAGGAGAGCTGGGGGGGGATTTGTGATGAGAGGAGAGCTGGGGGGGATTTGTGATGAGAGGAGAGCTGGAGGAGGATTTGTAATGAGAGAAGAGCTGGTAAGGGATTTGTGATGAGAGGAGAG